>OY754885.1:15792578-16382578 GCA_963576445.1 Lithosia quadra | reverse complement strand
AACAAGGCTGCAGAATTTTAGATTTTTAGTGTTAATATCCAGGACGCCACAATTAAAAAACGAAATTTTTCACATTTTTTATATTTTTAATATTATTTAAACTTTATTTTTAACATTTTAATCTTTTGTATTGCTCGCTGTATTTTTCCTCATTTTTCAAAATTTTTTCTGTATTTTTCCGCCTACCCATTCCGGAGTTATCGTAGTTTAGGTATTTTCCGCACAGAACTCAAAACAGGGTAAAAATTCCTAGTTTTTGACATTGGGGATAGGTTATCTAACACCTTATATGCCTATCGAACCCCAAACTAGGCTGTCCTAGCTTCAAAAACCAGGAATTTTGTAAATTCCGCCATTTTAAATTTTTCCGCACGAAGTTTGTAATAATTATAGCTCCGGACTGGATAGAGATATTTCAAAAATTCTTTCGGACTTAGTTGTATTGTGGCTCCTTTTTAGTGTTTTAGCACTTTTTGCTCATATTTGAGCAAAATTTTTATTTAGGCTCAAAACCCCCCTAAGGGGACAGAGTAGACCGAGCGCAACCCAGAAATCGATTTTGGGCGCTCTACGACTTACCGTTCCGGAGAAAAACAAGGTCAAAGTTTGACCTTGGGCGCGCGGCGGCCATCTTGGCCTTTTTCAAACCGTCATAACTCCGTGACCGGGGGTCGTAGAGAGTCCAGACTCGAACTGGGAACGTTGGGGGAGACTCCGCTACCATACCCTGCACTATTTTTGGGGCTTCGGGCAAAATTCGTGCAAAAATTTTGTCGAAAATTTTTCGACCGTTTTGCACGCTGGGTCGGTAGAGGGGACCGGGCCAACCTGTGGAAAGTTTTTCCGGGGTCGCTGGGACACCTGGAACCCGGGATATACGGGTTCAAAGTTCGGACAAAACCGGTTCGGGCAAAACTTTGGACCCCTGTAGCTCGGCGACTGGGGGTCGTAGCGAGCCCTGGTTTCCTCTGGGGGGCTCGGCTCTCAAAGCTGCACCAGGCTAGCAGGGTTGGTGGTGGACCCCAGGAAATCTGGGGGTCACTTTTCGGGGGTCATCCAAAAATTTCGACCCACATATCGGAGGATAGGTCTCGCCGAGCTCTTTCACGGGAATCCTCTCGCGGGTGGATCGGACTACGGGTTCAAGAGATATCGGGGTTTGAAATTTCCGCACGGGTTTTCGTGCGGAACTTTGGAGCCCTGCTATAGCGGAACCCCTGGGCCTAGGACGCCCGTGTTTGGTATTGGCTGGAAGGGCTCGGGGAGCTCTACCTTTCTGTATCAAGAACAGGACTCTATGTAGAGTTCTTGACATTTTTTATTGTAGAGTCAAACTTGACAGTTTGTTCTTTCGGGGATTTTGACAGGGCGCTCATCCCTTGGGCCGGGACCATACTCTACAATAAAATACATTAGGTTAGGTAGTTTTTAAGGATTTAGAGAAGTTTTCTTCTTTTAAAAATTTTTTATTTTACATACTTTATACTAGTATTTAAGTGAACATTGAGGGCACTCTGTGAGTGCAGATTTCTAGCCCGACTACGCTGTAGACCTAGACGGAGTCTAGAATTCTATTGTTATTTTATTTTGTTTTATTTTATTGTGTTTGACCTATAATTTATTGACTTTAATTGTATTATTGTACTTTTATCTGTGACTGTACCTGAGACGCCAGGGTTGCGTGACGGTCGCTGTGTTACAGCTGCATACATACACCACATTCTCAACACACACAGGACACATACCCCAGCAAACACACACACACAACACACCCCACGGGGACATAAACACTCCACATAACTCACACACAGCACACACGTACGCACACATATAGGCACACAACCGGGTGCTTTACCATCGTATGCGCCGCCGGATCGTGCGACGGGCCTGGGCGTGACTGCCGAACCCTGTTTTAATTTTAATTTTAATTTATTTTTACTATTTAAAGTCGTCTTATCACACTTAGTTTTACCAGGTATTAATTATTCAATTTTAATTACCAATTTTATTCAATTTTAATTATATATTTTTTACAAGTTTTAACGCGCATCTAAAATGGCAACCGTGCACTCGCCCAAAAAGTTCTACGTCAACTTAAAAGAGGCCCCTCCATCTAAGAATAGAGCTGCCCCTCCCCCTGCCGAGGAGATTAGCTCCGGGGTGGAACAGCGCCCGACGGCCTCGGTACGCCGGAGCATAGATAGGCTGGAACTCCAGCAGGAAGGGGAAGCTAAGCCAGCGACCCCTCCCCGTAAAACAAAAAAGAGGACCGAACATCAGTCCCCGCTCCGGGTACCGGTGCCGTCGAGACGACTTGAAGTGGCACAAGAAAGCTTCGCCGAAATTAGGGCGAAACTAAAAATCTGTGGTAACATTAAAAGGGAGTGCAAAGAGACGATCCAAGAAAGGACCGATCTCTTAGAAAAATTAGTCAAGGCCTACGAAGAGGACCGGAAGAAGGCACTCAGGAGGCAAAGTGCTGGGGTGGTAGAGACACCCGCCCCTACCACCAAAGCACCCGCCTCAACTCCGGCCTCTACCTCGTCCAGCAACGAGGTTTTAATCAAAAAAATAGAAGAGAATGAAAGGTTACTGAAAGAGAATGGAAGAATGATGTGTGAACTGAAAGAAAGGATAGAGAAGCAAGATGAAAGAGAGAAAGAGAGAGAACGAAAGGGGACTCCAACGTATGCGGGTGTGGCGGCGAGTCGCCCTGGGAGCCAGCTCCCAGACCGGCCGACGCTACACTCGATCGTGGTTACGTCCAAAAATGAAAAAGATACGGGTGATAAGGTGATGGAGAGACTGAGGCAAGTAGCGAATGAGGATGAAGGATGGGTGACCGTGGAAAGAATTCGAAAGGCGAAGGACAGAAAGGTCATAATAGGTTATAAGACAGAAGAGGAAAGAAGGAAGGCACGAGGAAGGCTCGAAAAGAAGGAGAGCCTTGTCGTCGAGGAGATACAAAATAGGGACCCGCTCCTTATTTTGTATGGCGTCCTAAAAACGATTAAGGACGAGGACCTGCTCCGGACCATAAAGTCCCGAAACCATAACGTGTTCCGGGACATGGCTCCGGAGCAGGTACGGATGGCCGTTCTATATCGTAAGACGGCAAGGAACCCACACACCTGTCACGTGGTGCTCAGGGTCTCCCCGGCGGTTTGGTCCCGTGCCCTGGAGGTAGGGAGACTGCACATTGACCTGCAACCCATAAGGGTCGCAGATCAATCACCATTGGTGCAGTGCTCCCTGTGTCTAGGGTACGGACACACGAGGAAGTTCTGCACTGGCACGGAAACCAGATGTAGTCATTGTGGTGGGCTCCACCTGCGAGCCGAATGCCCGGACTACATTGCCGGTGTAGAGCCGACTTGTTGTAACTGCCTCCGGGAGAAGCTGAGCGGCACGAGTCACGGTGTGTTCAGCGCCTCGTGCCCAGTGAGAATGAGATGGGATTCTATAGCGAGGAGCACCACTCAGTACCGGTGCTGAAGTTGTCCCAAGGAACGTGCCCCCCTATAGAGTGCTGCAGGCGAACCTCCAAAGGAAGAAGCTGGCTACCGAGGAGCTCATACTCGAGGCCTCCAGGCGCAAAGTCGCTGCTGCCTTAATACAGGAGCCCTACGTAGGCAATTCGGCGAGTATGAAGGCGTACCAGGGCGTCAGGGTCTTCCAGAACACTGGGCAAGGAGGAGGGACTGTGAAGGCGGCCATTGCCGTCTTCGATCCAACATTGGATGTTATACAGTACCCGCAACTCACCACGGACAACATCGTCGTGGTGGGGATCCGGACCAGTGCCTGGGAGATCACGCTGGTGTCTTACTACTTCGAACCGAAGCCGAAACCTCTGGGGCCCTATATGGGGCAGCTTAAAGAGGTGAGGCGAGCTTTAGGCTCCCGGCTTCTTCTTATTGGAGGGGATGCAAATGCGAAGAGCACTTGGTGGGGCCATAAGTCCGAAGACGACAGAGGCAAGCTACTGAGTGGTGTCCTCGCCGAAATGGACCTCCAGGTCCTGAACAGTGGGAATATTCCGACTTTCGACACTGTGAGAGATGGAAGGAGGTACTGTAGCTTCGTGGACGTCACGGCCTGCACGAGCAACATGCTCGCCTATGTGGACGCCTGGAAGGTTGTACAGGGTCTCACGGGGTCAGACCACAATGGTATAGAGTTCAACCTCAGCTTGGAGAAGGCTAAAGGGACGCAAATACAGCGCACAACCCGGCTCTATAACACCAAAAAAGCCAACTGGGATGCTTTCCGGGCCGCTATCGCTCCGTCGCTCTCGAATATAGAAGTAGGCGAAACGAGTCACCACAACGAGCTGGAGACTCTAGTTGAAACATATACGGGAGCGATCGAGGGGGCGTGCCGGGAGAGCATCCCAGCCAAAAAACCGGCGGGGTTGGTCTCTATGCCGTGGTGGTCGAAAACACTCGATGAGCTGAGGAAGTCCGTCAACACCAGGAGACGTCGCATCAGGAATGCAGCGCCGGACCGAAGGGAGATGGTGGTTGCGCAGTACCTAGAACAAAAGGAGATGTATGAATCGGAAGTAAAAAAGGCACAGGTCGAAAGTTGGAAGAACTTCTGCGGAAAGCAGGACAGGGAGGGCCTATGGGAGGGTGTGTATAGGGTTATTGGTAGGGCCACAGCACGGGAGGAGGACACTCCGCTTGCCGTCGGTGGGACTTACCTGGACGCCAAAGGTTCAGCGGAGTTGCTCGCGAAAACCTTCTACCCGCCTGATCGCGAGGAGGATGACAGTGAAGGGCATCGAAGAATACGCATAAAGGCGGAGGAGATGGATGATGAGAGGGGCCATCGTGAAGATGACCCACCCTTTACGGTGGGCGAACTCTTCGATGCCCTTCACTTGTTCAATCCCAAGAAGGCTCCGGGGGCGGATGGCTTCACAGCCGATATCTGCACCCACGCCATACGGGCCGACCCCTTACTTTTCCTGAAGCTGCTGAATCGGTGCCTTCACCACGGTTACTTTCCTAAAATATGGAAAGCGGCCGTGGTGGTGGCACTGAAGAAGCCGGGAAAGGACTCGTACACCGTCCCCAAGTCGTACAGACCTATTGGTCTGCTGCCCGTCTTGGGGAAGGTGTACGAGAGGATGCTGGTTGCCCGTCTCAGGTTCTACATCTTGCCCACAATTAGTAAGAAGCAATATGGGTTCATGCCCCAGAAAAGCACCGAAGACGCCCTCTATGACCTCATGGGGCACATAAGGGCGCGTCTCGATGAGAAGAGGATCGTCCTTATGGTGTCCCTGGACATAGAGGGCGCCTTCGATAGCGCTTGGTGGCCCGCCATTAGGGTGCGGCTGGCAGAAGTGGCATGCCCGGCAAACCTGAGACGGGTAATCAGTAGCTACCTAAGCGACAGGGAGGTAAGGGTAAGGTATGCGGGCGAGGAGTGCAGACGCTCCACGGAGAAGGGGTGCGTCCAGGGTTCGATCGGCGGCCCCCTGCTGTGGAACTTGTTGCTGGACCCTTTACTTCACCAGCTTGAGGGTAGGGCGGTCCACGTGCAGGCCTTTGCGGACGATGTGGTGCTCGTGTTCGATGGTGATAGCGCTCTGGAGATTGAGGGACAGGCCAATGCCTCTCTCGAACATGTGCGGGAGTGGGGCATCGGAAATAAGCTGAAATTCGCACCGCACAAAACTTGTGCGATGGTAATCACGCGGAGGCTAAAGTACGATGTCCCGCGCCTCAGCATGGGCGGGATAGACATTGGACTGTCCGAGGAGATCAAAATCCTGGGGCTCACTATCGACCACAAGCTCACATTTAACACACACGTCACCAATGTATGCAGAAAGGCGATCGCCATTTACCACAAATTGGCGCGGATGGCCCGGATCAGTTGGGGATTGCATCCCGAGGTGATCCGGACCATCTACAACGCCGCTGTGGAGCCGACGATTCTGTACGCGGCTAGCAGTTGGGGCGCGGCGGTGGACAAGCTTGGTGTCAGAAAGCAGTTGAACGTGGTGCAGCGCGGTTTCGCTCAGAAGCTCTCGAAGAGCTACCGGACGGTCTCCCTGCACTCGGGGCTGATCCTGGCTGGGATGCTCCCTCTGGACCTCAGAGTTCGCGAGGTGGCCTCGTTATACGAGGCCAAGAGAGGGGTGTCCCAGTCATGGTTGGGAGACAGGGAGGTCGAACGGATGGCTCCGGCTATTGAGGCACCTCACCCCGCGGAGCATATGAACCTGGAGTTCACCAGTCTGGTAGACGAGGAACAATACCAAAGCACGGAAACGATTGCAACACGCATCTTTACGGACGGGAGCAAGATTGAGGGTCGCGTCGGTGCCGCGTTATCCATTTGGAATAACGGGACCGAAACCGCGACCCTCAAGCTTGCTCTCTCGCCGCACTGCACCGTCTACCAGGCCGAACTCCTGGCCATATGCAAAGCGACCAGTGAGGTCCTCAAGCGAGGCGCGGCCACGTTCGGGATCCTCAGCGACAGCAGAGCCGCACTCCAGACGGTCACAAACCGTCATGCCCTCCACCCTCTGGCAGTTGAAGCCAGACTTAACATCAGAAGGGGCTTGATCCAGGGCAAGGAAATATCCTTGTTCTGGATCAAGGCCCATGCAGGGTTGGAGGGAAATGAGCGCGCCGACGATCTGGCGAAGGAGGCGGCTCTGAGGTCGAAGAGGGCTCCACACTACGGCCTGTGCCCAGTCTCATTCGTCAAGCGAGGCCTGAGGCAGGTCACGCTTGACAAATGGGACGAAAGGTACAGGACGGGTGAAACTGCTTCTGGGACCAGGCTCTTCTTCCCGAGCGCGGTGGCTGCGTACAGGATCGTCCGCAAAATGGAGGTCGCCGGCACAACGACGCAGTTGCTAACAGGGCATGGTGGGTTCTCCGAATACTTGGCTCGGTTCAAGTGTAAGGAGGACCCATCATGCGCCTGCGAGCCCGGCGTCGAGGAGACAGTCGCACACTTAATAGTGGACTGCCCCATTCATGCCGTATCCAGGTACAACTTAGAGAACAAAATTAATATTAAAGTCAATAGAAATAATTTACCTGTGCTCATGAGTGAGCACAGAGCAGAATTCATTAAGTTTGCTGTGCAAATTATAAATATTGTGAATAAAAGAAACAGTGTGTAGCGAGTAACGGCAAGTATCGTGTGATACCATGTCAGAATACTCCATGCTTTTGCTAATATTATAAGAGACTTTATGAATAAAAATTAGAGAATAATTAGATGATAAGAATATGTATATTAGAAAGTAAGATCTGTAAATAATAAATAAATAAATAAAAGAAATGGCAACCCCAAGTCCCAACATAAATCCCAAGTATGAAAGGAATGGAATGAAAGTGCGAGAGGAATAAAAGCGAGAACTTGTATGGTACTAGAGGACAGAATGAATGCGAGAAATTAATTGATAGCAATATATAAATAAATACATCATAGTTAATCTTAAAACCCTGAGTGGGTTAACTCAAACATCAGAAGACTAGCTTAGACAAATGATGAGATAAAAAAGAAACGAGAATAGGCCTTTGACAAAGTCAAAGATGCTAGATTTAAAAAAAAAAAAAAAAAAAAAAAAAAAAAAAAAAAAAAAAAAAACCTAACCTAACCTAACCTAACCTAACCTAACCTAACCTAACCTAACCTAACCTAACCTAACCTAACCTAACCTAACCTAACCTAACCTAACCTAACCTAACCTAACCTAACCTAACCTAACCTAACCTAACCTAACCTAACCTAACCGGACAGTCGCCCATCACTTGTTGTCGCGACCAGATCGTTTTTAACCTCGCTCCGCAGATAAAAATTTGTTTAAGTGGGTTTTTGTGGCCCGATTTCACCGTGTGATACCTCAAAAGTTGCATCTCGCTGGCGTCCATCTGCCTACACATCGCACTGGCCGCGGTCGATACGCGTGTGCCGGGGAAACCCGGAAAACCGCGTTTCTCGCTCGACCCGCCACGTGTTCTTGGCGTTTTTATGTGATAGAAGTGGCATAGTGAATCGGATCACAGTGAAAGAAGTGTCCCCGGCATCGGGCAACCGAGGCTGACGTCCCACGCGCACTTGTTTTTCCGGGAAAACAGCCGTTTTCCCGTGAAAAGCAAAAAAACAAGTTCCACGTGGTGACCTACTTCTCAACCAGCAGTCCGGGAGAGCTGAATTTTTGCATGAAGGAAGACACCAACCAGGCAAGCATTTTCCCGTTTTAAGAAAAATTTTTCGCCAAAAGGGGAAATAACTATAATTGTTAATATATGCCAACTTTGACCCAAAATTCCCGCGGAACCAAGCTGAATTTTGGAATTCTGCAACTGCAGTCTGTTGCGCGCTCGCGAGTTCTGCAGGGTTGCAAGATATCAGATTTTTAAGACTTTTTACGGACCGGTCACAATTGAAAAACCGAACTTTTCGGTTTTTCGTAAAAAATTGTACCAAAATTTGTTTATTTTTATATTGTGTTTTTACCATCGCCTAGAGCCTACTTTTAGACAAATTATCATATTTTTTATTGATTTTTATATTCATCCAGCTCGGAGTTATCGATTTTAAAGTGTTTTTTCTAAATTAAATCAAAAGGGGTAATAAATCGTTGTTTCTGACGTCGGCGTTGGGTTTGGACAAGCATTCTACACTTGCCTAAGCCCAAACAAGGCCCCTCTAGCGCCAGAAACAAAGATTTTTGTAAAAACCAACTTTTTCGGACAATTTGTACCAAAGTTGTAAAACTAAATAACTCCGGACTGGACCGGCCTAGAGCTTTGCGGTTTTTTGTGTTGTACTTGTTCCTGTGTATTTTTTAGGAATAAGTGCTTTTTTGGCCATTCGGGCAAAAATTTTTATTTTTGCCCGAAACCCCCCCCAGGGGCTAGAGAAACTCGAGTAGACCCCAGATATCGATTTTGGGAGTCCTGGGACAAACCGTTCCGGAGATATCACAAGCCAAAGATTGGCGCGGCCGCGCGGCGGCCATCTTGTTTTTCTTGTAACGCCGATATTTCCGCAGCGGGAGGTCGTAGAGGCTCCGGAATTCGACTGGGGGCATCAGGAGAGTACCGACTCTCTCACCCTACACTTTTTTGGGGAAAGTGGGCAAAATTTTTCGCCAAAAATTTTTATAGTTTTTGGCGCTATAGGGTGGTAGGGGGACCTGAGCCAGTCAGCGAGAAACTTTTTGCGCCTCGCTGGGACGCCTGGGACCCGACTTACACGGGTTCAAATTTTTGCAAATCCGCCATCTTGGCAAATTGCAAACCCGTGTAACTCGGTAACGGGTGATCGTAGCGGGCTGCGGTTTTCGCTGGCGGACTCAGCATCTCGCTCCGCTCCGGGTCTGTAGGGTGGGAATTTGACCCCACCGAATCGGGGGGTCAAATTTTGGGGGTCACCCTTTTGACCCGATATACACATCGGGACGTGGGTCTCGCCGAGACCTTTCCGGGGAAACCAATCTCGGTGGAATCGGACCGCTGGTTCGGGGGCAAACCCGGTTTCAGGTTTTTGCACGAAGTTCGTGCAAGAACTTTGAACACTGATTGCGGCCGAGCCCGTGGACCTAGGACCTCCGAGTTTGGGGTCTTTTTGGGGGGCTCGGGGAGCTCTATCGGATCAACTCATCAGGGCGACTCTACATAGAGCCGGGAACGAGTTCGACTGGGAAGCCACTCCTGTGGTGCGATTTCGCTTAAATTTCGCCAGGACCTTCTCCCCCTGGGCAGGGATCATATAGGTGGGCGACCTGTGTTAGGTTAATTGTAAATATAGAGTTAAGTTAGATTTTAAGACTCTTGACTTTTTCAGTGTGTATCCCCCTTTTACCATATCAGGGCGAATATTATCGGAGCTTAGACTCTATTATCATTATATTGACTAAGTATACCCGACTCTATATAGAGTCAAGACGAAAAATTTATATTTTTCTATTATTTATAACTTGTAATAAGAGCGTGTAACCTGACGTAAGGTTTTACCTTACCGACCAGGCCTTTACCGGCTAAAACCTTGACAGTAGCTGGGCTACACAATAGACTTGTTGCACCTTGTTTCTAGGGACCTGCTATCAATTCGGACACCGATCGACTGTCAGCGGAACATACACGCACACTACAATACATAACACGAACATACACACCCCCACTCTCACACATACACACACACACACACACCTACATTCACTAACACACACCGACTCTTCACATCTCGCTGATAACAGCGTGCACGACACGCGCAGGGAAGAACCCTAGAACTCTATTTTACACGTTTTACACTCTACTTTATTTTACACCTTTATTTTAAATAGCTAGTAGGACGTACCTGACCAATTTTTTGGCAGGCACATAGTTTAAGTTTACATTTTTATTTTTGCTTTTTATTTTTACAACCTGTGTGTTTTTTGTGTTACTTTATTTTAGCTGCGAAGCATAAATTGCTCGCACACCCTAGTCCACTTACACGTGTTGCGTGGACACCCTACACTACGAATATGCCGAACACAGTGAGATCTCCTGTTACCAAACGGCCAGCACCCCCCCCCGTGGCGGGACTGTCTGCTTCATCATCCTCCCCAAAACACTCCCAGAGGTCAGTAAGGGATAGCATAGGGGAGATTGAGTCTAGAGCTCCGCCAACTACTCCTCCTTCTACAAAACCATCAACGGCGCCGTCGAACATGTCGACGACAGTCACAAAGCCGAAACCAAAGCCAACGATTGCAAAAATAACTGCAAAAATAAGCACCCGCAGAACGTCAACATCAGCGGAGGGTTACGAAATATTAACAAACGTTGCGCTTATGGAACCAGTAGAAAGGCATACAGCGGCAATGTCTTGCTTGGATCTCATCAAGCAAGGCTGCGCCGAATCTAAGAATATAAAAAGGGAGATAAGGGAAAAAATTGAAATCCAGGCTGACAACTTAAGACGCTTACTGGTTGTGATAGACGGGGAAAGACGCAGGTCCGAAGGTAAGCCACCTGGACAAGACGTCGTCACAGAACCCGGAAAGGTCACGGCCGAGGCCACAGGACCTAAAACGGCTAACGGGGAGACGATGAAGAAGATAGAGGAGAATGCAAGGCTTCTCCAGCAAAACGGCAGAGTCCTCGCCGAGATTCAGGACTGCCTAAACAAACGCGAAGAGGACAGGAGGCATATGCCATCGTATGCGGCTGTAGTGGCGGACACCGCGGGAGCTTTACCCCCGCGACGCCCGACATTGCACTCGTTAGTGGTCACCTCCAAAGACGAAGCCAAAACGGGGGAGGATCTGCTGAATGAGCTAAGGCAGACCGCGCGAAAAAATGACGACTGGGTAACGGTGGAGCGGATTCGAAAGGCCAAGGACCGAAAGGTGATCCTTGGATATAAGACCAGTGAGCAGCGGGAAAGAGCGAAAGGGGCGTTGGAGGGGGGGCAGGGGACCCTTAGGGTGGAAAATGTCCAAAATAAGGATCCCCTGCTGGTTCTCTATGGCGTCTTAAAAACGTACAAGGACGAGGAGTTGCTTAGGGCCCTAAGGGCGAAGAATAAGCACGTATTTAAAGACCTTGACTCCTCACAAGATAGAATGCTGATAAAATTCCGACGCAACGCCAGAAATCCGCACACCGTCCATGTGGTTCTACAAGTATCGCCCACTATTTGGCGCAGAGCCCTGGAACAGGGAACACTGCACATAGATATTCAGCCAGTCAGAGTGGCCGATCAGTCGCCACTCGTACAGTGCTCCCTGTGCCTGGGCTACGGGCACAGTCGTAGGTTCTGTAAGGAGGTGGAACCGAAATGCAGCCACTGCGGGGAACAGCACCTGAGGGCAAACTGCCCCAGATATGAGGTAGGCGCTGAGCCCAGGTGCTGCAACTGCTGGCATGCAAAAGAAGTAAACGACGTCGCGCACAATGCCTTCGACCGGGAATGTCCGGTCAGGAAAAAGTGGGATGATATAGCGCGGTCTGCAACCCAATATTGTTAAGGGCAACTCCCGGAAAGACTCCCATTATTTGGTGCTGCAGGCTAACCTCCAAAAGAAGATACTTGCGACTGACGACTTCATTCTGGAAGCCATCAGGAGGAAGGCGTCAGTCGCACTTATCCAGGAGCCGTACCGGGACCCTGTCAGGGGCGGAATGAAGAGATACCGGGGAGTTCGTATCTTCCAGAACACTGGACCGGGGGGCACTGTAAAGGCGGCAATAGCCGTGTTCGATCCTGAATTGGACGTCATTCAGTGCCCTCAACTCACCACCGACCATATGGCGGTGGTGAAGATTCGTACCAGTGCCTGGGAGATCGCCCTTGTGTCTCTTTATGTCGAACCTGACAAACCCATTGGCCCTCACCTGGACCAGCTCAAAAGAGTTGGCACCAGGCTGGGCCCAGGGCGGCTCATAATTGGAGGTGATGCTAATGCGAAAAGTGCTTGGTGGGGAAGTCGCGTTGAGGATGCTAGGGGCGAAGATCTGTTGGGCACACTCATAGAGTTGAAACAACACATCCTCAACGACGGGAAGGTGCCCACCTTCGACACGATTAGGGGGGGCGTTAGGTACTGTAGCTACGTCGATGTGACTGCCTGCTCGGGCGACCTCCTGGGTCTGGTCGACGGCTGGAGGACTGATGATAGCTTGGCCGCCAGCTCCGACCACATCGGCATAGAGTTTAAATTAAAAATGGTCAGGTCTAAGGGCTCCAGCATTAACAGAACGACCAGGTTGTTCAACACCAAAAAGGCCAACTGGTCTCATTTTCGTGAGAAAATGGCCAGCTTTTTGGTGGAGAACAACCTGGACGTCGAGGTCATTAACAATATACAAACAACGAATGATCTCGAGGAAAAGCTCAGAACTTATAACAACTGCATTAAGCAAACATGCGAGGACATTATCCCGAAAAAATCCAATAAGGAGACTCTTACTATGCCGTGGTGGTCGGAGAAGCTAGCCAAGCTGAAGAAGGAGGTCAGTACCTTCAGGCGCCGAATCCGGAACGCTGCTCCGATCCGGAGGCAGTTGGTCGTAGCGCAGTTCCTGGAGCGCAAACAAAACTACGAGTCGGAGGTTAAACTAGCTCAAACAGCAAGCTGGAAGGAGTTTTGTAATAAACAGGATCGTGAAGGGGTATGGGAGGGTATCTATCGAGTGATAGGAAGATCCACAGCAAGGGAAGAGGACCCGCCGTTGGAGCTCAACGGGGTGTTTCTGAACGCTAGCGAGTCTGCGGGGCTCCTCGCCTCGGTCTTCTATCCAGAGGACCGGGTCGAGGAGGACGACGCGGACCATAAGAAGACCCGCGCGTTGGCCTCGGTGGTCAATGGCGGGGATACTGATGGAACATATGACCCGCCATTCACCATCAGCGAGCTCGTCGACGCGCTCGCTACGTTCAACCCGAAAAAAGCACCGGGAGCCGACGGCTTTACGGCTGACATTTGTACCCATGCTGTCAACTGTGCGCCGGCACTGTTCTTGAAGCTGCTCAACAAATGCCTGGCTCTCGAATACTTCCCCATCCAGTGGAAGGAAGCGACAGTCGTCGCTCTTCGAAAGCCAGGCAAAGACTCCTACAGCTCTCCCAAGTCATACAGGCCCATAGGGCTCCTGCCTGTTTTGGGAAAGCTGTACGAGAAAATGCTGGCAGCCCGGCTCAAGTTCCATTTGCTCCCACGGATCAGTACTCGCCAGTACGGCTTTATGCCACGGAGAAGCACCGAGGACGCCCTCTATAATCTGGTAAGGCACCTGCGTGACAGAATCGGTCATAAGAGGATTGTCACGTTGGTGTCGCTGGATATAGAGGGGGCCTTCGACAGTGCTTGGTGGCCGGCTATAATCGCACGACTGGCAGAGGAAAAGTGCCCCGTAAACTTGAGGCGGGTTGTCAGTAGTTACCTCAGCGAAAGAACGGTGCGGGTGAGATTTGCAGGGGCTGAGTGCAAAAGGGGAACACAGAAGGGCTGCGTCCAGGGTTCCATAACAGGGCCCTTGCTGTGGAACTTGCTATTAGACCCTTTGCTCAAGATGCTGGAGGAGAGTGGGGACTACGTACAGGCCTTCGCCGATGACGTGGTCCTCATTTTCGAAGGGGAAACAGCACTTGAAATTGAGAGGCAGGCCAATGTCACCCTCGAGCGTGTTCGGGCGTGGGGTGTCATGAATAAGTTAAAGTTCGCGCCGCACAAGACCTGCGCGATGGTCTTAACCAAAAAGCTTAAATATGACACCCCACGCCTGATCATGGGCGGGGTGGGCATTGCCCTGTCTCCAGAAATCAAAATATTAGGACTCACGATAGATGCTAATTTGACTTTCAATACACACATCAAAAACATATGCAGTAAGGCAATTAAAATCTATAAAAAGTTGGCACGGACGGCCCGGATCTCCTGGGGGCTTAACCCCGAGGTGATCAGGACCATCTACTCCGCAGTGATTGAGCCTGTAATACTTTACGCGGCTAGCGCATGGTCTGAGGCGTCGAAAAAAGAGTATGTCCGGAAGAGGCTGAACGCGGTACAGCGTGTGTTTGCACAAAAATTAACCAAGGCCTACCGCACGGTCTCCCTGAACTCGGCACTGCTGCTGGCTGGGATACTCCCTCTGGACCTTCGAGTTCGGGAGGTGGCAGCATTGTATGAGGCCAAGAGAGGAGTGTCCCAACCGTGGCTTAGAGGCAGGGAGATCGAGCGGCTGGCCCCCGTTTTGGCAGCCCCGCACCCCGCGGAGCGTACACGCTTGGAGTTCGATAGCGTGGTAGACGGAGAACAACTTGCGAATATAACACTACACGATGTACGAATATACACTGATGGGAGCAAAATTGAGGGCAAGGTCGGGGCTGCTGTCTCCGTATGGAACAGTCAGTCCGAGACCAAGGCCCTCAAATTTGCTCTCTCAGATTACTGCACCGTCTACCAGGCTGAGCTCCTGGCGCTGCGCAAAGCGGTGTGCGAGGTAGAGCGGCATGACGTTGCCGCGTTCGGCCTCTTCAGCGATAGCAGGGCGGCGCTCCTTAGTGTGGTCAATCCGCACTCTTTCCACCCCTTGGCAGTAGAGTCAAGAGCCGCTCTTGGCCGCTGCAAGCAGCAGGGCAAGAGCGTCTCTCTCTACTGGATCAAGGCCCATGTTGGCCTTGAGGGGAATGAGAGGGCGGATTGGCTCGCTAGGGAGGCCGCCTTGAAGCTCAAAAAGGCCCCAGATTACAATCTGTGTCCTGTCTCATTCGTCAAGAGAGTCCTACGGCAGGGCTCTCTTGACGAATGGAATAGGCGTTACCAGGAGGGCAACACCGCCTCAACAACAAAAATATTCTTCCCCTGCGCAATACATGCATACAAAACCATCAGGAGAATTTCCATCTCGGGCCCAACCACCCAATTCCTCACAGGACACGGCGGGTTCTCCGAATACTTGGAGAGATTCAAGTGTAAGGCGGACCCGTCGTGTGCCTGTGAGCCGGGTGTGTCCGAATCGGTCCCCCATCTCCTGATGGATTGCCCAATACACGCCGCTGACAGGCTCGATCTAGAGATTGAGACAGGAGTCAAAGTCGACGAAGATGGAATAAAAATATTAATCGCAGAACATACGATGCAAACAATAAAATTCGCCTTAAAAATTGTAAGCACTGTAAATCTAAGAAACAAGGTGTAAACAGACCATGATAGCGCGTTATGGTAACTATAACGTTGTCTACCATAATATAAAAAGTAGAAAATAAGTAAGTTTGTATTGTGTTAGAGTTATATAAGTACTAGAATAATATAGTTTTAATTGCATATAGTTGAATAGTTAAGATACAATTGTTTTTAGTTTTAATTACTGTTAAGAAAAATGTAAATGTTTTCTATAAATAAATAAAGAGAAACAAAAAAGATAAGAAAATAAATTAGCATAGGTACACTATCTCCCAGATGCCCTCACTCCCCGCAGAGTATGAAAGGATAAGAATGAAAGTGCGAGAAGAATAAGCGCGAGAACGGTATGCATAAGAGGCCAGAATAAAAGAGGAAAGAATAGGAACAAAAACTTAGGAGTCTTTAATTTCAAAGCACTAAATAAAAGCGCGGCACTTTGCTGCGGTAGGGAAAAAAAAAAAAAAAAAAAAAAAAAAAAAAAAAAAAAAAAAAAAAAAAAAACCTAACCTAACCTAACCTAACCTAACCTAACCTAACCTAACCTAACCTAACCTAACCTAACCTAACCTAACCTAACCTAACCTAACCTAACCTAACCTAACCTAACCTAACCTAACCTAACCTAACCTAACCTAACCTAAAACCTAACCTAACCTAACCTAACCTAACCTAACCTAACCTAACCTAACCTAACCTAACCTAACCTAACCTAACCTAACCTAACCTAACCTAACCTAACCTAACCTAACCTAACCTAACCTAACCTAACCTAACCTAACCTAACCTAACCTAACCTAACCTAACCTAACCTAACCTAACCTAACCTAACCTAACCTAACCTAACCTAACCAGTCGCCCGCCACTCTCTAGCCAGAGTGGATCGTTTTTAACCTCTCTCCGACTGAAAAATTTCAAAATTGTGGGTTTTTCTTACCCGATCGGGACGTGCGATACACCAAAAGACGCGCCTCGCCGGCCCCCATCTGCCGACATATCGACGTGATAATTTCAAGTTCGCGTGTGCCGTCAAAGTGGTGAAAACCGAGATTTTCGCTCGACCCGCCACGCGGTCTTAGTGTTTTTAGTTAATAAGTGCGTAAATTCCATCCGGATCACAGTGAGGAAAGTGCCTTCGGCAGCGCCCAGCGGAGCCCCACCCGCCACTGGTGTTGTTTTTCCCGAAAAGCCAGCGGCTTGGCCGGGAAAGCCAGAAAAACAACTACCACGTGGCCACGAGGTGGCAGAACCCGTCGTCCGAGGGAGCTGTTTTTTGGCAGGCGGGTAGACCTCACCAAAACAAGTGATCCTGCGGCGTTAGAATAATTTTATCAATTAAGGTAAAATAATAATAACTATTATAAAGTGTTAACTTTGACCATCATTTGCGGCGGAACCAGGCGGAATTTCAAAATTCCGCAACTGCTTAAAGTTGCGCGCTCAAGAGGACAAGCTGTAAACAAATTTCCAGATTTTTAGGACTTGGCGTCGACTTGTCAAAATTAAAAAACTAAATTTTTCATTTTTTGTAAATAATTTATGTAAAGCCGAAAAAATTTTTTATTTTTAATTACGCAGCCAGATAGACACTGATTTTAGACTAATTTTAAGATTTTTTCTGTATTTTTTGCTCCTTCCAGTGCGGAGATATACATTTTTTAGTGTTTTTTCTAAATTAATTTAAAAGGGGTAGTTTTTCTTTGTTTTTAGCATCGGGATTGGGTTCAGACAAGCCTTCTACACTTGCCTGACCCCAAACTAGGCCCCTCTAAGTCTAAAAACAACGAAAATCGTAAAATCCGCCATTTTGGTTTTTTAGGTTTCGATTTTTGAATTTAAATTTCTCCGGACTGGATCGGCCTATCGGGCTGCGGTTTTCGGCATTAGGTGTATAAGGGGTAAAATTTTAATATTAAGCACTGTTTTTGCGAATTGACCGGAATTTTTTGTTTATGGTTTTTGGCCCCCCTACGGGATAGAGCATAGCAAGCTGACCCCAGATATCGATTTTGGGAGCTCTACGACCAACCGTTTAGGAGTTACGACCGGTCAAAGTTTGACCGCGGCCGCGCGGCGGCCATCTTGGAAAACTTCAAACACCTGTGGCTCCTCAGCGGAGGGTCGTAGAAGCTCCGGACTTCGACTGGGGGTACTAGGGGAATACCGGCTCTCCCACCCTGCACATTTTTCGGGGAAAAGGGGCAAAATTTTGGTCAAAAATTTTTTGACCATTTTTATAACCGGTACGATAGGGGTGACCGAGCCGCCCAGTGGAACGTTTTTCCCGACTCGCTGGGGCTTCTGGAACCCGAGGTATACGGGTTCAAAGTTTGGCAAGTCCGCCATCTTGGATTTCTTTGGACCCGTGTAACTCGGTAACGGGACGTCGCAGCGAGACCGGGTTTTCGCTGGGCGACTCGGCCCAGCTCTCCGCACCGGGCAGCAGGGGTGGGGGTTTGACCCCACTATATTTGGGGGTCAAATTTTGGGGGTCTTCCGATTGTGCCGACAACAGTGTCGGGGGGCAGATCTCGCCGGGACCTTTACGGGGAGCCGTCTCACGGGGTTTTTGGACTGCTGGTTCGAGAGATAACCCGGATCCAAAAACTGGTTTCTGGTGGAAACCTAAAGTTTGAGGACCGGTTATAGCCGAACCAGTGGACCTGGAGGGCCCGTGTTTGGGTTCTTTTTAGAGGGCTCGGAGAGCTCTACCAGCTGAACCCAAAAGGAGGACTCTATATAGAGCCGATATAGAGTTGACCTGTAGAGCCGATTTTTACGGTGCGATTTCGCTTAAATTTCTACAGGGGCTGCTCCTCCTAGGTTGGAAGCCAAGCCAAAGGTAAAAAAGCTAACCTAACCGGCAATTTGGGGGAATAATTTTAATTTTATTTTGTTTGCTTATTTATTGACCTGAGGTTTTCTCTTGTAATTTTAGTATTTTTTCTGTATATATTTTTACCGTAGAGTTTAAGTGACTATTGGAATTTATAATTCTATACCGACTACGTCGACGTAGACCTAGACGGTGTCTAGATTTATTATATTTTCTTTGTATTATTTGACTTTTTTTTTTTGTGTGCTGACTTGAATATAAATTGATTTTGCGTGACTGTATCTGAGACGCCAGGTAGCGTGACGGTTGTCGTGTTGTAACTGCATACTTACACTCACATTACTCAACACACGCAAAACACACATACCCCAGTAAACAGACACACAACACACCCCACGGGAACAGAAACACTCAACACAATCCACCACACAACACGCACATACACACACGTATAGGCACACAAACAGGGTGCTTTGACATCGGATACGTCGCTGGATCGTGCGACGGGCCTGGGCGTGACCGCTGAATTTTATTTGAATTTTACTTGTATATATATATTTTAAATAATCAATTGCCAGAATTTTACAAAAACATTTATTTTTTTTTTTAACTAAGGGATTTTAATTTAAATATACATTTTGAAATTTTTGACGCGCATCTGTGATGGCGACCGTCCGCACTCCCAAAAAATTTTTTATTAGCGCTTCTGAGGACCCTCCGTCAGAACAAAGGGCTGCCCCTCTACCTGCGGAGGAGAGTAGCTCCGGAGTGGAGCAACGCCCGACGGCATCGGTACGCCGGAGCATAGATAAGCTGGAACTCCAGCGGATTGACCAGCGGGCAGGGGAAGCCAAATCGGCGACCCTTTCCCAAAAGTCCAAGAAAGTGACTGAACACCAGTCCCCGCTCCGGGTACCGCTACCGTCGAAGCGATTCGAAGCGGCTGAGGAGAGCTTCGAACTAATCAGGCAGAAGTTAAAGTTATCTGGGAATATAAAAAGAGAAATTAAGGAAACAATACAGGTCAGGGCGGACTTTTTAGAAAGGATAGTCAAGGCCTACGAAGAGGACCGGAAGAAGGCACTCAGGAGGCAAAGTGCTGGGGTGGTAGAGACACCCGCCCCTATCACCAAAGCACCTGCCTCAACTCCGGCCTCTACCTCGTCCAGCAACGAGGTTTTAATCAAGAAAATAGAAGAGAATGAAAGGCTACTGAAAGAGAATGGAAGAATGATGTACGAACTGAAAGAAAGGATAGAGAAGCAAGACGAAAGAGAGAAAGAGAGAGAGCGAAAGGGGACTCCAACGTATGCGGGTGTGGCGGCGAGTCGCCCTGGGAGCCAGCTCCCAGACCGGCCGACGCTGCACTCGATCGTGGTTACGTCCAAGAATGAAAAAGATACGGGTGATAAGGTGATGGAGAGACTGAGGCAAGTAGCGAATGAGGATGAAGGATGGGTGACCGTGGAAAGAATTCGAAAGGCGAAGGACAGAAAGGTCATAATAGGTTATAAGACAGAAGAGGAAAGAAGGAAGGCACGAGGAAGGCTCGAAAAGAAGGAGAGCCTTGTCGTCGAGGAGATACAAAATAGGGACCCGCTCCTTATTTTGTATGGCGTCCTAAAAACGATTAAGGACGAGGACCTGCTCCGGACCATAAAGTCCCGAAACCATAACGTGTTCCGGGACATGGCTCCGGAGCAGGTACGGATGGCCGTTCTATATCGTAAGACGGCAAGGAACCCACACACCTGTCACGTGGTGCTCAGGGTCTCCCCGGCGGTTTGGTCCCGTGCCCTGGAGGTAGGGAGACTGCACATTGACCTGCAACCCATAAGGGTTGCAGATCAATCACCATTGGTGCAGTGCTCCCTGTGTCTAGGGTACGGACACACGAGGAAGTTCTGCACTGGCACTGAAACCAGATGTAGTCATTGTGGTGGGCTCCACCTGCGAGCCGAATGCCCGGACTACATTGCCGGTGTAGAACCGACTTGTTGTAACTGCCTCCGGGAGAAGCTGAGCGGCACGAGTCACGGTGTGTTCAGCGCCTCGTGCCCAGTGAGAATGAGATGGGATACTATAGCGAGGAGCACCACTCAGTACCGGTGCTGAAGTTGTCCCAAGGAACGTGCCCCCCTACAGAGTGCTGCAGGCAAACCTCCAAAGGAAGAAGCTGGCTACCGAGGAGCTCATACTCGAGGCCTCCAGGCGCAAAGTCGCTGCTGCCTTAATACAGGAGCCCTACGTAGGCAATTCGGCGAGTATGAAGGCGTACCAGGGCGTTAGGGTCTTCCAGAACACTGGGCAAGGAGGAGGGACTGTGAAGGCGGCCATTGCCGTCTTCGATCCAACATTGGATGTTGTACAGTACCCGCAACTCACCACAGACAACATCGTCGTGGTGGGGATCCGGACCAGTGCCTGGGAGATCACGCTGGTGTCTTACTACTTCGAACCGAAGCCGAAACCTCTGGGGCCCTATATGGGGCAGCTTAAAGAGGTGAGGCGAGCTTTAGGCTCCCGGCTTCTTCTTATTGGAGGGGATGCAAATGCGAAGAGCACTTGGTGGGGCCATAAGTCCGAAGACGACAGAGGCAAGTTACTGAGTGGTGTCCTCGCCGAAATGGACCTCCAGGTCCTGAACAGTGGGAATATTCCGACTTTCGACACTGTGAGAGATGGAAGGAGGTACTGTAGCTTCGTGGACGTCACGGCCTGCACGAGCAACATGCTCGCCTATGTGGACGCCTGGAAGGTTGTACAGGGTCTCACGGGGTCAGACCACAATGGTATAGAGTTCAACCTTAGCCTGGAAAAGGCCAAGGGCACTCAAATCCAAAGGACAACCCGTATTTTTAATACCAGGAAAGCCAACTGGGATGCTTTCCGGGCAGCTATCACTCCGTCGCTCTCGAATATAGAAGTAGGCGAAACGAGTCACCACAACGAGCTGGAGACTCTAGTTGAAACATATACGGGAGCGATCGAGGGGGCGTGCCGGGAGAGCATCCCAGCTAAAAAACCGGCGGGGTTGGTCTCTATGCCGTGGTGGTCGAAAACACTCGATGAGCTGAGAAAGTCTGTCAACACCAGGAGACGTCGCATAAGGAATGCAGCGCCTGACCGAAGAGAGATGGTGGTTGCGCAGTACCTGGAACAAAAGGAGATGTATGAATCGGAAGTAAAAAAGGCACAGGTCGAAAGTTGGAAGAACTTCTGCGGAAAGCAGGACAGGGAGGGCCTATGGGAGGGTGTGTATAGGGTTATTAGTAGGGCCACAGCACGGGAGGAGGACACTCCGCTTGCCGTCGGTGGGACCTACCTGGACGCCAAAGGATCGGCCGAGTTGCTTGCGTCAACGTTTTACCCGCTTGATCGCGAGGAGGATGACAGTGAAGGGCATCGAAGAATACGCGTAAAGGCGGAGGAGGTGGATGATGAGAGGGGCCATCGTGAAGATGACCCACCCTTTACGGTGGGCGAACTCTTCGATGCCCTTCACTTGTTCAATCCCAAGAAGGCTCCGGGGGCGGATGGCTTCACAGCCGATATCTGCACCCACGCCATACGGGCCGACCCCTTACTTTTCCTGAAGCTGCTGAATCGGTGCCTTCACCACGGCTACTTTCCTAAAATATGGAAGGCGGCCGTGGTGGTGGCACTGAAGAAGCCAGGAAAGGACTCGTACACCGTCCCCAAGTCGTACAGACCTATTGGTCTGCTGCCCGTCTTGGGGAAGGTGTACGAGAGGATGCTGGTTGCCCGTCTCAGGTTCTACATCTTGCCCACAATTAGTCCTAAACAATATGGGTTCATGCCCCAGAAAAGCACCGAAGACGCCCTCTATGACCTCATGGGGCACATAAGGGCGCGTCTCGATGAGAAGAGAATCGTCCTTATGGTGTCCCTGGACATAGAGGGCGCCTTCGACAGCGCTTGGTGGCCCGCCATTAGGGTGCGGCTGGCGGAAGTGGGGTGCCCGGCAAACCTGAGACGGGTAATCAGTAGCTACCTAAGCGACAGGGAGGTAAGGGTAAGGTATGCGGGCGAGGAGTGCAGACGCTCCACGGAGAAGGGGTGCGTCCAGGGTTCGATCGGCGGCCCCCTGCTGTGGAACTTGTTGCTGGACCCTTTACTTCACCAGCTTGAGGGTAGGGCGGTTCACGTGCAGGCCTTTGCGGACGATGTGGTGCTCGTGTTCGATGGTGATAGCGCCCTGGAGATTGAGGGACAGGCCAATGCCTCTCTCGAACATGTGCGGGAGTGGGGCATCGGAAATAAGCTGAAATTCGCACCGCACAAAACTTGTGCGATGGTAATCACGCGGAGGCTAAAGTACGATGTCCCACGCCTCAGCATGGGCGGGATAGACATTGGACTGTCCGAGGAGATCAAAATCCTGGGGCTCACAATCGACCACAAGCTCACATTTAACACACATGTCACCAACGTATGCAGAAAGGCGATCGCCATTTACCACAAATTGGCGCGGATGGCCCGGATCAGTTGGGGATTGCATCCCGAGGTGATCCGGACCATCTACAACGCCGCTGTGGAGCCGACGATTCTGTACGCGGCTAGCAGTTGGGGCGCAGCGGTGGACAAGCTTGGTGTCAGAAAGCAGTTGAACGTGGTGCAGCGCGGTTTCGCTCAGAAGCTCTCGAAGAGCTACCGGACGGTCTCCCTGCACTCGGGGCTGATCCTGGCTGGGATGCTCCCTCTGGACCTCAGAGTTCGCGAGGTGGCCTCGTTATACGAGGCCAAGAGAGGGGTGTCCCAGCCATGGTTGGGGGACAGGGAGGTCGAACGGATGGCTCCGGCTATTGAGGCACCTCACCCCGCGGAGCATATGAACCTGGAGTTCACCAGTCTGGTAGACGAGGAACAGTATAATAGCACCAACTCTATTGCTACGCGCATATTCACGGACGGGAGCAAGATTGAGGGTCGCGTCGGTGCCGCGTTATCCATTTGGAATAACGGGACCGAAACCGCGACCCTCAAGCTTGCTCTCTCGCCGCATTGCACCGTCTACCAGGCCGAGCTCCTGGCCATATGCAAAGCGACCAGTGAGGTCCTTAAGCGAGGCGCGGCCACGTTCGGGATCCTCAGCGACAGCAGAGCCGCACTCCAGACGGTTACAAATCGTCATGCCCTCCACCCTCTGGCAGTTGAAGCCAGGCTCAATATCAAAAGGGGCTTGATCCAGGGCAAGGAAATATCCTTGTTCTGGATCAAGGCCCATGCAGGGTTGGAGGGAAATGAACGCGCCGACGATCTGGCGAAGGAGGCGGCTCTGAAGTCGAAGAGGGCCCCACACTACGGCCTGTGCCCAGTCTCATTCGTCAAGCGAGGCCTGAGGCAGGTCACGCTTGACAAATGGGACGAAAGGTACAGGACGGGTGAAACTGCTTCTGGGACCAAGCTCTTCTTCCCAAGCGCGGTGGCTGCGTACAGGATCGTCCGCAAAATGGAGATCGCCGGCACAACGACGCAGTTGCTGACAGGGCATGGTGGGTTCTCCGAATACTTGGCTCGGTTCAAGTGTAAGGAGGACCCATCGTGCGCCTGCGAGCCCGGCGTCGAGGAGACAGTCGCACATTTAATCGTGGACTGCCCAGTTTATGCCTTTGCAAGGTATAATTTAGAAAATAAATTAAGATTAAAAATTTGTATACAGAATCTACCAGATATTATGAAAAGACACACAGCAGATTTTCTCAGTTATGCAGTCCCAATTGTAAATTTAGTAAATAAGAAAAATAGCACATAGAAATCACCTGCTGGTATTGTTTTATACCAGACAGGTAGATTTAAGCTTAGATATAACGTGAGAAAAAATTGTATTAGTTTTAAGTTAATTGTTTAACATTAAGTATATTAAGTAGAAATAAGTCTGTAAAATAAATATTAGATCTAACTCTTTAAAATAAAGAAAGAAAAAATTAAAAAGAGAAAAAGCCCCAGCTCCCAAATTATCCCAAGTATGAAAGGTATGGAATGAAAGTGCGAGAGGAATAAAAGCGAGAACTTGTATGGTACTAGAGGACGGAATGAAAGCGAGAATTCTTATATAGATTATATAAACATAAATTTCACACAACCCTGAGTGGGTTATATTAAAAATATCTGAGACTAGATAGAGCATCAACACTTTAAGAGAAGTAGGCTTTGACAATGTCAGAGATGCTAGGTAAAAAAAAAAAAAAAAAAAAAAAAAAAAAAAAAAAAAAAAAAAACCTAACCTAACCTAACCTAACCTAACCTAACCTAACCTAACCTAACCTAACCTAACCCACAGTCGCCCACCACTCGTTGTCGCGACCGGAGCGTTTTTAACCTCGCTCTGCAGTTAAAATTTCATTAAAGTGGGTTTTTCTCGCCCGATTTCTCCGTGTGATACCTCGAAAGCTGCATCTCGCCGGCGTCCATCTGCCTACACATCGTACTGGTCTCGGTCGATACGCGTGTGCCGGGGAAACCCGGAAAACCGCGTTTCTCGCTCGACCCGCCACGTGCTCTTGGCGTTTTTCAGCAATAAAAGTGGAACAGTGAATCGGATCACAGTGGAAAAAGTGTCCCTGGCATCGGGCAACCGAGGCTGACGTCCCACGCGTACTTGTTTTTCCGGGAAAACAGCCGTTTTCCCGTGAAAAGCAAAAAAACAAGTTCCACGTGGTGACCAACTTCTCAACCAGCAGTCCCAGGAGCCTGATTTTTTGCAGGCAGGAGAAGACGCGTTCCAGCACCGTTTTTCTGGTAATAGAAAAATTTTTTATCATCAGGAAAAATTTATATTAACATTAGAACATACCAACTTTGACCTAGTTTTCCGGCGGAACCAAGCGGAAAATTGAAAATCCGCAACTGCTATCAGTTGCGCGCTCGCTAGAAGAACAGATAGCCAACATTGCAGATTTTTTGAATAAATTTCCAGCCCAGTGGAATTAAAAAACCAAAATTTTTACTTTTTCCGGAAAAACTTTGTAAAATCTTTTATATTTTCCTGTGAATTTTATGTAACGGATAGAGCTCTATTTTACATAATTTATGACATTTTTTGTTTATTTTTATCCCAATCCAGTGCGGAGTTACAGATTTTTTAGTGTTTTTCTTAAATATATTTAAAAGGGGTAGAATTTCACTGTTTTTGGCATCGGGGTTGGGTTTGGATAGGTCATCTAGACATACCTAAGCCCAAACAAGCCCCCTCTAGCGTCAAAAATAGCGAAATTCGTAATTTCAGCCATTTTGTATTTTTTAGGCCCAAGTTTGGAATTTAAGTAGCTCCGGACTGGATAAGCCTATCCGACTGCGGTTTTCGCTTTTGACAGCGTATCGTGTTATATTTTGAGCCTATCGGCAAATTTTGCCGATTAGACGTTATTTTTTATTTAGGGTTCTAGACCCCCCCAGGGGGTAGAAAACACACAGGAGGACCCAGATATCGATTTTGGGAGCTGTAGGACCAACCGTTCCGGAGTTATCGTCGGTCAAAGATCGACCGCGGCCGCGCGGCGGCCATCTTGAAAATTTTAAAACACCAATAGCTCCGTAGCGGGGGGTCCTGGAAGCTCCGGATTTCGACTGGGGACCTCAGGGGAGAACCGGCTTTCCCGCTCCACGATTTTCGAGGGAAAAGGGGCAAAATTAGCCGAAAAATTTTGTCAAAAAATTTTTGACCATTTTTGGCAACGGTGTGGTAGGGGAGACCGAGCCAGCTAGTAGGAAACTTTTTGCGGGTCGCTGGGACCGCTGGAACCCGAGTTACACGGGTCCAAAGTTCGGCAAATCCGCCATCTTGGTTTTCTTCAAACCCGTTTATCTCGGTAACCGGTGGTCGTAGCGGGGCCGGGTTTTCGCTGGTTGACTCGGCTTTTCACTCCGCATCGGAATAGTGGGGTGGGGGTCTGACCCCAAACAAATTTGGGGTCAAATTTCGGGGGTCACCCTATTGGCCCATCAGGCACGTCGGGTGGTAGGTCTTGTCGGGACCTTTCAGGGGAGACCAATCTCGGTCGGATCGGACCACGGGTTCGTGAGGTAGCGGGGTTTCAAGGTTTGGGCCTAGGTTCGGGCCTAGATTTTTGGAGCCCGGTTGCAGCGGAACCCCTGGGCCTAGGTCCTTCGTGTTTGGGTTCCTTTTGGAGGGCTCGTCGGGCTCTATCAGCTCGTCTCCATAGGGGGACTCTACGTAGAGCCGGGATAGAGTTGCCCTGCAAAACCGGAACTAACGGCGCCATCTGGCTGAAATTTGCAGGGGACATCCAGTACCTGGGCGGGAGCCACTATATTAACAAAAACTACATTAGGTTAGCGACTGTCATAGAGTTAAGTTAGCTTTTAAGTATTTTGACCTTTTACCTGTACATATCCTCTAGTGGAACTAGGGGACAAATATAAGACGCATTAGACCCTATATCTCATATATAGAGCTATATATAACTATTTATTTGACTCTATATAGAGAAAAATTTTTCTTAATTGTACATATTAGATAATTTAGACGTAAGACTTACTTTTAGACTAGGCCCCTTTAGGCCTATTATTTTGACCTGTAGCTGGACTACAACATTAACCTTAAACTGGTGCCCGCTACATCGTGATACCCGGTTCGGCCCTGGTTGACTGTCAACAGTAAACACACATAACACACAACTACAGCGACACATACTACCACACACACACGCACTATACACAAACACACATAACACAGTGACAGCAACTCACACCACACGCGCAGGGAAGAACCTAGTCAGCAGTTTTAGTTAGTAGGACGTCCCTGACCAATTTTTTGGCAGGAACCTAGGTTAAGCATTGCATTTATTTTCATATTTTTTTTACAATTTGTGTCTGTATTTTTTATTTGTATTTATCGTTAGCGAGAATAAACTCGCCATCCACCCGCTAGTGTTGCGTGGATTTCCCTACCACCACAGCTAAAACATGCAAAGCGGGTACAGATCTCCTCCTTTGAGGCGACCAGCACCTCCACCCGTGGCAGGGCCGTCAACACAGTCGTCACCACCAAAAACATCCAAAAAATCAGTCAGAGACAGCATAGGGGAAATTGAGGCGCGAGCGCCGTCAACCTCTCCCCCCACCACAACAACCCCCAAAAATCTAATAGGCCCAGTTAAACAGCTGACAGTCACGAAGCCTAAACCGAAGCCAGCAACAGCCAGAGTAGTTACTCGTAGGACATCCACATCTGCCGAAGGAACCGAGCTCCTGGACAATATAGCCCTTATGGAGCACGAAGTCCGACACAACGCGGCTATGTCCTGCTTGGACCTGATTAAGCAAGGCTGTGCTGACAGTAGGAATATTAAAAGGGAGATTAAAGTCAAAATTGAAGCTCAGGCTGAGAACCTGAGGCGCATTTTGGTGGTGATAGACGAAGAGAGACGCAGGGCCGGGGATAAGCAGCCCGTACCAAACAGCGTCTCACCGCCGAAAACAATTATAGCCCCAACAACAATGGTCCCAAGGCCTAAGGAGGCTGACGGCGAAGTGCTGAGAAGGTTGGAGGAAAACACAAAGCTCCTCCAACAGAACTCCAAGACCCTCGCCGAAATACAAGACAGCCTAAGAAACTGTCATGATGAAAGGAGGCAAATACCATCATACGCGGCAGTAGCGGCGGACGCCGCGGGGGCACTACCCTCGAGACGTCCGGCGCTGCACTCACTGGTGATAACCTCCACGGACGAGGAAAAATCGGGCGAGGAGGTGCTAAATGAATTGCGGCTGGCTGCGAGAAAGGACGACGAGTGGGTTACGGTGGAGCGGGTCCGAAAGGCCAAAAATCGCAAGGTGATTCTTGGCTATGCAACCGCTGAACAGCGGGAGCAGGCGAAGGGGGCGTTGGAGAGGGGGCCGGGGGCCCTTAAGGTGGAAACCATCCACAATAAGGACCCCCTGCTCGCCCTCCATGGCGTGTTAAAAACCTACGACAACGAAGAACTACTCAAGGCAGTAAGGTCCAAAAACAAAAATATCTTTAAAGATTTAAACGCCACGGAAGACAGGATGTCTGTCAAATTCCGCCGAAACGCCAGAAATCCGCACACCGTCCACGTCGTCATGCAGGTGTCGCCCATAATTTGGCGCAGAGCCCTGGCGCATGGAACACTGCACGTCGACATACAACCGGTCAGAGTGGCGGATCAATCGCCACTCGTCCAGTGCTCCATGTGCCTGGGCTACGGCCATAGTCGTCGGTTCTGCAGGGAGGCGGAACCTAAGTGCAGCCATTGCGGCGAAAAGCACCTGAGGGCAGACTGCCCCATGTATGAGGTAGGAGCCGAGCCCAGGTGCTGCAATTGCTGGCACGCAAAGGCAGACGACACAGCGCACAATGCTTTTGACCGGGATTGCCCGGTCAGAAGAAAATGGGACGACATAGCGCGGTCAGCCATCCAGTACTGCTAAGGGCACCTCCCGGAGCGACTCTCACTATTTGGTGCTGCAGGCGAACCTCCAAAAGAAGATACTTGCGACTGACGAATTCATCCTGGAATCCATCAGGAGGAAAGCGTCAGTCGCACTTATTCAGGAGCCGTACAGGGACCCCGTAAAGGGCGGGATGAAGAGATACCGGGGTGTACGCATATTTCAAAACACTGGTCCAGGGTCAACCGCGGTGAAGGCGGCTATTGCCGTCTTTGACCATGACATCGACGTGGTTCAGTACCCAGAACTCACCACCGACCACATCGTGGTGGTGAGGATACGGACCAGTGCTTGGGAAGTCACCCTGGTGTCTCTTTATGTCGAGCCCGATAAACCCTTGGGCCCTCACCTAAACCAACTCAGAAGGGTCGGTTCTAGGCTGGGCACTGTACGGCTCCTGATTGGAGGTGATGCCAATGCGAAGAGCGCTTGGTGGGGGGGCATCGTTGAGGATGATAGGGGGGAAGACCTTTTGGGGACACTTGTAGAGTTGAAACTACACATCCTCAACGATGGGAGAGTGCCCACCTTCGACACCGTTAGGGGGGTTACTAGGTACTGCAGTTACGTCGACGTGACTGCCTGCTCGGGCGACCTCCTGGGTCTGGTCGACGGCTGGAGGACTGACGAAACGCTGGCTACCAGCTCCGACCACATCGGTATCTGTCTCAAAATAAAACTAAATAAGTCCAAGGGATTAAGTATCAATAGAACCACCAGGTTGTTCAACACCAAAAAGGCAAACTGGGCCCATTTTCATGAGAAAATGACCAGCTCTTTGGTGTTGAACAACCTGACGGCTGACGCAATAAAAACCATAAAAAACAAAAACGACCTAGAAGAAACCTTGGCAAACTACAATAAATGCATTTCAGAGTGTTGCAAAGTGGCAATACCAACAAAGTCTAATAAAGAGACACTTACCATGCCATGGTGGTCGGAGGAGTTAGCCAGGTTGAAGAAGGAGGTCAGTACCTACAGGCGCCGAATCCGGAACGCTGCTCCGATCCGGAGGCAGGCTGTCGTGACGCAGTACCTAGAACGGAAAGAAAATTACGAGTCGAAGGTTAAGATAGCACAGACGGAAAGCTGGAAGCAATTCTGTACAAAACAGGACCGCGAAAGCATGTGGGATGGTATCTACCGGGTTATAGGTAGGTCCACAACAAGGGACGAGGATCTACCATTGCTTCACAATGGGAAACACCTGGACGCAAGCGGATCCGCTGGGCTCCTTGCCTCCGTTTTCTACCCAGAAGACCGGGTGGAGGAAGACAACGCGGACCACAAAAAGACCCGCGCATTGGCCAGAACGGTCAATGGCGGGGATAATGATGGTAATTATGACCCGCCATTCACCATCGGGGAACTACAGGACGCGTTGTCCAGCTTCAACCCCAAAAAAGCCCCTGGTGCAGACGGCTTCACTGCCGACATCTGTACTCATGCCGTCAACAGCGCACCGGCACTGTTCTTGGAGTTGCTAAACAAGTGCCTGGCTCTCGAATACTTCCCGACTCCCTGGAAGGAGGCGACAGTTGTCGCACTTCGAAAGCCAGGCAAGGACACGTACAGCTCTCCCAAGTCGTACAGACCGATAGGGCTCCTGCCCGTTTTGGGAAAGCTGTACGAGAAGATGCTGGCAGCTCGGCTCAAATTCCACTTACATAAACGGATCAGTACTTGCCAGTACGGCTTTATGCCACGGAGGAGCACCGAAGACGCCCTCTATGATCTGGTTGGGCGCCTGCGTGACAGAATCAAAAACAAGAGGCTTGTCACGTTGGTGTCGCTGGACATAGAGGGCGCCTTCGATAGTGCTTGGTGGCCGGCTATCATTGCACGACTGGCTGAGGAAAGGTGCCCCGTTAATTTGAGGCGAGTTGTCAGCAGCTACCTCAGCGAGAGAACGGTGCGGGTGAGGTACGCTGGGGCTGAGTGCAGCAGAGGCACCCAAAAGGGTTGTGTCCAGGGATCCATTACCGGACCCTTGTTGTGGAACCTACTACTGGACCCACTACTAAAGATGCTGAACGAGTGCGGGGACTACGTACAGGCTTTTGCTGACGACGTGGTCCTCGTATTCGACGGGGATACGGCTGCCGACATCGAAGGACAGGCCAATGCCGCCCTTGAACGTGTTCGGGCGTGGGGAGTCAAAAACAAGCTTAAATTTGCACCTCATAAGACTTGCGCAATGGTGCTAACAAAAAAGTTAAAATACGACAACCCACGCCTGACCATGGGCGGGGTCGACATTGCCCTGTCAACTGAAATTAGGGTATTAGGTCTAACGATTGACAGGAACCTGACCTTCAACAGCCATATCAAAAATGTCTGTATTAAGGCCACAGGCATTTATAAAAGACTGGCACGTGCGGCCCGGATCTCCTGGGGACTAAATCCCGAGGTGATCCGGACCATATATACCGCAGTTATTGAGCCCATAATCCTATACGCGGCTAGCGCATGGTGGGAAGCGTCGGAAAAGGAGTACGTCAAGAAGAGACTGAACGGGGTTCAGCGTGTGTTCGCTCAAAAATTAACTAGGGCCTACCGCACGGTCTCCCTGAACTCGGCACTGCTGCTGGCTGGGATACTCCCTCTGGACCTCCGAGTTCAGGAGGTGGCAGCACTATATGAGGCCAAGAGAGGAGTGTCCCAGCCGTGGCTGGGGGACAGGGAGATCGAACGGTTGGCCCCCCTTTCGGCGGCCCCGCACCCCGCTAAACGTACACGCCTGGAGTTCGATAGCGTGGTAGACGAGGAACAACTTAATAACTTGCCACCACACGACTTGCGTGTTTACACCGACGGGAGCAGGATTGAGGGCCGGGTCGGGGCCGCTGTCTCCGTATGGAACAGTCGGTCCGAGACCCGCGCCCGCAAGTTTGCTCTCGCAAGGCACTGCACCGTCTACCAGGCTGAACTCTTGGCGTTGCGTGAGGCGGCGTGCGAGGTAGAGCGGCATGACGTTGCCTCGTTCGGCCTCTTCAGTGACAGTAGAGCGGCGCTCCTTAGCGTAGTTAATCCGTCCTCTTTCCACCCCCTAGCAGTAGAGTCTAGAGACTCTCTTGGCCGCTGTATTCAGCAGGGCAAGAGCGTCTCTCTCTACTGGATCAAGGCCCACGTTGGCCTTGAGGGGAATGAGAGGGCGGATTGGCTCGCTAGGGAGGCCGCCCTGAAGCTCAAGAGGGCCCCTGATTACGACTCGTGTCCTGTGTCATTTGTCAAGAAAACCCTACGTCAGGGCTCTCTTGACAAATGGAACAGGAGGTATCAGGAGGGCGAAACGGCGTCGACCACAAAAATTTTCTTTCCCTGCGCAATACAGGCACACGGCACCATTAGGAAAATTACCATCAGGGGTCCAATTACCCAAATTTTGACAGGGCACGGTGGGTTCGCTGAGTACTTGACTCGATTCAAGTGCAAGGCGGACCCATCATGCGCCTGTGAACCAGGCGTACCGGAGTCGGTACCCCACCTCCTAATGGACTGCCCAATTCACGCTGCTGACAGGCTCAACCTGGAAATCGAATCGGGTATCAGGGTCGATGTGGAAGGTATCAAAAAATTAATAGTTGATCATAGACAGAAAACACTATTGTATGCTCAAAAAATAGTAGAAATTGTCAATAAGAGAAACAGAATGTAAGTACTCATGCTAGCACACTATAGTGGCTATAATGCTGTCTAGCATGAGCCATTATTAGACTTTAAGAAGTATAGTAAGAATAAGATGTATAATAGTTAAGAATAAAATTGTAACCGCCACCTATATATTATAAGTCTTTTTTTTTATAAGCCAACTGTATTAGCCCTAAGATTAGACCTAAGTAATGTAAATTGTTTTAAATAAAGAAAAATAAAAAATTAGCTGGTAGTAAAATTAGAATAGGTACACAATTACTCCCAGATGCCCTCACTCCCAGCAAAGAATGAAAGGTTTGGCGTGAAAGTGCGAGAAGAATAAAAGATTGAACAGTATGCTTAAGAGGCCCAGAATGAAAGAGGAAAGACTAGGTTTAAATTAGGAAGTCTTTTAATTATAAAAAAGTTAAAACAGGCACGGCAGCCTGCCGTGGTAGGGAAAAAAAAAAAAAAAAAAAAAAAAAAAAAAAAAAAAACCTAACCTAACCTAACCTAACCTAACCTAACCTAACCTAACCTAACCTAACCTAACCTAACCTAACCTAACCTAACCTAACCTAACCTAACCTAACCACAGTCGCCCATCACTTGTTGTCGCGACCGGATCGTTTTTAACCTCGCTCCGCAGATAAAAATTTGTTTAAGTGGGTTTTTATAGTCCGATTTCACCGTGTGATACCTCAAAAGTTGCATCTCGCTGGCTTCCATCTGCCTACACATCGCACTGGCCGCGGTCGATACGCGTGTGCCGGGGAAACCCGGAAAACCGCGTTTCTCGCTCGACCCGCCACGTGTTCTTGGCGTTTTTATGTGATAGAAGTGGCATAGTGAATCGGATCACAGTGAAAGAAGTGTCCCCGGCATCGGGCAACCGAGGCTGACGTCCCACGCGCACTTGTTTTTCCGGGAAAACAGCCGTTTTCCCGTGAAAAGCAAAAAAACAAGTTCCACGTGGTGACCTACTTCTCAACCAGCAGTCCGGGAGAGCTGAATTTTTGCATGAAGGAAGACACCAACCAGGCAAGCATTTTCCCGTTTTAAGAAAAATTTTTCGCCAAAAGGGGAAATAACTATAATTGTTAATATATGCCAACTTTGACCCAAAATTCCCTCGGAACCAAGCTGAATTTTGGAATTCTGCAACTGCAGTCTGTTGCGCGCTAGCGAGTTCTACAGGGTTGCAAGATATCAGATTTTTAAGACTTTTTACGGACCGGTCACAATTGAAAAACCGAACTTTTCGGTTTTTCGTAAAAAATTGTACCAAAATTTGTTTATTTTTATATTGTGTTTTCACCATCGCCTAGAGCCTACTTTTAGACAAATTATCATATTTTTTATTGATTTTTATATTCATCCAGCTCGGAGTTATCGATTTTAAAGTGTTTTTTCTAAATTAAATCAAAAGGGGTAATAAATCGTTGTTTCTGACGTCGGCGTTGGGTTTAGACAAGCATTCTACACTTGCCTAAGCCCAAACAAGGCCCCTCTAGCGCCAGAAACAAAGATTTTTGTAAAAACCAACTTTTTCGGACAATTTGTACCAAAGTTGTAAAACTAAATAACTCCGGACTGGACCGGCCTAGAGCTTTGCGGTTTTTTGTGTTGTACTTGTTCCTGTGTATTTTTTAGGAATAAGTGCTTTTTTGGCCATTCGGGCAAAATTTTTTATTTTTGCCCGAAACCCCCCCCAGGGGCTAGAGAAACTCGAGTAGACCCCAGATATCGATTTTGGGAGTCCTGGGACAAACCGTTCCGGAGATATCACAAGCCAAAGATTGGCGCGGCCGCGCGGCGGCCATCTTGTTTTTCTTGTAACGCCGATATTTCCGCAGCGGGAGGTCGTAGAGGCTCCGGAATTCGACTGGGGGCATCAGGAGAGTACCGACTCTCTCACCCTACACTTTTTTGGGGAAAGTGGGCAAAATTTTTCGCCAAAAATTTTTATAGTTTTTGGCGCTATAGGGTGGTAGGGGGACCTGAGCCAGTCAGCGAGAAACTTTTTGCGCCTCGCTGGGACGCCTGGGACCCGACTTACACGGGTTCAAATTTTTGCAAATCCGCCATCTTGGCAAATTGCAAACCCGTGTAACTCGGTAACGGGTGATCGTAGCGGGCTGCGGTTTTCGCTGGCGGACTCAGCATCTCGCTCCGCTCCGGGTCTGTAGGGTGGGAATTTGACCCCACCGAATCGGGGGGTCAAATTTTGGGGGTCACCCTTTTGACCCGATATACACATCGGGACGTGGGTCTCGCCGAGACCTTTCCGGGGAAACCAATCTCGGTGGAATCGGACCGCTGGTTCGGGGGCAAGCCCGGTTTCAAGTTTTTGCACGAAGTTCGTGCAAGAACTTTGAACACTGATTGCGGCCGAGCCCGTGGACCTAGGACCTCCGAGTTTGGGGTCTTTTTGAAGGGCTCGGGGAGCTCTATCAGATCAACTCATCAGGGCGACTCTACATAGAGCCGGGAACGAGTTCGACTGGGAAGCCACTCCTGTGGTGCGATTTCGCTTAAATTTCGCCAGGACCTTCTCCCCCTGGGCAGGGATCATATAGGTGGGCGACCTGTGTTAGGTTAATTGTAAATATAGAGTTAAGTTAGATTTTAAGACTCTTGACTTTTTCAGTGTGTATCCCCCCCTTTTACCATATCGGGGCGAATATTATCCCAGCTTAGACGCTGTTATCATTATATTGACCAAATATAACTATTATACCCGACTCTATAATAGAGCCAAGACAATAATTTTATTTAAACTTAAAAATAAGAGTGTGTAACTGACGTAAGGTTTCTACCTTACTGACTGGGCCCTTACCGGCCAAAACCTTGACAGTAGCTGGGCTACAATAGACCTGTTGCACCTTGTTTCTAGGGACTGCTATCAATTCGGATACGGATCGACTGTCAGCGGAACATACACGCACACTACAATACATAACACGGACATACACACCCCCACTCTCTCACACACACATACACACACACACACACACCTACATTCACTAACACACACCGACTCTTCACATCTCGCTGATAAGAGCGTGCACGACACGCGCAGGGAAGAACCCTAGAACCCTATTTTAAACATTTTACACTCGACTTTATTTTACACTTTATTTTAAATAGCTAGTAGGACGTACCTGACCAATTTTTTGGCAGGCACATAGTTTAAGTTTACATTTTTATTTTTTGCTTTTTATTTTTACAACTTGTGTGTTTTTTGTGTTACTTATTTTTAACTGCGAAGCATAAATTGCTCGCACACCCTAGTCCACTTACACGTGTTGCGTGGACACCCTACAGTACGAATATGCCTAACACAGTGAGATCTCCTATTACCAAACGGCCAGCACCCCCCCCCGTGGCGGGACCATCTGCTTCATCATCCTCCCCAAAACACTCCCAGAGGTCAGTAAGGGATAGCATAGGGGAGATTGAGTCTAGAGCTCCGCCAACTACTCCTCCTTCTACAAAACCTTCAACGGCGCCGTCGAACATGTCGACGACAGTTACAAAGCCGAAACCAAAGCCAACGACTGCAAAAATAACTGCAAAAATTAGCACCCGCAGAACGTCAACATCAGCGGAGGGTTATGAAATATTAACGAACGTTGCGCTTATGGAACCAGTAGAAAGGTATACAGCGGCAATGTCTTGCCTGGATCTCATTAAGCAAGGCTGCGCCGAATCCAAAAATATAAAAAGGGAGATACGGGAAAAAATTGAAATCCAGGCTGACAACATAAGACGCATACTGGTTGTGATAGACGGGGAAAGACGCAGGTCCGAAGGTAAGCCACCTGGACAAGACGTCGTCACAGAACCCGGAAAGGTCACGGCCGAGGCCACAGGACCTAAAACGGCTAACGGGGAGATGATGAGGAAGATAGAGGAGAATGCAAGGCTTCTCCAGCAAAACGGCAGAGTCCTCGCCGAGATTCAGGACTGCCTAAATAAACGCGAAGAGGACAGGAGGCATATGCCATCGTATGCGGCTGTGGTGGCGGACACCGCGGGGGCTTTACCCCCGCGACGCCCGACACTGCACTCGTTAGTGGTCACCTCCAAAGATGAAGCCAAAACGGGGGAGGATCTGCTGAATGAGCTAAGGCAGACCGCGCGAAAAAATGACGACTGGGTAACGGTGGAGCGGATTCGAAAGGCCAAGGACCGAAAGGTGATCCTTGGATATAGGACCAGTGAGCAGCGGGAAAGAGCGAAAGGGGCGTTGGAGGGGGGGCAGGGGACCCTTAGGGTGGAAAATGTCCAAAATAAGGACCCCCTGCTGGTTCTCTACGGCGTCTTGAAAACTTATAAGGATGAGGAGTTGCTTAGGGCCCTAAGGGCGAAAAATAAGCACGTTTTTAAAGATCTCGACTCCTCACAAGACAAGATGCTGATAAAATTCCGACGTAACGCCAGAAATCCGCACACCGTCCATGTGGTTTTACAAGTATCGCCCACTATTTGGCGCAGAGCCCTGGAACAGGGAACACTGCACATAGATATTCAACCAGTCAGAGTGGCCGATCAGTCGCCACTCGTGCAGTGCTCCCTGTGCCTGGGCTACGGGCACAGTCGTAGGTTCTGTAAGGAGGTGGAACCAAAATGCAGCCACTGCGGGGAACAGCACCTGAGGGCAAACTGCCCCAGATATGAGGTAGGCGCTGAGCCCAGGTGCTGCAACTGCTGGAATGCAAAAGAAATAAACGACGTCGCGCACAATGCCTTCGACCGGGAATGTCCGGTCAGGAAAAAGTGGGACGATATAGCGCGGTCTGCAACCCAATATTGTTAAGGGCAACTCCCGGAAAGACTCCCATTATTTGGTGCTGCAGGCTAACCTCCAAAAGAAGATACTTGCGACTGACGACTTCATTCTGGAAGCCATCAGGAGGAAGGCGTCAGTCGCACTTATCCAGGAGCCGTACCGGGACCCTGTCAGGGGCGGAATGAAGAGATACCGGGGAGTTCGTATCTTCCAGAACACTGGACCGGGGGGCACTGTAAAGGCGGCAATAGCCGTGTTCGATCCTGAATTGGACGTCATTCAGTGCCCTCAACTCACCACCGACCATATGGCGGTGGTGAAGATTCGTACCAGTGCCTGGGAGATCGCCCTTGTGTCTCTTTATGTCGAACCTGACAAACCCATTGGCCCTCACCTGGACCAGCTCAAAAGAGTTGGCACCAGGCTGGGCCTAGGGCGGCTCATAATTGGAGGTGATGCTAATGCGAAAAGTGCTTGGTGGGGAAGTCGCGTTGAGGATGCTAGGGGCGAAGATCTGTTGGGCACACTCATAGAGTTGAAACAACACATCCTCAACGACGGGAAGGTGCCCACCTTCGACACGATTAGGGGGGGCGTTAGGTACTGTAGCTACGTCGATGTGACTGCCTGCTCGGGCGACCTCCTGGGTCTGGTCGACGGCTGGAGGACTGATGATAGCTTGGCCGCCAGCTCCGACCACATCGGCATAGAGTTTAAATTAAAAATGGTTAGGTCAAAGGGCTCCAATATCAACAGAACGACCAGGTTGTTCAACACCAAAAAGGCCAACTGGTCTCATTTTCGTGAGAAAATGGCCAGCTTTTTGGTGGAGAACAACCTGGACGTCGAGGTCATTAATAATATCCAGACAACCAATGACCTCGAGGAAAAGCTCAAAATCTACAACAACTGCATCAAACAAACATGCGAGGACATTATACCTAAAAAATCAAACAAAGAGACTCTTACTATGCCGTGGTGGTCGGAGAAGTTAGCCAAGCTGAAGAAGGAGGTCAGTACCTTCAGGCGCCGAATCCGGAACGCTGCACCGATCCGGAGGCAGTTGGTCGTAGCACAGTTCCTGGAGCGCAAACAAAACTACGAGTCGGAGGTTAAACTAGCTCAAACAGCAAGCTGGAAGGAGTTCTGTAATAAACAGGATCGTGAAGGGGTATGGGAGGGTATCTATCGTGTGATAGGAAGATCCACAGCAAGGGAAGAGGACCCGCCGTTGGAGCTCAACGGGGTGTTTCTGAACGCTAGCGAGTCTGCGGGGCTCCTCGCCTCGGTCTTCTATCCAGAGGACCGGGTCGAGGAGGACGACGCGGACCATAAGAAGACCCGCGCGTTGGCCTCGGCGGTCAATGGCGGGGATACTGATGGAACATATGACCCGCCATTCACCATCAGCGAGCTCGTCGGCGCGCTCGCTACGTTCAACCCGAAAAAAGCACCGGGAGCCGACGGCTTTACGGCTGACATTTGTACTCATGCTGTCAACTGTGCGCCGGCACTGTTCTTGAAGCTGCTCAACAAATGCCTGGCTCTCGAATACTTCCCCATTCAGTGGAAGGAAGCGACAGTCGTCGCTCTTCGAAAGCCAGGCAAAGACTCCTACAGCTCTCCCAAGTCATACAGGCCCATAGGGCTGCTGCCTGTCTTGGGAAAGCTGTACGAGAAAATGCTGGCAGCCCGGCTCAAGTTCCATTTGCTCCCACGGATCAGTACTCACCAGTACGGCTTTATGCCACGGAGAAGCACCGAGGACGCCCTCTATAATCTGGTAAGGCACCTGCGTGACAGAATCGGTCATAAGAGGATTGTCACGTTGGTGTCGCTGGATATAGAGGGGGCCTTCGACAGTGCTTGGTGGCCGGCTATAATCGCACGACTGGCAGAGGAAAAGTGCCCCGTAAACTTGAGGCGGGTTGTCAGCAGTTACCTCAGCGAAAGAGCAGTGCGGGTGAGATTTGCAGGGGCTGAGTGCAAAAGGGCAACACAAAAGGGCTGCGTCCAGGGTTCCATAACAGGGCCCTTGCTGTGGAACTTGCTATTAGACCCTTTGCTCAAGATGCTGGAGGAGAGTGGGGACTACGTACAGGCCTTCGCCGATGACGTGGTCCTCATTTTCGAAGGGGAAACAGCACTCGAAATTGAGAGGCAGGCCAATGTCACCCTCGAGCGTGTTCGGGCGTGGGGTGTCATGAATAAGTTAAAGTTCGCACCGCACAAGACCTGCGCGATGGTCTTAACCAAAAAGCTTAAATATGACACCCCACGCCTGATCATGGGCGGGGTGGACATTGCCCTGTCTCCAGAAATTAAAATATTGGGTCTCACAATAGACGCTAATTTAACTTTTAATACGCACGTTAAAAACATATGTAGTAAAGCAATTAACATTTATAAAAAGTTGGCACGGACGGCCCGGATCTCCTGGGGGCTTAACTCCGAGGTGATCCGGACCATCTACTCCGCAGTGATTGAGCCTATAATACTCTACGCGGCCAGCGCATGGTGTGAGGCGTCTGAAAAAGAGTATGTCCGGAAGAGGCTGAACGCGGTGCAGCGTGTGTTTGCACAAAAATTAACCAAGGCCTACCGCACGGTCTCCCTGAACTCGGCACTGCTGCTGGCTGGGATACTCCCTCTGGACCTCCGAGTTCGGGAGGTGGCAGCATTGTATGAGGCCAAGAGAGGAGTGTCCCAGCCGTGGCTTAGAGGCAGGGAGATCGAGCGGCTGGCCCCCGTTTTGGCAGCCCCGCACCCCGCGGAGCGTACACGCTTGGAGTTCGATAGCGTGGTAGACGGAGAACAACTTGCGAATATAATACATCACGATGTACGAATATACACTGATGGGAGCAAAATTGAGGGCAAGGTCGGGGCTGCTGTCTCCGTATGGAACAGTCAGTCCGAGACCAAGGCCCTCAAATTTGCTCTCTCAGATTACTGCACCGTCTACCAGGCTGAACTCCTAGCGCTGCGCAAAGCGGTGTGCGAGGTAGAGCGGCATGACGTTGCCGCGTTCGGCCTCTTCAGCGACAGCAGGGCGGCGCTCCTTAGTGTGGTCAATCCGCACTCTTTCCACCCCTTGGCAGTAGAGTCTAGAGCCGCTCTTGGCCGCTGCAAGCAGCAGGGCAAGAGCGTCTCTCTCTACTGGATCAAGGCCCATGTTGGCCTTGAGGGGAATGAGAGGGCGGATTGGCTCGCTAGGGAGGCCGCTTTGAAGCTCAAAAAAGCCCCAGACTACAATCTGTGTCCTGTCTCATTCGTCAAGAGAGTCCTACGGCAGGGCTCTCTTGACGAATGGAATAGGCGTTACCAAGAGGGCAACACCGCCTCAACGACAAAAATCTTCTTTCCCTGCGCAATACAGGCACACAAAACCATCAGGAAAATTTCCATCACGGGCCCAACCACCCAACTCCTGACAGGACACGGCGGGTTCTCCGAATACTTGGAGAGATTCAAGTGTAAGGCGGACCCGTCGTGTGCCTGTGAGCCGGGTGTTTCCGAATCGGTCCCCCATCTCCTGATGGATTGCCCAATACACGCCGCTGACAGGCTCGACTTAGAAATTGAGACAGGAGTCAAAGTCGATGAAGATGGCATTAAAATATTAATAGCTGAACACACAATTCAAACGATAAAATTCGCCCTTAAAATAGTAAGCATTGCAAATCTAAGAAACAAGGTGTAAACAGACCATGATAGCGCGTTATGGTAACAATAACGTTGTCTACCATAATATTATAAGTAGAATAATAAGTAAGATTGTATTGTGTTAGATTAATATAAGTATTAGAATAATATAGTTTTAATTGCAAATATTTAAATAGTTAAGATACAATATTGTTTTTAATTATAATTACTGTTAAGAGAAATGTAAAACGTTTTCTATAAATAAAGAAAAACAAAAGATTAGTTACAAAATTAGCGTAGGTACACTATCTCCCAGATGCCCTCACTCCCCGCAGAGCATGAAAGGATAAGAATGAAAGTGCGAGAAGGATAAGCGCGAGAACGGTATGCATAAGAGGCCAGAATAAAAGAGGAAAGAATAGGAATAAAAAATTAGGAGTCTTTAATTTTAAAAGAACTAAATAAAAGCGCGGCACTTTGCTGCGGTAGGGAAAAAAAAAAAAAAAAAAAAAAAAAAAAAAACCTAACCTAACCTAACCTAACCTAACCTAAAACCTAACCTAACCTAACCTAACCTAACCTAACCTAACCTAACCTAACCTAACCTAACCTAACCTAACCTAACCTAACCTAACCTAACCTAACCTAACCTAACCTAACCTAACCTAACCTAACCTAACCTAACCTAACCTAACCTAACCTAACCTAACCTAACCTAACCTAACCTAACCTAACCTAACCTAACCTAACCTAACCTAACCTAACCTAACCTAACCTAACCTCAGTCGCCCATCACTTGTTGTCGCGACCGGATCGTTTTTAACCTCGCTGCGCAGATAAAAATTCGTTTAAGTGGGTTTTTATAGTCCGATTCCACCGTGTGATACCTCAAAAGTTGCATCTCGCTGGCGTCCATCTGCCTTCACATCGTACTGGCCGCGGTCGATACGCGTGTGCCGGGGAAACCCGGAAAACCGCGTTTCTCGCTCGACCCGCCACGTGCTCTTGGCGTTTTTATGTGATAAAAGTGGCATAGTGAATCGGATCACAGTGAAAGAAGTGTCCCCGGCATCGGGCAACCGAGGCTGACGTCCCACGCGCACTTGTTTTTCCGGGAAAACAGCCGTTTTCCCGTGAAAGGCAAAAAAACAAGTTCCACGTGGTGACCTACTTTTCAACCAGCAGTCCGGGAGAGCTGAATTTTTGCAGCCGGGTAGACATCAACAAGGCAAGCGATCCTGCGGCGCCAGAAAAATTTTTTCGATTAAGGTACAATAATAACATCTATTACAAAGTCCAAACTTCGACCAACAATTGCGGCGGAACCAGAGCACATATCGAAAAAATTCAACTGCTATCTTTTGCGCGCTAATTAGAGGAGGCGATAATCAAGTTTTCAGATTTTTAGGACCAAAATTGACACCACTACAATTAAATAACCGAATTTTCCGGTTTTTCCGGTTTATTTGTACCGAAAACCGCAAACTCTATGTATTGTTTACTCCACCAGATAGAAGCCCAATTTAGACGATTTATCGTATTTTTTGTGTATTTTTATGTTATTCCAGTACGGAGTTATCTATTTTTTAGTGTTTTTTGTAAATTAAATTAAAAGGGGTAGATTTTCCTTGTTTTTAACACCGGGGTAGGGTTTAGGAAGGCCAACTGGACATACCTAAGCCCAAACACGCCCTATCTGTCGTTAAAAACAACGAAAAACGTAATTTCAGCCATTTTGTTTTTATTAGGCCCAAAGTTGGAACTCAAATAGCTCCGCACTCGAAGGGCCTATCGGATCGCGGTTTTCGCTGTTAGCTGCGTATTTGCATATATTTTTAGGTTATTGGCAAATTTGGCCGATCTGACGCTATTTTTTATTTAGCGTCCTAGACCCCCCCAGGGTATAGTAAACACACAGGAGGACCCAGATATCGATTTTGGGAGCTGTGGGACCAACCGTTCCGGAGTTATCGTCGGTCAAAGTTCGACCGCGGCCGCGCGGCGGCCATCTTGAAAAACTTCAAACGCCAATAGCTCCGTAGCGGGGGGTCCTGGAGAATCCAGATTTTGACTGGGGACCTCGGGGGAGAACCGGCTTTCCCGCTCCACGATTTTCGGGGGAAAAGGGGCAAAATTAGCCAAAAAATTTTGTCAAAATTTTTTTGACCATTTTTGGCAACGGTGTGGTAGGGGAGTCCGGGCCAGCCAGTGGGAAACTTTTTGCGGCTCGCTGGGACCGCTAGAACCCGAAATACACGGGTCCAAAGTTCGGCAAATCCGCCATTTTGGATTTTTTCAAACCCGTTTATCTCGGCAACCGGTGGTCGTAGCGGGACCGGGTTTTCGCTGGGTGACTCGGCTTTTCACTCCGCATCGAACTAGTGGGGTGGGGGTCTGACCCCAAACAAATTTGGGGTCAAATTTCGGGGGTCACCCTATTGGTCCATCAGGCACGTCGGGGGGTAGATCTTGTCGAGACCTTTCGGGGGAGACCAATCTCGATCGGATCGGACCACGGGTTCGTGGGGTAGCGGGGTTCCAAGGTTTGGGCCTAAGTCTGGTCCTAGTTTTTTGGAGCCCGGTTGCAGCGGAACCCCTGGGCCTAGGTCCCTCGTGTTTGGGTTCCTTTTGGAGGGCTCGTCGGGCTCTATCAGTCCGTCTGCATAGGGGGACTCTACGTAGAGCCGGGACTGAGTTGCCCTGTAAATCCGGATTTTTCGGTGCCAGTTGGCTTAAATTTGCAGGGGACATCTATTACCTGGGCGGGAACCATTATATAAATAAAAACTGTATTAGGTTAGCGACTGTTGTAGAGTTAAGTTAATTTTAAGATTGTACATATTATTGTAGATACCTCCCTTCTTTGTTAAGGGCAAGTAACTGTATATACAACTAGTTTTAAGACACGTATACCTAGCTCTATATAGAGCTAAAGCAACCACTTTTAAATTTTTTATTATAAAAACTCCTTTTAATTTTTTTGTAATTGACTTTTGCGAGACAAAAGACAACTTCGTCTGTAGACTTGTGCCTATTGGCCAATAGCTGACACGAGTAGCTGGGCTACCAAAGTTTGACTGGGGAACTGCTGTCCTGGCATATTTCGTTAACTCAATAACATTCAGGAACACAACCACATTGACACACAGGCACATACATACACACACATTCACATCTTACAATAACACACCATACTGACTCATTCACACACAGACACACACACACATACACACACACACACACCTGTGACGACTACGTGCGTTCTCGCGCCGGGGTAGCGAACTCCAAACTGAGCTCCAGTTTTTAAGTTAGATTTAGGACGCTCTTATACACTTTTGTGTTAAGAACATAGGCTAGGTATTTTATTTTATTTTATTTCATTGTTTTATATATTTTGTAATTTTAAATCCGCCTTTGCGGTTAACTTAGTGAACCACTCGACAGTTTTGCGTGGAACCCTATAAAATGGTTTTGGATCGCTCCTTTTCTACTTCTTCCAAGCAGGCGGGCTCCTCTTCCCGTACTTCAACCTCTGGGCCATCACCCTCACCACGATCGCGGACAAATAAATCTGTGAGGGATAGTGTTGGAGAAATCGAGGAGATGTCTTCCTCCTCAAGCACTACCCCTCTCAGTCAAAGGGCACCAAAGCCGACAGCTAAAACGGTGACCAAAACTTCCACGACCTTTACCATAGCCGCTCCAAGTACCCGTAAGCCATCTGCGGAAAAGGGTAAAACAAAAACAATAATTAAAACATCACAAAAATCCGTCGATTCAGCCGAAACTGAAACGCCTGAATTGGAATTAATTTCAAAAGAGATGGCACTAATGCCACCCATTGAGGAGACGGACCTTAGGAAATTAACACCGGAAGAACGGCTAGCCACGGCGCTGTCCTGCCTAGACGTAGTAAGACGGGGAAGCATTGCCTCCAAGAATATAAAAAAGGGGATAAGAGTAGGCATCCAATATCAGGAGAAAACGTTGCGTAGGATACTCCTGATCAATGATGAGATAAGGCGTACACCCCTGGGGGCAGCGCCCGGACAGGACAGCGCCCTGACTCCACTACAGGTGGAACCCGCTGTAAGCGGGAAAGTAGGGACACTTGGGGTGAATGAGGAGGTACTAAAAAGGCTAGAGGAACATACCAGGCTACTCGTCGAGAACGGTAAAGCCCTCGCCGAAATAAAAGGCAGCCTGGAATCACGCAAAGAGGGCGGGGGGCTGTCATATGCGGGTGTTGTGGCGGGCGCCACTGGAGGTCACCCTCCACTGCGTCCGGCGCTGCACTCGCTTGTGGTAGCCTCCACAGACGAAAATAAAACGGGAGAGGAGTTGCTCAACGACCTGCGGCGGACCGCGCAGGAAGACGATGAGTGGATCACGGTAGAGCGGGTACGTAAAGCCAGGGACCGAAAAGTGGTCCTGGGTTACAAAACGATCGAACAAAGGGAAAAGGCAAAAGGGGCGCTGGAGAGGCGGCAGGGTGCCCTAAAAGTGGAAGCGGTCCACAATAAGGACCCCCTGCTGGTCCTCTACAGTGTCCTTAAAATCTACAACGATGAAGAAATAGTGGCAGCCCTTAGGGCCAAGAATAAAAATATTTTCAGAGATCTAGAACCTACCCAAAATAGACTAGCAGTCAAATTTCGACGCAATGCTAGGAACCCGCTCACCGCCCATGTCATTGTGCAAGTATCGCCCGCTATATGGCGCAGAGCACTAGACCAGGGCACAATGCATATAGACATTCAGCCGGTCAGAGTGGCTGACCAGTCTCCTCTAGTGCAATGTTCCCAATGTCTAGGGTTTGGGCATAGTCGACGGTTCTGCAAGGAAGCAGAGCCCACATGTAGCCATTGCGGGGAACATCATCTGAGGGAGGACTGCCCCAGGTATAGGACAGGCAAAGACCCCAGATGCTGTAACTGCTGGCGAACAAAAACCGTCGTCGACACTGCGCATGATGCCTTTGACCGGAATTGCCCGGTCCGCATCAAGTGGGACAACATAGCGCGGTCCGCAACGCAGTACTGCTAAGGGCGTCTCCGGGTATGACTCACACTACAAGGTCGTGCAGGCTAACCTCCAAAGAAGGAAACTTGCGACCGACACCTTCATTCTGGAAGCCTCCAGACGGAAGGCGGCGGTCGCACTTATCCAGGAGCCATATAGGGACCCAGTAATGGGCGGCATGAGGAGATACCGGGGTGTACGTATCTACCAAAATACTGGACCAGGAGCGGGCACTGTCAAGGCGGCTATAGCCGTTCTTGACCCAGACCTAGACGTCATACAGTGCCCACAACTCACCACCGACAACATCGTGGTGGTGAGGATCCGAACCAGAGCTTGGGAAGTAACCCTGGTGTCTCTCTACATAGAACCCGATAAACCCCTCACCCCTCACTTGGCCCACCTCAAGAGGATTGGGACCAAGCTAGGCCAGGGGCGGCTCATCATTGGAGGCGACGCAAATGCAAAAAGCCCTTGGTGGGGAGGTCACGTTGAGGATGATAGGGGGGAAGATCTGTTGGGTACTCTCGTTGAGATGAAACAGCACATCCTCAACGACGGAAGAACGCCCACCTTCGACACTGTCAGGGGGGGCAAAAGGTACTGCAGCTTCATTGATGTCACCACCTGCTCGGGAGACTTACTGAGCCTAGTGAACAACTGGAGGACTGACGACGGTCTGGCTGCTGACTCCGACCACATCGGCATAGTTTTTCACTTAAAGTTGGCCAAATCCAAAGGTTCAAGTATAGCAAGAACGACCAGGTTGTTCAACACCAGGAAGGCCAACTGGAATCATTTTCATGAGAAAATGACCAGCTCCCTGGTGGAGAACAATCTGGTTGCAGAAAGCATACAAGCCGTTAGCAGCATCAACTCACTGGAGGAACAACTGGCCAATTTTAACAGAAGCATACTATCGGCATGCGAGGAATCAATTCCTAAAGCTTCCAATAAGGAAACCACAACTATGCCGTGGTGGTCGGATAAGCTCGCACAGATGAAGAGGGTGGTCGTCACCTACAGGAACCGTATCAGGAATGCCGCTCCCATTCGCAGGCAATGGGTGATATCGCAGTACCTGGAGCAAAAAGACAGGTATGAGTCGGAGGTTAAATTAGCACAGACTGCGTCTTGGAAGGAGTTTTGCTCTAAGCAAGACCGGGAAGGGGTATGGGAGGGTATATATAGGGTCATTGGCAGGTCCACAACGAGGGAAGAGGATCAACCTCTTCTCCACAACGGGGTGGTATTGGACGCAAGCGGATCTGCGGGACTGCTCGCCTCGGTTTTCTACCCGGAGGACCGAGCCGAGGAGGACGACGCGGATCATGAAAGGACCCGTGCGTTGGCCGAGGAGGTCAATGACGGGTGCGAACATGAGGTTCACGACCCGCCATTCACTATTGACGAGCTGAAAGACGCACTGGGTTCTTTCAACCCTAAAAAAGCACCAGGAGCCGATGGCTTCACGGCTGACATTTGTGCGCACGCGGTGAACTGCGCACCGACACTGTTTCTGGAGCTGCTGAATAAGTGCCTGGCTCTTGAGTACTTCCCGAAGCCGTGGAAGGAAGCCACGGTGGTGGCCCTCAGGAAGCCGGGTAAGGAAGTGTACAACTCCCCGAAATCGTACAGGCCGATCGGGTTACTACCTGTACTGGGGAAGCTGTACGAAAAAATGTTGGCTGCTCGACTCAAGTTCCATCTCATACCGCGAACCAGCACTCGCCAATACGGCTTTATGCCCCGGAGGAGCACCGAAGACGCCCTCTATAACCTGCTTCAGCACGTGCGCGGCAAGCTTCGGCAAAAGAGGATTGTCACGCTCGTGTCGCTGGATATAGAGGGCGCCTTCGACAGCGCATGGTGGCCGGCGATAAAAGTCAGATTGGCAGAGGAGAAATGTCCGGTCAACTTGAGGCGGGTAGTCAGCAGCTACCTGAGCGAAAGGACAGTTCGTGTAAGATACGCAGGCGCGGAGCACACAAAAGCCACACAAAAGGGCTGCGTCCAGGGGTCTATAACGGGTCCCTTGTTGTGGAAACTGTTACTGGACCCTCTGCTAAAACTACTTACCGACACTGGCAATTACGTCCAAGCCTTCGCGGACGACGTTGTACTTGTTTTTGATGGCAACACCGCTTTAGAAATTGAAGGACAGGCCAACGTCACCCTCGAACGTGTTCAGGCGTGGGGTGTCAAAAATAAGTTAAAATTTGCGCCTCACAAGACCAACGCTATGGTCGTAACTAAACGGCTTAAATATGACAACCCACGCCTGACCATGGGCGGGGTGGACGTCGGTTTGTCCGACGAAATAAAATTGCTAGGCCTGACTATCGATAGAAATTTGAACTTTAATAGCCACATTAAAAAGGTATGCGCAAAGGCAATAAACATATACAAGAAGTTGGCGCGCACAGCCCGTATAAATTGGGGGCTACACCCAGAGGTGATCAGGGTGATATACACAGCTGTTATCGAGCCCATAATTTTGTATGCAGCCAGCGTCTGGCACGAGGCGACGAACAGACACTGCGTCAGGAAGCAGTTGAATGCGGTGCAGCGTGTGTTCGCCCAAAAATTAACAAAGGCCTACCGCACGGTCTCCCTGAACTCGGCACTGCTACTGGCTGGGATACTCCCTCTGGACCTCCGAGTTCGGGAGGTGGCCTCACTTTATGAGGCCAAGAGGGGAGTGTCCCAGCCATGGCTGGGGGACAGGGAGATCGAGCGGCTGGCCCCCATTTCGGCAACCAAACACCCCGTGGAACGCACGCGACTGGAGTTTGACAGCGTGGTAGACGAAGACCAGCTTAGTAACATCGTGTCCCATGACATCCGCGTTTTTACAGACGGGAGCAAGATTGGGGGTCGGGTCGGGGCTGCCGTTTCTGTGTGGAACGGTCAGTCCGAGACCAGGGCCCGCAAGCTTGCTCTCTCTCAACATTGTACCGTCTACCAGGCGGAACTCCTGGCGCTGCGCGAAGCGGCGTGTGAGGTAGAGCGGCATGACGTTGCCGCATTCGGCATCTTCTCTGACAGCAGGGCAGCACTCCTTAGCGTAGTCAATCCGCACTCTTATCACCCTCTTTCAGTAGAGACTAGGGACGCCCTTGGCCGCTGTAAACAGCAGGGCAAGAGCGTCTCCCTCTACTGGATAAAGGCCCACGTCGGCCTCGAGGGTAATGAGAGGGCGGATTGCCTCGCAAAGGAGGCTGCACTAAAACTGAAAAAGAAACCGGACTATGATCAGTGTCCTGTTTCATTCGTTAAGGGGGTCATTCGACAGGGCTCCCTTGACGAATGGAACAGGCGCTATCAGGAAGGTTCTACCGCCTCGACGACGAAAATGTTTTTCCCCTGCGCGAGAACGGCGTACAGGACCATCAGGAGGATCACCATCGAAGGGACAACAACCCAGTTCCTCACGGGACACGGCGGGTTCTCCGAGTACTTGGCTCGTTTCAAGTGCAAGGCGGACCCGTCGTGCGCCTGTGAGCCGGGGCTCTCCGAATCGGTGGCTCACCTCCTGATGGACTGCCCAATCCACGCCAGGGACCGGCTGGACTTGGAGATCGCCACGGGCGTAAAAGTAAACGCGAGCGGCCTTACACACCTCATCAGTACACACACGAAGCTGTTCATAGGGTACGCTAATAAAATAGTAAGGATAGTTAACGAAAGAAACAAAGCCTAACAGTAAATTATGCTAGCAAGTTATCATTGGCATAATAATTGCCTAGCATAAAAAACTTTTGGATTGTAAAAATATTGTTACCCTAGAATAAATATAAAATAGTTATAAGAATGTAAATAAAATAAGAATTGAAAAGTGTACTTAGTCAGAAAAAATTGTAATTAGAATTAAGCTTTTTGTAAAATGGAATAAAGGTTGAATAAATAAAAATAAAAAAGAAGAATTTAGAACAGTTTAAGATAGGTAGGTACACATTGTCCCTGATGCCCCCCATCCCCACAGAGAATGAAAGGACTAGCGCGAAAGTACGAGAGGCATGATTGATAGAACTGGAGTGATAAAGAGAAATGGAATGAAAGAGGAAAGAAATAGGTCTAAATTAGGGAGCTTTTATTACCGTAGCGAAAAACAGGCACCACTTTACAGTGGTGGTAGGGAAAAAAAAAAAAAAAAAAAAAAAAAAAAAAAAAAAAAAAAAACCTAACCTAACCTAACCTAACCTAACCTAACCTAACCTAACCTAACCTAACCTAACCTAACCTAACCTAACCTAACCTAACCTAACCTAACCTAACCTAACCTAACCTAACCTAACCTAACCTAACCTAACCTAACCTAACCTAACCTAACCTAACCTAACCTAACCTAACCTAACCTAACCTAACCTAACCTAACCTAACCTAACCTAACCTAACCTAACCTAACCTAACCTAACCTAACCTAACCTAACCTAACCTAACCTAACCTAACCTAACCTAACCTAACCTAACCTAACCTAAACCTAACCACAGTCGTCCGCCACCTCTGAGCGTGAACGGCCAGATTTTAACCTCACTCCGCGTTAAAAAATTGCTTTAAGTGGGTTTTTATAAACCGATCGTGACAAACGAAGTACCAAAAGTTGCGTCTCGCCGGCGCCCATCTGCCGACATATCTTTCCAGTCGATCGCATCGTTGGTGTGACCACAGGAAAGAAAATAGTGACATTCTCGCTCAACCCACCACGTGCTTTTTATAAAAAAGTGTCATAAGTGCAGTTTTTGTAATCCAATTGCGAAGTGTAAAGTGTCACCGGCTGCGGGCAGCGGAGCCCGACCAACCCGCCTGATCAGATTTTCCCGGAAAGCGTGCGTTTTCCCGGGAAAATTGAAAAACGAAAACCGCGTGGCCACGTGCGCTGAGTTCCCGTGATCCGAGGCTGCCGAAACTTTGCAGGCGGAAAGAAGTCTTTCTGCACAACATTTTCCCGGTAACAGAAAAATTTTTCAGTCATTTTCCGAATTTTACCAAGACTTAGAAGTTGCAAAGTTTGTACCTGAATTTCTCCATAACCGGACAAAATTTTGAATTTCTGCAACTGCTATTGTTTGCGCGCTAATTAGAGGAGGTGCTGATCAAGTTTTTAGATTTTTAGGACTAAAATTGACAAAATTATAATTAAAAAACCAAATTTTCCGGTTTTTCCGGTTTATTTCTACCGAAAACCGCAAATTTTATACAGTGTTTACTCTGCCGGATAGAAGCCCAATTTAGATGATTTATGGTATTTTTTGTGTATTTTTATGTTATTCCAGTACGGAGTTATCTATTTTTTAGTGTTTTTTGTAAATTAAATTAAAAGGGGTAGATTTTCCTTGTTTTTAACACCGGGGTAGGGTTTAGGAAGGCCAACTGGACATACCTAAGCCCAAACACGCCCTATCTGTCGTTAAAAACAACGAAAAACGTAATTTCCGCCATTTTGTTTTTATTAGGCCCAAAGTTGGAACTCAAATAGCTCCGCACTCGAAGGGCCTATCGGATCGCGGTTTTCGCTGTTAGCTGCGTATTTGCATATATTTTTAGGTTATTGGCAAATTTTGCCGATCTGACGCCATTTTTTATTTAGCGTCCTAGACCCCCCCAGGGTGTAGTAAACACACAGGAGGACCCAGATATCGATTTTGGGAGCTGTGGGACCAACCGTTCCGGAGTTATCGTCGGTCAAAGTTCGACCGCGGCCGCGCGGCGGCCATCTTGAAAAATTTCAAACGCCAATAGCTCCGTAGCGGGGGGTCCTGGAGAATCCGGATTTTGACTGGGGACCTCGGGGGAGAACCGGCTTTCCCGCTCCACGATTTTCGGGGGAAAAGGGGCAAAATTAGCCAAAAAATTTTGTCAAAAATTTTTTGACCATTTTTGGCAACGGTGTGGTAGGGGAGTCCGGGCCAGCCAGTGGGAAACTTTTTGCGGCTCGCTGGGACCACTAGAACCCGAGGTACACGGGTCCAAAGTTCGGCAAATCCGCCATTTTGGATTTTTTCAAACCCGTTTATCTCGGCAACCGGTGGTCGTAGCGGGACCGGGTTTTCGCTGGGTGACTCGGCTTTTCACTCCGCATCGAACTAGTGGGGTGGGGGTCTGACCCCAAACAAATTTGGGGTCAAATTTCGGGGGTCACCCTATTGGTCCATCAGGCACGTCGGGGGGTAGATCTTGTCGAGACCTTTCAGGGGAGACCGATCTCGATCGGATCGGACCACGGGTTCGTGAGGTAGCGGGGTTCCAAGGTTTGGGCCTAAGTCTGGTCCTAGTTTTTTGGAGCCCGGTTGCAGCGGAACCCCTGGGCCTAGGTCCCTCGTGTTTGGGTTCCTTTTGGAGGGCTCGTCGGGCTCTATCAGTCCGTCTGCATAGGGGGACTCTACGTAGAGCCGGGACTGAGTTGCCCTGTAAATCCGGATTTTTCGGTGCCAGTTGGCTTAAATTTGCAGGGGACATCTATTACCTGGGCGGGAACCATTATATAAATAAAAACTGTATTAGGTTAGCGACTGTTGTAGATTTAAGTAAAATTTTAAGATTGTACATATTATTGTAGATACCTCCCTTCTTTGTTAAGGGCAAGTAACTGTACATACAACTTAGTTTTAAGACACGTATACCTAGCTCTATATAGAGCTAAAGCAACCACTTTTAAATTTTTTATTATAAAAACTCCTTTTAGATTTTTTGTGATTGACTTTTGCGAGACAAAAGACAACTTCGTCTTTAGACTTGTGCCTATTGGCCAATAGTTGACACGAGTAGCTGGGCTACCAAAGTTTGACTGGGGAACTGCTGTCCTGGCATATTCGTTAACTCAATAACATTCAGGAACACAACCACATTGACACACAGGCACTATACATACACACACATTCACATCTTACAATAACACACCATACTGACTCATCCACACACAGACACACACACACATACACACACACACACACCTGTGACGACTACGTGCGTTCTCGCGCCGGGGTAGCGAACTCCAAACTGAGCTCCAGTTTTTAAGTTAGATTTAGGACGCTCTTATACACTTTTGTGTTAAGAACATAGGCTAGGTATTTTATTTTATTTTATTTCATTGTTTTATATATTTTGTAATTTTAAAATCCGCCTTTGCGGTTAACTTAGTGAACCACTCGACAGTTTTGCGTGGAACCCTACAAAATGGTTTTGGATCGCTCCTTTTCTACTTCTTCCAAGCAGGCGGGCTCCTCTTCCCGTACTTCAACCTCTGGGCCATCACCCTCACCACGATCGCGGACAAATAAATCTGTGAGGGATAGTGTTGGAGAAATCGAGGAGATGTCTTCCTCCTCAAGCACTACCCCTCTCAGTCAAAGGGCACCAAAGCCGACAGCTAAAACGGTGACCAAAACTTCCACGACCTTTACCATAGCCGCTCCAAGTACCCGTAAGCCATCTGCGGAAAAGGGTAAAACAAAATCAATAATTAAAACATCACAAAAATCCGTCGATTCAGCCGAAACTGAAACGCCTGAATTGGAATTAATCTCAAAAGAGATGGCACTAATGCCACCCATTGAGGAGACGGACCTTAGGAAATTAACACCGGAAGAACGACTAGCCACGGCGCTGTCCTGTCTAGACGTAGTAAGACGGGGAAGCATTGCCTCCAAGAATATAAAAAAGGGGATTAGAGTAGGCATCCAATATCAGGAGAAAACGTTGCGTAGGATACTCCTGATCAATGATGAGATAAGGCGTAGACCCCTGGGGGCAGCGACCGGACAGGACAGCGCCCTGATTCCACTACAGGTGGAACCCGCTGTAAGCGGGAAAGTAGGGACACTTGGGGTGAATGAGGAGGTATTAAAAAGGCTAGAGGAACATACCAGGCTACTCGTCGAGAACGGTAAAGCCCTCGCCGAAATAAAAGGCAGCCTGGAATCACGCAAAGAGGGCGGGGGGCTGTCATATGCGGGTGTTGTGGCGGGCGCCACTGGAGGTCACCCTCCACTGCGTCCGGCGCTGCACTCGCTTGTGGTAGCCTCCACAGACGAAAATAAAACGGGAGAGGAGTTGCTCAACGACCTGCGGCGGACCGCGCAGGAAGACGATGAGTGGATCACGGTAGAGCGGGTACGTAAAGCCAGGGACCGAAAAGTGGTCCTGGGTTACAAAACGATCGAACAAAGGGAAAAGGCAAAAGGGGCGCTGGAGAGGCGGCAGGGTGCCCTAAAAGTGGAAGCGGTCCACAATAAGGACCCCCTGCTGGTCCTCTACAGTGTCCTTAAAATCTACAACGATGAAGAAATAGTGGCAGCCCTTAGGGCCAAGAATAAAAATATTTTCAGAGATCTAGAACCTACCCAAAATAGACTAGCAGTCAAATTTCGACGCAATGCTAGGAACCCGCTCACCGCCCATGTCATTGTGCAAGTATCGCCCGCTATATGGCGCAGAGCACTAGACCAGGGCACAATGCATATAGACATTCAGCCGGTCAGAGTGGCTGACCAGTCTCCTCTAGTGCAATGTTCCCAATGTCTAGGGTTTGGGCATAGTCGACGGTTCTGCAAGGAAGCAGAGCCCACATGTAGCCATTGCGGGGAACATCATCTGAGGGAGGACTGCCCCAGGTATAGGACAGGCAAAGACCCCAGATGCTGTAACTGCTGGCGAACAAAAACCGTCGTCGACACTGCGCATGATGCCTTTGACCGGAATTGCCCGGTCCGCATCAAGTGGGACAACATAGCGCGGTCCGCAACGCAGTACTGCTAAGGGCGTCTCCGGGTATGACTCACACTACAAGGTCGTGCAGGCTAACCTCCAAAGAAGGAAACTTGCGACCGACACCTTCATTCTGGAAGCCTCCAGACGGAAGGCGGCGGTCGCACTTATCCAGGAGCCATATAGGGACCCAGTAATGGGCGGGATGAGGAGATACCGGGGTGTACGTATCTACCAAAATACTGGACCAGGAGCGGGCACTGTCAAGGCGGCTATAGCCGTTCTTGACCCAGACCTAGACGTCATACAGTGCCCACAACTCACCACCGACAACATCGTGGTGGTGAGGATCCGAACCAGAGCTTGGGAAGTAACCCTGGTGTCTCTCTACATAGAACCCGATAAACCCCTCACCCCTCACTTGGCCCACCTCAAGAGGATTGGGACCAAGCTAGGCCAGGGGCGGCTCATCATTGGAGGTGACGCAAATGCAAAAAGCCCTTGGTGGGGAGGTCACGTTGAGGATGATAGGGGGGAAGATCTGTTGGGTACTCTCGTAGAGATGAAACAGCACATCCTCAACGACGGAAGAACGCCCACCTTCGACACTGTCAGGGGGGGCAAAAGGTACTGCAGCTTCATTGATGTCACCACCTGCTCGGGAGACTTACTGAGCCTAGTGAACAACTGGAGGACTGACGACGGTCTGGCTGCTGACTCCGACCACATCGGCATAGTTTTTCACTTAAAGTTGGCCAAATCCAAAGGTTCAAGTATAGCAAGAACGACCAGGTTGTTCAACACCAGGAAGGCCAACTGGAATCATTTTCATGAGAAAATGACCAGCTCCCTGGTGGAGAACAATCTGGTTGCAGAAAGCATACAAGCCGTTAGCAGCATCAACTCACTGGAGGAACAACTGGCCAATTTTAACAGAAGCATACTATCGGCATGCGAGGAATCAATTCCTAAAGCTTCCAATAAGGAAACCACAACTATGCCGTGGTGGTCGGATAAGCTCGCACAGATGAAGAGGGTGGTCGTCACCTACAGGAACCGTATCAGGAATGCCGCTCCCATTCGCAGGCAATGGGTGATATCGCAGTACCTGGAGCAAAAAGACAGGTATGAGTCGGAGGTTAAATTAGCACAGACTGCGTCTTGGAAGGAGTTTTGCTCTAAGCAAGACCGGGAAGGGGTATGGGAGGGTATATATAGGGTCATTGGCAGGTCCACAACGAGGGAAGAGGATCAACCTCTTCTCCACAACGGGGTGGTATTGGACGCAAGCGGATCTGCGGGACTGCTCGCCTCGGTTTTCTACCCGGAGGACCGAGCCGAGGAGGACGACGCGGATCATGAAAGGACCCGTGCGTTGGCCGAGGAGGTCAATGACGGGTGCGAACATGAGGTTCACGACCCGCCATTCACTATTGACGAGCTGAAAGACGCACTGGGTTCTTTCAACCCTAAAAAAGCACCAGGAGCCGATGGCTTCACGGCTGACATTTGTGCGCACGCGGTGAACTGCGCACCGACACTGTTTCTGGAGCTGCTGAATAAGTGCCTGGCTCTTGAGTACTTCCCGAAGCTGTGGAAGGAAGCCACGGTGGTGGCCCTCAGGAAGCCGGGTAAGGAAGTGTACAACTCCCCGAAATCGTACAGGCCGATCGGGTTACTACCTGTACTGGGGAAGCTGTACGAAAAAATGTTGGCTGCTCGACTCAAGTTCCATCTCATACCGCGAACCAGCACTCGCCAATACGGCTTTATGCCCCGGAGGAGCACCGAAGACGCCCTCTATAACCTGCTTCAGCACGTGCGCGGCAAGCTTCGGCAAAAGAGGATTGTCACGCTCGTGTCGCTGGATATAGAGGGCGCCTTCGACAGCGCATGGTGGCCGGCGATAAAAGTCAGATTGGCAGAGGAGAAATGTCCGGTCAACTTGAGGCGGGTAGTCAGCAGCTACCTGAGCGAAAGGACAGTTCGTGTAAGATACGCAGGCGCGGAGCACACAAAAGCCACACAAAAGGGCTGCGTCCAGGGGTCTATAACGGGTCCCTTGTTGTGGAACCTGTTACTGGACCCTCTGCTAAAACTACTTACCGACACTGGCAATTACGTCCAAGCCTTCGCGGACGACGTTGTACTTGTTTTTGATGGCAACACCGCTTTAGAAATTGAAGGACAGGCCAACGTCACCCTCGAGCGTGTTCAGGCGTGGGGTGTCAAAAATAAGTTAAAATTTGCGCCTCACAAGACCAACGCTATGGTCGTAACTAAACGGCTTAAATATGACAACCCACGCCTGACCATGGGCGGGGTGGACGTCGGTTTGTCCGACGAAATAAAATTGCTAGGCCTGACAATTGATAAGAACCTGAACTTCAATAGTCACATTAAAAACGTATGCGCCAAAGCAATTGGCATCTATAAAAAGTTAGCTAGAACGGCCCGGATTAACTGGGGGCTTCACCCCGAAGTTATTCGCGTGATCTACACCGCGGTGATAGAGCCAGTAATTATGTACGCAGCCAGCGTCTGGCACGAGGCGACGAACAGACACTGCGTCAGGAAGCAGCTGAATGCGGTGCAGCGTGTGTTCGCCCAAAAATTAACAAAGGCCTACCGCACGGTCTCCCTGAACTCGGCACTGCTACTGGCTGGGATACTCCCTCTGGACCTCCGAGTTCGGGAGGTGGCCTCACTTTATGAGGCCAAGAGGGGAGTGTCCCAGCCATGGCTAGGGGACAGGGAGATCGAGCGGCTGGCCCCCATTTCGGCAACCAAACACCCCGTGGAACGCACGCGACTGGAGTTTGACAGCGTGGTAGACGAAGACCAGCTTAGTAACATCGTGTCCCATGACATCCGCGTTTTCACAGACGGGAGCAAGATTGGGGGTCGGGTCGGGGCTGCCGTTTCTGTGTGGAACGGTCAGTCCGAGACCAGGGCCCGCAAGCTTGCTCTCTCTCAACATTGTACCGTCTACCAGGCGGAACTCCTGGCGCTGCGCGAAGCGGCGTGTGAGGTAGAGCGGCATGACGTTGCCGCATTCGGCATCTTCTCTGACAGCAGGGCAGCGCTCCTTAGCGTAGTCAATCCGCACTCTTATCACCCTCTTTCAGTAGAGACTAGGGACGCCCTTGGCCGCTGTAAACAGCAGGGCAAGAGCGTCTCCCTCTACTGGATAAAGGCCCACGTCGGCCTCGAGGGTAATGAGAGGGCGGATTGCCTCGCAAAGGAGGCTGCACTAAAACTGAAAAAGAAACCGGACTATGATCAGTGTCCTGTTTCATTCGTTAAGGGGGTCATTCGACAGGGCTCCCTTGACGAATGGAACAGGCGCTATCAGGAAGGTTCTACCGCCTCGACGACGAAAATGTTTTTCCCCTGCGCGAGAACGGCGTACAGGACCATCAGGAGGATCACCATCGAAGGGACAACAACCCAGTTCCTCACGGGACACGGCGGGTTCTCCGAGTACTTGGCTCGTTTCAAGTGCAAGGCGGACCCGTCGTGCGCCTGTGAGCCGGGGCTCTCCGAATCGGTGGCTCACCTCCTGATGGACTGCCCAATCCACGCCAGGGACCGGCTGGACTTGGAGATCGCCACGGGCGTAAAAGTAAACGCGAGCGGCCTTACACACCTCATCAGTACACACACGAAGCTGTTCATAGGGTACGCTAATAAAATAGTAAGGATAGTTAACGAAAGAAACAAAGCCTAACAGTAAATTATGCTAGCAAGTTATCATTGGCATAATAATTGCCTAGCATAAAAAACTTTTGGATTGTAAAAATATTGTTATCCTAGAATAAATATAAAATAGTTATAAGAATGTAAATAAAATAAGAATTGAAAAGTGTACTTAGTCATAGAAAAATTGTAATTAGAATTAAGCTTTTTGTAAAATGGAATAAAGGTTGAATAAATAAAAATAAAAAAGAAGAATTTAGAATAGTTTAAGATAGGTAGGTACACATTGTCCCTGATGCCCCCCATCCCCACAGAGAATGAAAGGATTAGCGCGAAAGTACGAGAGGCATGATTGATAGAACTGGAGTGATAAAGAGAAATGGAATGAAAGAGGAAAGAAATAGGTCTAAATTAGGGAGCTTTTATTACCATAGCGAAAAACAGGCACCACTTTACAGTGGTGGTGGGGAAAAAAAAAAAAAAAAAAAAAAAAAAAAAAAAAAAAAAAAAAAAAAAAACCTAACCTAACCTAACCTAACCTAACCTAACCTAACCTAACCTAACCTAACCTAACCTAACCTAACCTAACCTAACCTAACCTAACCTAACCTAACCTAACCTAACCTAACCTAACCTAACCTAACCTAACCTAACCTAACCAGCCGAACCAAAGGTAAAAAAGCTAACCTAACCGGCAATTTGGGGAAATAATTTTAATTTTATTTTGTTTGATTATTTACTGACCGATTTATTGTATATTGACTAAATTGTGTAAATAGACGGCGTACAGTGTACCAGAGTTGACCTCCTCTACACTGACAACTCTTTTACAGAGAGTAGAGTTTTTCTCTTAGCATAGTATATTTTTAATTTTAATTTATTTGACCTAACTATTTGACTATAATTCGCTTATTGATTATATTTTATTTTACCTCGTTTTTATCATTTTATTTTAATTTAAACCAGCGTAGACCTTAGCCTACGCGACAAAGGTGTGTGACTCTATCTATCGCGACTGGTAGAGCTAAGCGACTGGGCCTATTGCCTGCATACACACCACTGCACAGTACATAACACATTGCACCCTAGGTGACACACACACATACTCACAAGCGACATAAACACACACACGCACACACACCTATACTCACACCACACTCCACCACACACACACAACACACACCTGGGGACTCTGTTCGGATCGAGCATCTGCACCGACTCGTACTGTGAGCCTGCACGTAACTTTTTAATTGATTTTATTTGAAACACACGCCCTAAGTATGACTGTCCGCTCTCCACCTCGCGGGTGGCAAAACGCCACAATTACAGTAGCGTCCGATGAGGGAGAGGTAGAGCCAACGCTCGAAAATACCTCTCGGGTTGAGAAGAGTGAGCCTGGGCCTGTTCGGTTGAGCATTGAAAGGTTGGAACAAATTGGAAAGGACAAGGGTGCGCCTTCACCAACGGGAAAACCTGAACAGGCACAGGCTAAAACCCCCACAACAAAAAGAGAAAAATTGGCGGAATACTTTAAAATAATTAGGAGCCAACTAAATGTTTCACGCAACCTAAAGGCAACTATAAAAAATAAATGCGTATTAGCCCTCGAAGAAATTGAAAAACAGATGAGAGAATATGAAAGTGAGATAGCGAGATACAGAATGCAAGCCAGGCAGAGCCCTGGGGCGAGCGGGACTCGGGCCCCTATCGCCCCAGTCTCTGCCCCGAGTGTGAAAGGATTCGAAATAATGGAGAAACTTAAGGAGAATGAAAGATTAATAAGAGAGAATGGAAGAATGATGCATGAAATGAAAGAAAGAATGGAGAAGCAGGATGAAAGAGAGAAAGAGAGGGAAAGGAAGGGGACGTTAACTTACGCGGGGGCAGTGGCGAGCAGAGCAGACCCAAAGCTTGCCGAGAAAACGACACTGCACTCGGTAGTAGTTACGTCCAAGAATGAGAGTGAAACCGGAGAGCAAGTGATGGATAGATTGAGGAAAATTGCGAATGAGGATGATGAATGGGTGACAGTGGAGAGAGTAAGAAAGGCGAAAGATAGAAAAGTTATAATAGGTTACAGAACGGATGAGGAAAGAAAGAAGGCACGGGCGCGACTTGAGGAAAGGGAGGCGAACCTGGTTGTGGAACCTATACAGAACCGGGACCCACTTATCATTATGTATGGTGTCCTTAAGACCCATAAGGACGACGAACTGTTGAAGGCCGTAAGGGCTCGGAACCATAATGTGTTCCGAGACCTGGTCCCAGAGCAGGTCCGTGTGTCGGTTCTGTATAGGAAGACAGCCAGGAATCCCCACACGTGCCACGTGGTGCTCAGGGTCTCTCCGGAGGTTTGGGCCCGTGCCCTGGACGCAGGGAGGCTGCACATTGATCTGCAACCCGTTAGGGTAGCAGACCAATCCCCACTGATGCAGTGCTCTCTGTGTCTGGGGTATGGGCATAGCAGGAAGTTCTGCACCGACACGGAAGTCAAGTGCAGTCACTGCGGTGGGCTCCACTTAAGAGCCAAATGCCCGGACTTCGCTGTCGGTGCAGAACCGACATGCTGCAACTGCCGGGGGGAGAAACTGGGCGGCACGGGGCACAGTGTCTTTAGCGACCTGTGCCCAGTGAGACAGAAATGGGACAGGATAGCGCGAGCCACCACTCAGTACCGGTGCTAACGTTGTCCCGGGGAGCGTGGCCCCATACAGGATGTTGCAAGCCAACCTCCAAAGGAATAAGCTGGCAACCGACAGCTTCATCTTCGAAGCCTCAAGGCGCAGAGCCACAGCCGCCCTTATACAGGAACCCTATGTGGGCAATTCGACGAGTATGAAGGTATACCAGGGCGTCAGGGTCTTCCAGAACACTGGGCAAGGAGGAGGGACTGTGAAGGCGGCTATTGCCGTCTTCGATCCAAATTTGGATATTATACAGTACCCGCAACTCACCACGGATAACATCATCGTGGTGGGGATCCGGACCAGTGCCTGGGAGATCACGCTGGTGTCCTTCTACTTCGAACCGGAGCCAACACCAATGGGGCCTTATTTGGAACGGCTCAAGGAGGTGAAGAGAAGCCTAGGTTCCCGGCGTATTATCTTTGGAGGGGACGCTAATGCAAAGAGCACCTGGTGGGGTCATTGGTTCGAAGACAACAGAGGCGAGGTACTGAGAGGGGTTCTCGCTGAGATGGACCTCCACGTCCTGAACAGTGGAACAGTTCCAACTTTCGACACTGTGAGAGGTGGAAGAAGGTTTCACAGCTTCGTGGACATCACGGCCTGTACGGACAATGCGTTTGCCTGGGTCGACGCTTGGAAGGTGGACGCTAACCTCTCGCCGAGCTCAGACCACAGCGGCATAGTGTTCAACCTCAACCTGGTAAAGGCAAAAGGCACTAGCATAAAGCGCACTACTCGCGCCTACAACACAAGAAAGGCCAACTGGGATGCTTTCAAAGCGGACATGGTTCGGCTGCTCTCGAATATAGCGATAGGAGAAATTCGGAATAACCAACAATTAGACGATATAACCGAAGCGTATTCGAGAGCGGTCGAGGGTGCCTGCAGAGAGAGCATCCCAGCTAAGAAGCCGGTGGGGTTGATCGCTGCGCCGTGGTGGTCGGAAAAACTCGACAGCCTCAAAAAGGTAATGGTCACCTACAAGCGTCGAATCAGGAACGCGGCACCTGTCCGTAGGGAGTTCGTGATAGCTGAGTACCTAGAGCGAAAGGAGACGTATGAAAGTGAAGTAAAAAAGGCACAGGTCGAAAGTTGGAAGGACTTCTGCGGAAAGCAGGACAGGGAGGGCCTCTGGGAGGGTATTTACCGCGTCATAGGTAGGGCCACAGCAAGGGAGGAGGATACTCTGCTTTCCGCCAATGGGTCTTTCCTGGACGCAAGGGGTTCGGCCGAGCTATTGGCTCAAACCTTCTACCCGACCGATCGGGAAGGGGAGGACGACGAGGGGCATCGAAGAGTTAGAGAAATGGCTAAAATGTTGGACGAAGAGGGGGGTCATCATGGTGATGATCCACCATTTACTGTGGATGAACTCTTCGATGCCCTTCGGAAGTTCAACCCCAAGAAGGCTCCGGGAGCGGACGGATTTACCGCAGACATCTGCACCCACGCCATTAGGGCCGACCCCTTGCTCTTCCTGGAACTGCTGAATCGGTGCCTTCACCACGGCTACTTTCCTAAGATATGGAAGGAAGCAGTGGTGGTGGCACTGAGGAAGCCAGGCAAGGACTCGTACACTGTTCCCAAGTCGTACAGACCTATCGGTTTGCTACCTGTCCTTGGGAAAGTGTACGAGAGGATGCTGGTGGCTCGCCTCAACTACTACATATTGCCGAGGATTAGTACTCGCCAGTACGGCTTTATGCCCCAAAAGAGCACCGAAGACGCCCTCTATGACCTCATGGGTCACATAAGGGCCAAACTTGATGAAAAGAAATTGGTCCTTATGGTGTCCCTGGACATAGAGGGCGCCTTCGATAGCGCCTGGTGGCCAGCTATCAAAGTACGACTGGCAGAGGAAAGGTGTCCGGCAAACTTGAGGCGAGTCATCGGTAGCTACCTTAGTGACAGGGAGGTAAGGGTTAGGTATGCGGGCGAGGAGTGCAGACGCTCCACGGAGAAGGGTTGCGTCCAGGGCTCCATTGGCGGACCCTTGCTGTGGAACCTGTTACTGGATCCCCTACTACACCAACTAAGGGATAGGGCAGTGCACGTGCAGGCATTCGCAGACGATGTGGTGTTGGTGTTCGATGGGGACAGGGCCCTGGAAATTGAAGGACAGGCCAATGCCTCCCTCGAGCATGTGCGGGAGTGGGGCATCAGAAACAAGCTGAAATTCGCACCGCACAAAACCTGTGCGATGGTAATAACGCGGAGGCTTAAGTATGATGCCCCACGCCTCAGCATGGGCGGGGTAGACATTGGCATGTCCACAGAAATCAAAATCCTGGGGCTGACCATCGACCACAAACTCACATTCAACACACACGTCACCAACGTATGCAAAAAGGCGATCGGCATCTACCACAAGTTGGCGCGTATGGCCCGGATCAGTTGGGGATTACATCCCGAGGTGATCCGGACCATATACAACGCCGCTGTGGAGCCGACGATCCTGTATGCAGCCAGTAGCTGGTATCCTGCGGTGGACAAGCTTGGTATACGGAAGCAGCTGAACGTGGTGCAGCGCGGATTCGCCCAAAAGCTCTGTAAGAGCTACCGGACGGTTTCTCTGCACTCGGGGCTGATCCTGGCTGGGATGCTCCCTCTGGACCTCAGAGTTCGTGAGGTGGCCTCGTTATACGAGGTCAAGAGAGGGGTACCCCAGTCATGGTTGGGAGACAGGGAAATCGAACGGATGGCTCCGGCTATTGAGGCACCTCACCCAGCGGAGCATACGAGCCTGGAGTTCACCAACCTGGTAGACGAGGAACATTGCAGCAATACCAACAACATCCAGGTGCGAATCTTCACCGATGGGAGCAAGATTGAGGGTCGCGTAGGCGCAGCATTATCTATATGGAATAATGCGGCCGAGACTGGGACCCTCAAGCTTGCTCTCTCACCTCATTGCACCGTCTACCAGGCCGAACTCCTGGCTATATGCAAAGCTACCAGTGAGGTCCTCAGGCGAGGCGCGGCCACGTTCGGCATCCTTAGCGATAGCAGAGCCGCACTCCAAACGGTAACCAACCCACGCGCCCTCCACCCCTTGGCGGTTGAGGCCAGAATTAACATCAGGCGGGGCTTGGCCCAGGGCAAGGAAATATCCTTATTCTGGGTCAAGGCCCACATAGGGTTGGAGGGCAATGAGCGGGCCGACCAGCTCGCGAAGGAGGCGGCTCTGAAATCTAAAATTGCACCGCATTACAGCCTGTGTCCCGTTTCGTTTGTCAAGCGAAGCCTGCGACAGGTCTCGCTTGGCAAATGGAACGAGAGGTACAAAGCAGGAGACACAGCTTCCGGTACCAGGCTTTTCTTCCCTTGCGCGCTGGAAGCATACAGCATCGTCCGTAAGATGGAGGTCGCCGGCACTACGACCCAGTTGTTAACGGGGCATGGCGGGTTCTCCGCATACTTGACTCGTTTCAAGTGTAAGGAGGACCCGTCATGCGCCTGCGAGCCGGGCGTCGAGGAGACGGTCACGCACCTTATCGTGGACTGTCCTCTCCACATGAGGGACAGGTATAATTTTGAAGCTAAAACAAAATTGAAGTTAGATGTAAACAATTTACCAGTGTTGTTGACAAAACAGTACAGACAGTACTTCCTAGAGTACTGGGAGAAAATTATTAATATAGTCATTAAGCGAAATAGTGTGTAAATAATCTTAAACGAATATTTTGTAAAAATAATCGTGGTATGATTAGAATTAAGGCAAAATTAGGAATAAGTACTTTTAGTAAAACTGTTTTAGTTGTAAGTTAGACATAAAGAAAAATTGTTAATAAAAATAAAATAAAGATACACATACCCCCCCCTAAATAATATCCCTAGTATGAAAGGTTTGGAATGAAAGTGCGAGAAGAATAAATGCGAGAACTAGAATGGTAATAGAGGCCGGAATGAATGCGAGAATAGAGTAGTTTATAAGGAAAAATTAGTTAAATAAGAAGGGACCCTGAGAGGGTTAAGCGAATTCTCAGACCAGATTATCAAACAAAACTGTTTAGAATAGGCTCCAGCTTGGGCTGCGAGGTGTAGAAATAAAAAAAAAAAAAAAAAAAAAAAAAAAAAAAAAAAAAAAACCTAACCTAACCTAACCTAACCTAACCTAACCTAACCTAACCTAACCACAGTCGCCCATCACTTGTTGTCGCGACCGGATCGTTTTTAACCTCGCTCCGCAGATAAAAATTTGTTTAAGTGGGTTTTTATAGTCCGATTTCACCGTGTGATACCTCAAAAGTTGCATCTCGCTGGCGTCCATCTGCCTACACATCGCACTGGCCGCGGTCGATACGCGTGTGCCGGGGAAACCCGGAAAACCGCGTTTCTCGCTCGACCCGCCACGTGTTCTTGGCGTTTTTATGTGATAGAAGTGGCATAGTGAATCGGATCACAGTGAAAGAAGTGTCCCCGGCATCGGGCAACCGAGGCTGACGTCCCACGCGCACTTGTTTTTCCGGGAAAACAGCCGTTTTCCCGTGAAAAGCAAAAAAACAAGTTCCACGTGGTGACCTACTTCTCAACCAGCAGTCCGGGAGAGCTGAATTTTTGCATGAAGGAAGACACCAACCAGGCAAGCATTTTCCCGTTTTAAGAAAAATTTTTCGCCAAAAGGGGAAATAACTATAATTGTTAATATATGCCAACTTTGACCCAAAATTCCCTCGGAACCAAGCTGAATTTTGGAATTCTGCAACTGCAGTCTGTTGCGCGCTAGCAAGTTCTGCAGGGTTGCAAGATATCAGATTTTTAAGACTTTTTACGGACCGGTCACAATTGAAAAACCGAACTTTTCGGTTTTTCGTAAAAAATTGTACCAAAATTTGTTTATTTTTATATTGTGTTTTTACCATCGCCTAGAGCCTACTTTTAGACAAATTATCATATTTTTTATTGATTTTTACATTCATCCAGCTCGGAGTTATCGATTTTAAAGTGTTTTTTCTAAATTAAATCAAAAGGGGTAATAAATCGTTGTTTCTGACGTCGGCGTTGGGTTTAGACAAGCATTCTACACTTGCCTAAGCCCAAACAAGGCCCCTCTAGCGCCAGAAACAAAGATTTTTGTAAAAACCAACTTTTTCGGACAATTTGTACCAAACTTGTAAAACTAAATAACTCCGGACTGGACCGGCCTAGAGCTTTGCGGTTTTTTGTGTTGTACGTGTTCCTGTGTATTTTTTAGGAATAAGTGCTTTTTTGGCCATTCGGGCAAAATTTTTTATTTTTGCCCGAAACCCCCCCCAGGGGCTAGAGAAACTCGAGTAGACCCCAGATATCGATTTTGGGAGTCCTGGGACAAACCGTTCCGGAGATATCACAAGCCAAAGATTGGCGCGGCCGCGCGGCGGCCATCTTGTTTTTCTTGTAACGCCGATATTTCCGCAGCGGGAGGTCGTAGAGGCTCCGGAATTCGACTGGGGGCATCAGGAGAGTACCGACTCTCTCACCCTACACTTTTTTGGGGAAAGTGGGCAAAATTTTTCGCCAAAAATTTTTATAGTTTTTGGCGCTATAGGGTGGTAGGGGGACCTGAGCCAGTCAGCGAGAAACTTTTTGCGCCTCGCTGGGACGCCTGGGACCCGACTTACACGGGTTCAAATTTTTGCAAATCCGCCATCTTGGCAAATTGCAAACCCGTGTAACTCGGTAACGGGTGATCATAGCGGGCTGCGGTTTTCGCTGGCGGACTCAGCATCTCGCTCCGCTCCGGGTCTGTAGGGTGGGAATTTGACCCCACCGAATCGGGGGGTCAAATTTTGGGGGTCACCCTTTTGACCCGATATATACATCGGGACGTGGGTCTCGCCGAGACCTTTCCGGGGAAACCAATCTCGGTGGAATCGGACCGCTGGGTCGGGGGCAAACCCGGTTTCAAGTTTTTGCACGAAGTTCGTGCAAAAACTTTGAACACTGATTGCGGCCGAGCCCGTGGACCTAGGACCTCCGAGTTTGGGGTCTTTTTGGAGGGCTCGGGGAGCTCTATCGGATCAACTCATTAGGGCGACTCTACATAGAGCCGGAAACGAGTTCGACTGGGGAGCCACTCATGTGGTGCGATTTCGCTTAAATTTCGCCAGGACCTTCTCCCCCTGGACTGGGATCATATAGGTGGGCGACCTGTGTTAGGTTAATTGTAAATATAGAGTTAAGTTAGATTTTAAGACTCTTGACTTTTTCAGTGTGTATCCCCCTTTTACCATATCGGGGCGAATATTATCCCAGCTTAGACGCTATTGTCATTATATTGACCAAATATAACTATTATACCCGACTCTATAATAGAGCCAAGACAATAATTGTATTTAAACTTAAAAAATAAGAATGTGTAACTGACGTAAGGTTTTTACCTTACTGACTGGGCCCTTACCGGCCAAAACCTTGACAGTAGCTGGGCTACAATAGACCTGTTGCACCTTGTTTCTAGGGACTTGCTATCAATTCGGATACGGATCGACTGTCAGCGGAACATACACGCACAATACAATACATAACACGGACATACACACCCCCACTCCCTCACACACACACACACACACACACACACACCTACATTCACTAACACACACCGACTCTTCACATCTCGCTGATATCAGCGTGCACGACACGCGCAGGGAAGAACCCTAGAACCCTATTTTAAACATTTTACACTCGACTTTATTTTACACCCTTATTTTAAATAGCTAGTAGGACGTACCTGACCAATTTTTTGGCAGGCACATAGTTTAAGTTTACATTTTTACTTTTTGCTTTTTATTTTTACAACTTGTGTGTTTTTTGTGTCACTTATTTTTAGCTGCGAAGCATAAATTGCTCGCACACTCTAGTCCACTTACACGTGTTGCGTGGACACCCTACAGTACGAATATGCCTAACACAGTGAGATCTCCTATTACCAAACGGCCAGCACCCCCCCCCGTGGCGGGACCATCTGCTTCATCATCCTCCCCAAAACACTCCCAGAGGTCAGTAAGGGATAGCATAGGGGAGATTGAGTCTAGAGCTCCACCAACTACTCCTCCTTCTACAAAACCTTCAACGGCGCCGTCGAACATGTCGACGACAGTTACAAAGCCGAAACCAAAGCCAACGACTGCAAAAATAACTGCAAAAATTAGCACCCGCAGAACGTCAACATCAGCGGAGGGTTATGAAATATTAACGAACGTTGCGCTTATGGAACCAGTAGAAAGGTATACAGCGGCAATGTCTTGCCTGGATCTCATTAAGCAAGGCTGCGCCGAATCCAAAAATATAAAAAGGGAGATACGGGAAAAAATTGAAATCCAGGCTGACAACATAAGACGCATACTGGTTGTGATAGATGGGGAAAGACGCAGGTCCGAAGGTAAGCCACCTGGACAAGACGTCGTCACAGAACCCGGAAAGGTCACGGCCGAGGCCACAGGACCTAAAACGGCTAACGGGGAGATGATGAGGAAGATAGAGGAGAATGCAAGGCTTCTCCAGCAAAACGGCAGAGTCCTCGCCGAGATTCAGGACTGCCTAAACAAACGCGAAGAGGACAGGAGGCATATGCCATCGTATGCGGCTGTGGTGGCGGACACCGCGGGGGCTTTACCCCCGCGACGCCCGACATTGCACTCGTTAGTGGTCACCTCCAAAGATGAAGCCAAAACGGGGGAGGATCTGCTGAATGAGCTAAGGCAGACCGCGCGAAAAAATGATGACTGGGTAACGGTGGAGCGGATTCGAAAGGCCAAGGACCGAAAGGTGATCCTTGGATATAGGACCAGTGAGCAGCGGGAAAGAGCGAAAGGGGCGTTGGAGGGGGGGCAGGGGACCCTTAGGGTGGAAAATGTCCAAAATAAGGACCCTCTGCTGGTTCTCTATGGCGTCTTGAAATCTTATAAGGATGAGGAGTTGCTTAGGGCCCTAAGGGCGAAAAATAAGCACGTCTTTAAAGATCTGGACTCCTCACAAGACAGGATGCTGATAAAATTCCGACGTAACGCCAGAAATCCGCACACCGTCCATGTGGTATTACAAGTATCGCCCACTATTTGGCGCAGAGCCCTGGAACAGGGAACACTGCACATAGATATTCAGCCAGTCAGAGTGGCCGATCAGTCGCCACTCGTGCAGTGCTCCCTGTGCCTGGGCTACGGGCACAGTCGTAGGTTCTGTAAGGAGGTGGAACCGAAATGCAGCCACTGCGGGGAACAGCACCTGAGGGCAAACTGCCCCAGATATGAGGTAGGCGCTGAGCCCAGGTGCTGCAACTGCTGGCATGCAAAAGAAATAAACGACGTCGCGCACAATGCCTTCGACCGGGAATGTCCGGTCAGGAAAAAGTGGGACGATATAGCGCGGTCTGCAACCCAATATTGTTAAGGGCAACTCCCGGAAAGACTCCCATTATTTGGTGCTGCAGGCTAACCTCCAAAAGAAGATACTTGCGACTGACGACTTCATTCTGGAAGCCATCAGGAGGAAGGCGTCAGTCGCACTTATCCAGGAGCCGTACCGGGACCCTGTCAGGGGCGGAATGAAGAGATACCGGGGAGTTCGTATCTTCCAGAACACTGGACCGGGGGGCACTGTAAAGGCGGCAATAGCCGTGTTCGATCCTGAATTGGACGTCATTCAGTGCCCTCAACTCACCACCGACCATATGGCGGTGGTGAAGATTCGTACCAGTGCCTGGGAGATCGCCCTTGTGTCTCTTTATGTCGAACCTGACAAACCCATTGGCCCTCACCTGGACCAGCTCAAAAGAGTTGGCACCAGGCTGGGCCTAGGGCGGCTCATAATTGGAGGTGATGCTAATGCGAAAAGTGCTTGGTGGGGAAGTCGCGTTGAGGATGCTAGGGGCGAAGATCTGTTGGGCACACTCATAGAGTTGAAACAACACATCCTCAACGACGGGAAGGTGCCCACCTTCGACACGATTAGGGGGGGCGTTAGGTACTGTAGCTACGTCGATGTGACTGCCTGCTCGGGCGACCTCCTGGGTCTGGTCGACGGCTGGAGGACTGATGATAGCTTGGCCGCCAGCTCCGACCACATCGGCATAGAGTTTAAATTAAAAATGGTTAGGTCTAAGGGCTCCAGCATTAACAGAACGACCAGGTTGTTCAACACCAAAAAGGCCAACTGGTCTCATTTTCGTGAGAAAATGGCCAGCTTTTTGGTGGAGAACAACCTGGACGTCGAGGTCATTAATAATATACAAACAACGAATGATCTCGAGGAAAAGCTCAGAACCTATAACAACTGCATTAAACAAACATGCGAGGACATCATCCCTAAAAAATCCAATAAGGAGACTCTTACTATGCCGTGGTGGTCGGAGAGGCTAGCCAAGCTGAAGAAGGAGGTCAGTACCTTCAGGCGCCGAATCCGGAACGCTGCTCCGATCCGGAGGCAGTTGGTCGTAGCGCAGTTCCTGGAGCGCAAACAAAACTACGAGTCGGAGGTTAAACTAGCTCAAACAGCAAGCTGGAAGGAGTTTTGTAATAAACAGGATCGTGAAGGGGTATGGGAGGGCATCTATCGAGTGATAGGAAGATCCACAGCAAGGGAAGAGGACCCGCCGTTGGAGCTCAACGGGGTGTTTCTGAACGCTAGCGAGTCTGCGGGGCTCCTCGCCTCGGTCTTCTATCCAGAGGACCGGGTCGAGGAGGACGACGCGGACCATAGGAAGACCCGCGCGTTGGCCTCGGCGGTCAATGGCGGGGATACTGATGGAACATATGACCCGCCATTCACCATCAGCGAGCTTGTCGACGCGCTCGCTACGTTCAACCCGAAAAAAGCACCGGGAGCCGACGGTTTTACGGCTGACATTTGTACTCATGCTGTCAACTGTGCGCCGGCACTGTTCTTGAAGCTGCTCAATAAATGCCTGGCTCTCGAATACTTCCCCATTCAGTGGAAGGAAGCGACAGTCGTCGCTCTTCGAAAGCCAGGCAAAGACTCCTACAGCTCTCCCAAGTCATACAGGCCCATAGGGCTCCTGCCTGTCTTGGGAAAGCTGTACGAGAAGATGCTGGCAGCCCGGCTCAAGTTCCATTTGCTCCCACGGATCAGTACTCGCCAGTACGGCTTTATGCCACGGAGAAGCACCGAGGACGCCCTCTATAATCTGGTAAGGCACCTGCGTGACAGAATCGGTCATAAGAGGATTGTCACGTTGGTGTCGCTGGATATAGAGGGGGCCTTCGACAGTGCTTGGTGGCCGGCTATAATCGCACGACTGGCAGAGGAAAAGTGCCCCGTAAACTTGAGGCGGGTTGTCAGCAGTTACCTCAGCGAAAGAGCAGTGCGGGTGAGATTTGCAGGGGCTGAGTGCAAAAGGGGAACACAGAAGGGCTGCGTCCAGGGTTCCATAACAGGGCCCTTGCTGTGGAACTTGCTATTAGACCCTTTACTCAAGATGCTGGAGGAGAGTGGGGACTACGTACAGGCCTTCGCCGATGACGTGGTCCTCATTTTCGAAGGGGAAACAGCTCTCGAAATTGAGAGGCAGGCCAATGTCACCCTCGAGCGTGTTCGGGCGTGGGGTGTCATGAATAAGTTAAAGTTCGCGCCGCACAAGACCTGCGCGATGGTCTTAACCAAAAAGCTTAAATATGACACCCCACGCCTGATCATGGGCGGGGTGGACATTGCCCTGTCTCCAGAAATCAAAATATTAGGACTCACGATAGATGCTAATTTGACTTTCAATACACATATCAAAAACATATGCAGCAAGGCAATTAAAATCTATAAAAAGTTGGCACGGACGGCCCGGATCTCCTGGGGGCTTAACCCCGAGGTGATCAGGACCATCTACTCCGCAGTGATTGAGCCTGTAATACTTTACGCGGCCAGCGCATGGTCTGAGGCGTCGAAGAAAGAGTATGTCCGGAAGAGGCTGAACGCGGTACAGCGTGTGTTTGCACAAAAATTAACCAAGGCCTACCGCACGGTCTCCCTGAACTCGGCACTGCTGCTGGCTGGGATACTCCCTCTGGACCTTCGAGTTCGGGAGGTGGCAGCACTGTATGAGGCCAAGAGAGGAGTGCCCCAGCCGTGGCTTAGAGGCAGGGAGATCGAGCGGCTGGCCCCCGTTTTGGCAGCCCCGCACCCCGCGGAGCGTACACGCTTGGAGTTCGATAGCGTGGTAGACGGAGAACAACTTGCAAATATAGCACAACACGAGGTACGAATATACACTGATGGGAGCAAAATTGAGGGCAAGGTCGGGGCTGCTGTTTCCGTATGGAACAGTCAGTCCGAGACCAAGGCCCTCAAATTTGCTCTCTCAGACTACTGCACCGTCTACCAGGCTGAACTCCTGGCGCTGCGCAAAGCGGTGTGCGAGGTAGAGCGGCATGACGCTGCCGCGTTCGGCCTCTTCAGTGATAGCAGAGCGGCGCTCCTTAGTGTGGTCAATCCGCACTCTTTCCACCCCTTGGCAGTGGAGTCTAGAGGCGCTCTTGGCCGCTGCAAGCAGCAGGGCAAGAGCGTCTCTCTCTATTGGATCAAGGCCCATGTTGGCCTTGAGGGGAATGAGAGGGCGGATTGGCTCGCTAGGGAGGCCGCCTTGAAGCTCAAAAAGGCCCCAGATTATAATCTGTGTCCTGTCTCATTCGTCAAGAGAGTCCTACGGCAGGGCTCTCTTGACGAATGGAATAGGCGTTACCAGGAGGGCAACACCGCCTCAACAACAAAAATATTCTTCCCCTGCGCAATACATGCATACAAAACCATCAGGAGAATTTCCATCTCGGGCCCAACCACCCAATTCCTCACAGGACACGGCGGGTTCTCCGAATACTTGGAGAGATTCAAGTGTAAGGCGGACCCGTCGTGTGCCTGTGAGCCGGGTGTGTCCGAATCGGTCCCCCATCTCCTGATGGTTTGCCCAATACACGCCGCTGACAGGCTCGATCTAGAAATTGAGACAGGAGTCAAAGTCGACGAAGATGGAATAAAAATATTAATCGCAGAACATACGATGCAAACAATAAAATTCGCCTTAAAAATTGTAAGCACTGTAAATCTAAGAAACAAGGTGTAAACAGACCATGATAGCGCGTTATGGTAACTATAACGTTGTCTACCATAATATAAAAAGTAGAACAATAAGTAAGTTTGTATTGTGTTAGAGTTATATAAGTACTAGAATAATATAGTTTTAATTACAAATATATAGTTGAATAGTTAAGATAAAATTGTCCTTAGTTTTAATTACTGTTAAGAAAAATGTAAACTGTTTCTATAAATAAAGAGATATTAAAGATTAGTTAGCAAATTAGCGTAGGTACACTGTCTCCCAGATGCCCTCACTCCCCGCAGAGTATGAAAGGATAAGAATGAAAGTGCGAGAAGGATAAGCGCGAGAACGGTATGCTTAAGAGGCCAGAATAAAAGAGGAAAGAATAGGAATAAAAATTAGGAGTCTTTAATTTAAAGAAGTAAATAAAGGCGCGGCACTTTGCTGCGGTAGGGAAAAAAAAAAAAAAAAAAAAAAAAAAAAAAAAAAAAAAAAAAAAAAACCTAACCTAACCTAACCTTCCTTCCTTCCTTCCTTCCTTCCTTCCTTCCTTCCTTCCTTCCTTCCTTCCTTCCTTCCTTCCTTCCTTCCTTCCTTCCTTCCTTCCTTCCTTCCTTCCTTCCTTCCTTCCTTCCTTCCTTCCTTCCTTCCTTCCTTCCTTCCTTCCTTCCTTCCTTCCTTCCTTCCTTCCTTCCTTCCTTCCTTCCTTCCTTCCTTCCTTCCTTCCTTCCTTCCTTCCTTCCTTCCTTCCTTCCTTCCTTCCTTCCTTCCTTCCTTCCTTCCTTCCTTCCTTCCTTCCTTCCTTCCTTCCTTCCTTCCTTCCTTCCTTCCTTCCTTCCTTCCTTCCTTCCTTCCTTCCTTCCTTCCTTCCTTCCTTCCTTCCTTCCTTCCTTCCTTCCTTCCTTCCTTCCTTCCTTCCTTCCTTCCTTCCTTCCTTCCTTCCTTCCTTCCTTCCTTCCTTCCTTCCTTCCTTCCTTCCTTCCTTCCTTCCTTCCTTCCTTCCTTCCTTCCTTCCTTCCTTCCTTCCTTCCTTCCTTCCTTCCTTCCTTCCTTCCTTCCTTCCTTCCTTCCTTCCTTCCTTCCTTCCTTCCTTCCTTCCTTCCTTCCTTCCTTCCTTCCTTCCTTCCTTCCTTCCTTCCTTCCTTCCTTCCTTCCTTCCTTCCTTCCTTCCTTCCTTCCTTCCTTCCTTCCTTCCTTCCTTCCTTCCTTCCTTCCTTCCTTCCTTCCTTCCTTCCTTCCTTCCTTTCCTTCCTTCCTTCCTTCCTTCCTTCCTTCCTTCCTTCCTTCCTTCCTTCCTTCCTTCCTTCCTTCCTTCCTTCCTTCCTTCCTTCCTTCCTTCCTTCCTTCCTTCCTTCCTTCCTTCCTTCCTTCCTTCCTTCCTTCCTTCCTTCCTTCCTTCCTTCCTTCCTTCCTTCCTTCCTTCCTTCCTTCCTTCCTTCCTTCCCTTCCTTCCTTCCTTCCTTCCTTCCTTCCTTCCTTCCTTCCTTCCTTCCTTCCTTCCTTCCTTCCTTCCTTCCTTCCTTCCTTCCTTCCTTCCTTCCTTCCTTCCTTCCTTCCTTCCTTCCTTCCTTCCTTCCTTCCTTCCTACCTTCCTTCCTTCCTTCCTTCCTTCCTTCCTTCCTTCCTTCCTTCCTTCCTTCCTTCCTTCCTTCCTTCCTTCCTTCCTTCCTTCCTTCCTTCCTTCCTTCCTTCCTTCCTTCCTTCCTTCCTTCCTTCCTTCAGCTGCTTTTCCCCTAACACGACGCAGTCTATCAAATAAAATTTCTAAACTTCATATTGCACCACTGCACACTTAATAAGCATTACTAAAACAATAAGATCAAAGCAATTTATAAACAATGAATTCAATTTGCAAAAAAAACTTGGTAACTGTCACGCGTGCCAGGGTTGCCAGCATAAATTGTTTTTCCTCGTACAAACTACCGTGCAAATAATGGGAGCCACACACTAGAGTTGATACTTATATAACAGTAACACTACACAACGATGGTGAGGGCTGGTATCAACTGTGACTGAGACAGGGATCACACCACGACCTTTGTGGTGTAGCGGTAAAGCGTCTTAGGTCACGGGTGCGGTTCCAGCCAAGTGCAACTACAGTAAAACTCGCTTAAGTCGATTTCTCAGGGACCCTACCAAAAACGCGTCTTAAGCGAGAAAGCGTATTATGCGGGATAGGGAAAATACGATTTTTAAAACGATCTATCCCGTTAAAAGCAGTGATCTGTAAGCTTTCAGCAATCTTACGTGCTTTCTCGCATATTATGGGGCCACTTATGGGCAGTTTTAAAGCTCGTGCTTGATGAAGCCATTCCACTAAAAAAAATTCCAATTTATCAAACTTTCCTACCTTTTGCTTTTTTCTCTGCCCACCTCCCAATCTGTATTTTTCTTTATTTTTCTTTAATTTCTTCTCTATTCTTCTATATGGTAGGTACATACTTTCAATATCTTAATTTTTCTTGAAGTGACAATGCCTTTCGCTTAATTGTAGTCATATTGTCATATTGTAACAAGGGCTCGCGGGCGTATTAAACGGGATGCGAATCGTATTAAGCGTTAAGAAATGTATGAAATATGTCTCCAAGTTGCAGGGACTGGCGTAAAGTGGCGTATTATGCGAGAAATCGTATTAAGCGTGATCGTCTTAAACGGGTTCTACTGTATGTATATTTTGCCTTTTTCTGGATATTTCTATGTTTAATAGTAAGTAGACCACATATAGGCAATAATTTGAACCATATACTCGGTGTCCACTTAGCTCAAACTGAGCCAAGTTTGAAAAAAATCATTTAGGGCAGAAACTAGAGATTTATTTTCATAGTTTTATTCATATTTTTTAACAAATTACAACATCCTTTAAGAAAATTTATTAGTATATTTTTTTTAATTCTCGTTCAAATATAGTCTAAGTAGTAAAGGAGTCTGCACACTAACCCGCCGACAGGAGTACACATTTATTTAGTTTTAACATTAAAATAAACGATTTTATTACTTAACAGACATAACATGAAAGTTAAAATATCAACCTCTTATACAATTTCCACTCATAATAACAAAAATGTCTGAGGCAAAAATAAACTTATCCTTCCTTGTTATCGGCTTAGCAAAGTTAGTGATTCTTTTATTATTATTATTATTATTATAATTATTGTTAACAGGCAGGCAGTCGTTACGACTGATAACGCCCGTATCCAGATTCCCTTATTCTGATTCAGTTGCCAGTTGATTTGTATGCATCCAATCTGTTCTTGAACTGTATGATGCTGTCAGCCGACACTACGTGTTCTGGAAGCTTGTTCCACATTCTGACCACTCTGTTGGTAATGAAATGCTTGTGCGGGTTGTTTTTAGAGAATGTGGTGCACAACTTCAGATGGTGTCCTCTAAGATGCGTATTCTCATTACGTACAAACAGATTGTCAAAATCTCTTATGTCATAATGTCCATTCAAGATCTTAAATGTCTCAATAAGGTCTCCACGCTCCCTGCGTTTCTTCAAAGTTGTGAGCTTCAGCATGGACAGTCGCTCATCATATGTCTGCTGTTTGAGATTCCTAGGGACTTTGGTGAATCTTCGCTGTACTCTCTCCAGGAGATCTATGTCCTTAGCAAAGTAAGGACTGCAGATTTGAAATGCGTACTCCAATATAGGTCTTATGTAGGTTTTGTGTATCTTCAGCATCATTTCTGGAGTTAAGGTCCCAAATGCTTTCCTGGTGAGGTAAATTAGGCTGTTTGCCTTCTTAGTGATTGATGTTATATGAGCCTCCCACTTTAGATCTTCGGTAATTTTCACTCCTAGATCGGTCTGAACGTTGACTTCCATTAGTTGTGCGTTGTTTAATGTGTACGAATAATGAGGATTGCGGTTGCCTATGTGCAATACAGTGCACTTCGAGGCGTTCAGATTGAGGAGCCATTCTTTAGACCAGTGTGCTATCCTATCTAAATCTGCTTGGACATCGTCATAACTTATTAGTGGATTGGCAAAGAGTTTGGTATCGTCGGCAAAGATACTGACATTGCATTTAAGGCTACATGGTAAGTCAAAAGTATAAATAATATAGAGCACCGGTCCCAGGACAGAGCCCTGCGGCACACCACTGGTTATCAATCGCTGGTCCGAAAAGCTTTCGCCCACTCTCACACGAAAGGATCTTTGTTGCAGAAATGCTGCAATCCAGGTAAGCAACTTCCCACGAATGCCTACGAGTTCTAGCTTGTACAGAAGTCTTCTAATCGGGACCTTATCAAAGGCTTTTTCGTAATCCAAATAAACAACATCTATGGGCTCTCTAATGTTGAAATCTTTCGTCCACAATGACAGACATGACAACAGGTTGGATATAGTGGAACGATGTGAGCAAAAACCGTGTTGCTGGTCAGGGATTACTGGATGCTTAGTAAAGAAGTCTCTTATGTGTTTAACTATGATTTTTTCCATGACCTTGCAAACTACACTGGTTAAGCTAATAGGTCTATAGTTGAAGGGCTCCAATTTGCTTCCCTTTTTAAATATAGGTGTTACAATTGCAGTTTTCCACAAGTCCGGCAAGATTCCTGTGTCATAGGATGTTTGCATGACAGTTTTCAAGTAATCTGTGAGATCGTATTCCTGTAATATAATTACAGGGATTTCATCGGGACCTGGTGAAGAATCGGTTCTCATCTCTTTGATTGCTTTCATGATCTTGTCGCTTGTGAACAAGATGTCATCAATGGACTCCGCAACTCGGAGTAATGGATCCAAGGTTGGCAACTGATTAAGTGGTTCTATTTGGTATACATTTACGAACTGATCAGCAAATGCTTTAGCGATTTCGTCTGATGTTGTAACAGTTTCTCCTTGAGCATTACACAGAACCGTTGGGATGCTTATCTTTGATGTAACTTGTTGCCTTATATAAGAGTAGAACTTTTTCGGTCCAGCTTGTAATATACCCGTCTCATAATCTATGCGTGCTTTTTTATTTTGGTTTATAAGTTCATTATTTAGTTTCCTGTATTCTTTGTAAGTCCCATCAAGTCCGGTCAAGGTGTACCTATTCCACAGTGCCACTTTCTGTTTGACCAATTGCTTCGTGTCTTTTGATACCCAAGGTTTGTTCATAGTATTGTACTCACATGTTGTTCGAGGTACGTGCAGGTCAATAGCTTCTTTAAGTACACTATGAAGAGATTCATATTGGGTTTTAACGCAGCGAATACTGGCTATACTTTCTGGTGACAAAGTGTGTAATTTTTCATTGATTCCATGGAAATCTGCTTTTTTATAGTTGAATTTGCGTACTGGTTTTTTATTTTGACTGGGAGCTTCAAGGTGTATGGTCGTTATTAAGCAACTGTGATCACTCTTTCTAATGGCTGCTTGATGGTCAATGTTAGCTATAAGTGGTGAATCGTTGGTTAAAATCAGATCAAGAAAAGATGGTTGATTTCCCTGACGGAATCTTGTGTGTTTGTCTACCAACTGCTCAAGGTTGCTATCTTTATACCACTGTGTAAAGTTTTCCTCTCTTGGTGTGAGGTATCCATCAACGTCAAGAGGCCACTTCACCCCCCCAAAGTTGAAGTCTCCCATTATAATCACTGTGTTCGCTTTGGACACATCAGTTATACGGGCCAGTAAGATATTGTCTTGGTCTAATGTGGAGTCCTGTCCTCGGTATAATCCACATAAAAGAAATGTTCTGTTTCCTATATTCACATCCAGCCATAGACATTCAGACGCTTCATGTTTGGTATTGTATTTAGTATTTAATTTAGTTCTCATAAAGTTGGTTCTATTTGACGAATATATTGCTACTCCACCACTTCGTTTACCAATTCTGTCATCCCTATGTAGGTAATCTTATCATTGAGTCAGGTATAATTGGTTTAAGCCATGTTTCCGTTATTATAATTAATTCAGGTTTCAAAGTATCAACTCTTGCAATGAATAGATCCAATTTAGAGGTGACTGACTGGATATTGGTGTAAAGTATAGTAATTGTGATTAATGGTGGAATAGGCTTAGTTAAGGTATTTTTGGCTTTATCATTTTTACAAGGGACATGCTTGGAGTTGTAATGTTGTGTGTGTAAACTAGTTTTTTTGAAAATTATTTTTTACAATTGTTGGATATCCTCTGATATATTTTATGGTAATGTCAGTCTCTCCTTCGTTCATTCTTTTATTAAGTTCTTCTCTAAGATAATTCAGATATTCTCTTTGCATCGGAGTTACGTCAGCTGTTATACTTGTGGGTTTTCTCAGCTTGGTTCTGTTGCGAAGTATTTCTAGAGCATCAGCTTTAGTGTTGAGGACAACCTTTAATGGACGCGGTCTGGCGGAGTCATTTTTACGGGCCCCGAGGCGAAAAAGCTTTATACCATCGAGTTTTACTCATTTTGTGACTGTTCCCACAACAGCTGCACACTCCTTCATATCATGCTCTCTTCTCTCATCAGCCGTATCACTAACCGACTCTGGCACATCATAGATGATAATGTTGCTAGCTCTATTGGCCCTTTCATTCATCTCTTGGATGGCAGACTCGGTTGCAAGCATGCTTTGTCTCACACGTAAGTGCTGCACTTCTTCAGTGAGCTCGTTCAACTTTTTCATGATCATGGACAGTTGAGACATAGCAGCTTTACAATCACCACAGAGAAAGGTCATAACCCGGGCAACCGTTTTCAATTCAAGCACACGCACTTCAGTGGGTGACAGCCCATGACAATCTCCGCACAGTAGAAGCTTACAAGAATCACAGTTAACTGGTGGTTTTTTATCAGTTGATGATCTAGCACACTTGCCACATTTTTCTTGAGAGAAGTTGGGAGCACTATTTTTCTTCGAACTCATTTTTTGGGTATTTAGTTTTTGTTGTACTGACAACACTGAATTCTGACAGTTCGATACAAGTTTCAATGTCAGAATAAAAACAAGAATTTGGAGGGTAGGCTAGAAATTTTCTGAATCAGCTTAATGTCAGATGTGAACTCTTTTGCACTATTCCAGGTAAAGTTTCTGTTTATTTCGCGAAAACAACACCAATACACTACACTTAAGTTATGCACAACAATATTCTAATGTTTTTATCACTATTTTCGCACTTTTACCAGCAAAAACGAATAAAAATTACGAGCGTGATGTTACTACTATGAGCCTTTGACAGCTATAATATAATTACTATAATATAACTTGCTCACTTATAGATATTCTAAGTTAATATCAAGTGTTCTAATAGCTAGAAGATAAGTCACATATATATATATATTGTGAGAGACTGTGTAATCGCCAATAAAATGCTATAAGTGTACTCTATCTTTCCCACGTAAGCCCATAGGAATAGCCTCTAAAAATAATATCTTTTTTTTATATACCTTTATTTATACTGACACGAGACAAAAATGTACATTTGTCCATATTTAGTCTTAAGATATCTATGTATAAAATAAACTGACGTCTGAAAATGCAGCAGTGGAGTTTGTTGCGCCGTTTCTTCTCCACTAGCACCTAGGAAGCGGTGGTAATCTTAGTATTAAGTATTTTTTGACGTCAAAAAGATGTAATTACGTTGCACTATTTTGAAAAATAAAAAAAATTGAAATTGTATAGATAATTAAAAAGGTTGAATTTTTGTTTTGTTTTTTTGATGGCAGCCCACAAACTGTAAATGGCTGTAACTATTCGGGGGTGCCGCCAAGGAGTTGAACTGGTATTGAGGATACCTAAAATTGGTTAGTATTAAATTAATTTTCCTAGCCCTTAAATCGACGGCAAATACAGTGAAGTCCTACCTATTTGAATCCCATAGTAATAAGATAATTAAGTCCTTTACGTAGAAAAAAAAATTAATTCGAAAATAAGAGTAAAACAAACGTAAAAGCTACTTACTTACTTGATTCAGATCGGACGCCAATCGCGCGCCTGAGGCAGCCTTTGATATTATGAAAACTGCACTGCTTCGCGGTTGGTAATACTATATTGTATTATTATGACTATAATAATACTATCCTTTAATTGCAGTTTACATAGAGTTTATAGTTTAAGTTTTAAAATTCATATACTTAGGTATTACCATGAAGCTATAATTCATTAGGTAATACTTTTATATCATAAAAAATTCCACATTCCGCAATGATAAAATTGATGAATTGAGGTGACAGGTGGTGACAGCCTCTTTTTTGGTTTGATGACAGCTGACGGCTGACATGACATGACAATGTTTATTTTCATTTCATTTGTTTTTTATCCTACTTTGGCAAATATTTTATGAATGCTAGTAGTGTCAAGTAATTTCAATAAATCAAGTTATTTTTACCAACAGCTGGTGCAGTGTTAATTATAAAGTTCATGGATGCGGCTAAGACTTTGATATATACAGAAAATTTGGACCCGTTAAATTGTTGGGTGATGTGTACAATAATTGAACAGGGATAAGAGAGCTCAAGGGTTTAATTCAAGTTTGCGATTTCAGTAGCAATTGCGTAGAGATAAAATGTCGAGTTTTAACCATGAATCTGTATTTAACAGCTAGCAAGCGTGATCCTAATCTTAGTTGAAATTTTTTTATAAGAATTTTACCAAAAATTAATTTAATTAATATTAAATTGAAATAAAATTAATTAATTAAATTTTATTGCGTGTACGTGTATTCGATTTTATCGAAAAATAGCCTAATAATAGCAACATTTTTGACATGAAACGTCACGTCATACGTCACGCTTACGCCAGAACAGGAGGAACGGACATAAGGTGAATTTCGTAAGCAAAATAATTAATATCTCACCTCCCCTTGCGGAAGTCAGATGCGCTCAACAGAATATCTATAAACCCGATAGAGGATAATGTAAACGACATGAGGAGTACTAGAGACGGCATAGGTCGGTGAGAGCAATGTCGATAGAGTACGTACCGGTGAGTGAGGGGGAGCAGGACGAGCCCATCGAACTGCCCACCGAAGAGGACGGCTCGTTGCTGCTGAGCACGGTCGCCGCGCAGTTCGCGGGTGCCAGCGGGCTCAAGTACCGCGCGGGCGGCCGTCTGCGCGGCCTGCGCCTGGTGGACGAGCGCCTGTCGCCCCCGGCCGAGGGCTGGGGCGCTCACCGCTACTGGTGTGCCTTTCCGCGATCCTCTCCGTCGCCCACGCCGCGTCCCCGCTGCTCCGACCTCATCGTTCTCGGTCTCCCGTGGAAGACCGGCGAGGACTCCGTTCGAGAATATTTCGCGGCTTTCGGCGATCTGCTAATGGTACAAGTGAAACGGGACGCCAAGACGGGCCTGTCCAAAGGCTTCGGGTTCATCAAGTTCGCGGAGTACGAGGCGCAGCTGCGCGCGCTGGGCCGGCGCCACATGATCGACGGGCGCTGGTGCGACGTGCGCATCCCCAACGGCAAGGACGGCGGCGCCGGCGCGCACCGCAAGGTGTTCGTGGGCCGCTGCACCGAGGCGCTGACGGCCGACGACCTGCGCGAGTACTTCGCCGCCTTCGGCCAGGTCACGGACGTGTTCGTGCCGCGGCCCTTCCGCGCGTTCAGCTTCGTGACGTTCCTGGAGCCCGAGGTGGCGCAGTCGCTGTGCGGCCAGGACCACATCATCAAGGGCGTGTCGGTGAACATCTCCACGGCGTCGCCCAAGCGCGAGCGCGCGCGCGGCTCGGCGCTGCTGGGCTGGGGGCTGCTGGACGGCGGCGCGCGCGTGCTGGGCTGGCCCGACTGGCACGCGCACGCCGGCCCGCCCGCGCCGCCCGCGCCGCCCGCCGACAAGCCCTACCTCAAGTACGACTGAGTGCTCGGGGCCGTGTAAATATGTTACTGTACAGTGCGCTGTTGTCCTGATGTTTCAATTATGTCATTGTGGTGAGTTCTTGAATGGATATACCATTGCAAGTCGGTACTTCATGGCTGACACTACTGCCTGAAAGGCAGGGGCGGTCACGGTTTGGGTGTTCCTTCGGACGAGCTCTTTGTGCACTTTTATTGTTGAACACTAGATTGTGTTCCAGCATTATGGTAAACGATACGCATACTTTGGAATGTACTACAACTGCAATGTGTACAAGATCATAGCACAGCTGTGATAATTTTATATTCAATTGTGTTACATATACCTAAGTTTGTCAGAGCCATGAACGTGTACACGACCGAGTACCTACACATAAAGTTCAACTGAGGCCGACGGCTGCCTGGGATGTAGTGGCCGCACCGACTGCATGGACACACAATGTGGTGCTGGGCTCAGTTACTAGTGCTTTTATTTTAGCTGAAGATTGACACATTGTATATTCAATAAAATCCTATTTTTATATAAAACTTTAATGTTACATTATCGGTTGTTTTAGTTAATTCACAAAAAACCTCATGCATTAACTTTAGCATCGCAAATACTTCATGGTGGGTTGGGTGCAAGTATACAACTGTGATACATAATGTAACATTTACCAATAGTACCACCGTGTGGTCTGCAACTGCTATATTTTATGCTACCCACACAGTTACAATTTGACTACAGCCACGGAAGAGATAATAGTACTGACAAACTGACCCTCCCACACCAGTCACCTCACCCCACGCTTGCACCAGTGTTGAGATCTTATTAGTTCTTATAAAGGCTGTGTGTGCACTTGTGCAGGGTCCTAACATCATTGATGCCAAAGTCACTCAAGTCAAGTTCAAATTTAAAAATAAATAAATTTAAAATATTAAAAACCCAACTGCTTAAAAACTAAACAGAAAGAAACATAACAACTGAACAGTCGGGATCCATTATTTGACAGCCAATCTAATTTCATTGGATCCCGACTGTTCAGTTGTTAATCTTAGTGGTTGTTTTTTCTTTTTAGTTTTTAGGCAGTCGGGTTTTTTGATCGTTAAATTTGTTTTTTATTTTATATTTTTTAGTTATTTAGATAGCTGCCCGGATAATAGTAAAGTATAAATATATCTTTTATGGAGTTAATAATGTTCAAGTAGTGAAGGGACATCACCGAAATTCAACCTTAATTATTATATTTTTGCTCATATCCAGTGGCGGATTTACAAATTTGCCGCCAGTAGGCTATACAATTTTCCCCATGACTACCCCCCCCCCCGTCAGCCATCGGGGGTGGAGGGGATCACAAGGACACCGCTCTCCACACTCTTGTGACTCCATACGAGTGTGGAGCGCGGTATTCTTGTGACAGCTCCATGATTCTTCCATGACGGGTCTTGCCGCCTTAGTTTTAATATAATTGTAACGTGCTCTTTTTTCCGTGCAGAAATCCTTATGGATACCCAACCCGCGGCTAACGGGGCAGGTTATGTTGGACTTTTACCGACTAAAACCGCACGCCGTCTAGACTCTTCTGACGCCAAGGTGTGAGGTGGCCCATAGAGCATTTCCCTCGCACCCCAGCTTGACCCGGGCCATTTCCGGATTCGGGATGGCCCCCTCGGGTTTGGGAACCACGGTATTCGCATTCGGGGGGGGGGGGGGGGGGCGTGCTTGTGCACGCTGCCGCCTTGGTCTGCTTCTGCTAGGGTGACAGACGGCTCCACCCGTCACCCCCAGGCCTACGTTCATAGAGGACGAAAGTCGTCAGACCTCCGACGCCTGCGGCGTCTGCGCACGTCACCGTCCGGGTGAGCTCTGTGCAGCCTCTCCCGAAACCATTCCGCCGCCTCCTTCTCGAGCATCACTTGCTCGCAGAATGAGGCGGCGGCCGACCACGCATCGCAGTAGAAGGCGGCGACTGACCACGCGTAATTGTGACGTGCCCTAGTGAAGAGTATACCTGCTATTGAAGAGCTAAAAACAGCGGCGAGTACTAATTAGAAGGTGGATTAAGATATGCCTCTCCAAGAAAACGCTCCCCAAAACTCGTTTGTGTATATAATAAAGTTATTTTTTTTATTTATGAAAGAAAAAAAAAATTGGCTCAAAATTGCCGCCCCCTAAAATCTGCCGCCCTAGGCTCCAGCCTACTCAGCCTACTGGTAAATCCGCCACTGCTCATATCTCCGGTTCTACTCAACCGATTGCAATCAAACAAACAAGTTTTTCTCTTAAAAACAAGATTTTAAGTCTGACCAAGATCTTTTAAACAAATAAAACCGCATCGAAATCCGTTCAGCAGTTTTTGCATCCATCGTGATCAAATATTTGTGGCTCCAAAGATCCGTCATTTTGATTTTCTAGAAATTTTAATATACCTGTGCCCGTAGACAAATGTCAGTGTATTCCGTAGCGTAAATCGCAATCGGATAGAAACGTTTAGGTCGACCAATCACATCCAAGCTCGTCGCCGGCGTACGATGCGCGCGCCGCGGCAGAATCACGAGCTGAAGTGTGATTGGTCGACCTAAACGTTTCTATTCGATACGATACGATAGCGATTTAGACTTTTACCACTTGGCTACGGGCACTGGTGTCAGTCACACAATCACGACAAATCAAACAACACCTTGCTTGTCAAAATCCGTCAAGCTGTTCAGGCTGTAGAGCGTACAAGATTTTCAAAATTTTCATTTTGGCGCCATAAGTCCGCCATTTTGATTTTCTAGGAATTTTAATATTTCACTCACACAATCACGACGAATCAAATGATACCTCGCATGTCAAAATCCGTCAAGCCGTTCAGACTGTAGGCCGTGACAAAGAAATGGACAGTACGTAATAGTCTCGAAAAACATTACCCTCCTTTTTTCGGCAGTCGGGTAAAAATACATACAAGCATACAAGCATACAAGATACGCGCGAAAAACATAACCCTTCTTGGCAGTCAGGTTATTGATATCCGCTGGTCTAGAAACACTACTGAACCATTTGTAGGGATTCATTGAAATTAGATTGGCTGTCAAATAATGGATCCCGACTGTTCAGTTTTTATACATTTCTAGACCACCGGATATCAATCTAAATGCTTTTCTTTTCAGCTTTCAGGCTCAGGCAGTTGGGTTTTTTGATTTTTTAAATTTATTTATTTTTTGAATTTGAATAGTAGGTATTAATTCCTTTTTTACCCGACTGCCAAGAAGGGTTATGTTTTTCAATGTACCTACTAGTAAATATAAATACTCCAGTTTACATTATCTTATTTCTTTTTTATACACTACGTAGGCGGCAGACAAGCACACGGCCCACCAGATGGGAAGCGATCATCGTTCGTGGCCTATGAACGTGTGCAACATCAATGGTGTCACACACGGGCTGCAGACCCTGAAGCAAAGGGGTGGGAGGGAGGAGGGATAGGTACAGTGAGCTCTTTGTTATTTCTTAACTGTAAAACAGTTTACATTGAATAAACATGGAATAACGCGTTAAATCTGTTAGCCATATACCTACCTATTTTGAATAGAAACTACTTCGGTACATTTAAAGATTTTCGAAAACTTTTTATGGCTAAGTGGATGCAAATATGCAAATAGGTACACAAGTGGCATACTTACATAATTTTTGATTTTATTGTAATTGATCTTATTTTAATGAATTTTGTTTTAACTGATTTGATTTTAATTAGTATATAGGTAAATTGCAAATGTCCCTGTTGTTTCTTTTATATTTCTGATTTATGAACGACTGATACCTAAAGTGATTGATTGTTATCTGTCCCTTACGATTTTGTTAGTTTGACTTGAATAAATAAAGATAATTATATTCTAATAAGTATTGGATTTTACTGAAAATTTCATATAAAATATATGTAAAATATACTTCATGATATACTTACTATTTTTGCATTATACAGACCTTTATCAATGGTCCAAGTTCAGTAAACTATTTCCTTGATCCAAAATAAATATTAAAAACAAAAATGTACAAAACCGGTTTATAAAAATATTATATTAAAAAAAAGATACGATAGACACACCTAATTCAATAAAAAAATACTTTGTGCGGTAATAAATAAGTAAAATAATTACTCATACCTACAACACGTTAAAGATTAAACCCCCTAATAATTATGGACTAGGTAGGTAGGTATATTTGCATGATTTTACGGTACCTAATAATAAGTTCGTCATAATTTATGAAAAGTGCTACAGGCTTAAATTATATAGTAAGAAGCATGACGGAGTAATCGGGTTAAAGGATTTTTTCAAGAATTTATTAATTCCGGGCCGTTTGTTTATTATGTGACGTCTATCCAGCTATAACCTTTATACAATAAAAACATTTGTCATTAATTAAAACACACAGATAATATTACTTTTTTTGGCTTATAGATGAAACAATCAATAGTATAATCAATCGAAAAATCGTAAGAGGATCCAAGGGTCGTCGGCGCGACGCGCCCTCGCGCCTCGTCCAGGCGGCGCGGGACGCCCTCACTCGAGCGTTGCACGATCATCGCAAATACTTGGCAGCCCAGTCGACACGCGCAGCCCCGCTACCGACGGCCGCAGTTTCTACAAGGAGGCGGGAGGGATCGAGTTAAGCACACACTGGAATCGGTGACACTGCCAAATTAGTGGGTAGATAATATCCTAACAAAAAACACGATTACCTCGATGTGTCCGAAGAGGTAGCGGTCGGAAGAGAGAGGTGTCAATTCGCGAGCCCGTGACGTACCGCGCGGCGCTGAGGTAGGCGGCCGCGGCGCCCGGGGCCGCGCGCTCGCGCGACGGCGCAGGCGCGGGCGGCGCGAGCGGCGCGGCCGGCGCGCGCGACACGCTGCGCCCCGCGCCCGCCACGCGCCGCAGCGCCTGCTCGCCGCCCGCCTCGTGCACCACCTCGCCTCTGTCGCATGTAGATGTAGTGCATGTAGTGCATTCACTGGCCGGTGGCCGAACCATAGCAGGTGCGAGCTAACTGTTTGAGGCACCATTAAGCAGGTAGCGCTTTTGTTCGATTAGTTTTGGCATACCTCCCCTTTTTTTATCGTGTGGAAATCCTCATGGATACCACCCCCGTCGGCCATGGGGGTGGTTATGTCGGGATCGAACCGACTAAAACCGCACGCCGTCTCGGGTCTTAATTAACGGGGTGTAAGGTTACCCAATAGGCATATCCCTCGCACCCCAGCTGACCCCGGGCCATCTACGGTTTTTTTGGCCCCCTTGACCCCCGAAGGGGGTGGGGCGAGCTTCGCGCCCCTTTGCCGACGGTGGAGTGTAAGGTGACAGGCGGCCGTCCTGTCACCCAACCATCGGCGCGCGAACAATCAGCTCGCCCCCCCGCTCGCTCCCCACTCTCTCCTCTGCTAGTCAGAGGGACACGTGGAGAGCCTCGGAGCAGCCCTCTAGAGGGCCACTCCCACCCCGGCCGGATTGGCCGCAGGCAGCAGCGTCTCTCGTGGTGAATGGGAGGCGCTGCTCGCCTCCGTTGCCCGGGTGCACCGATTGGAGGTTCCGCCCCGCACCCTAGCATACCTACCTACAGATGCCGGCACGTAACTTGGCCAGGTTTTGGATTAGTGGGGTAAGTTCGCGCATCGTGCACTTTGAGCCAATTAAATGATTCAAAGTACGAACGAACGGAACGTTGATTCGGTACAAGACGTCTCTCGGAGATATAGTATGTCCGCGACGGCGCAACCGCGTCTCGCGCGAGCCGCTCATACCTCAAAGGGGACCTAAAAATCGACCTTTGCACAATGACGCGTCTGGCCAATTTACGTGCCGGCATCTGTACTTATTTTTAGGCCAAGCATGGGCTTTCCATAACAATGAGTACCTACCTACTTATGACGTCACGCAAGAAATGAAAGAGATGTTCGAGGAAAAGTAAACAAAAGGCACTTTTAAAATATACTTCAATCACACATATTATCACAATTTGTTTTTCATAATCCACAAGATATTTTGTAACTTATAAATGCGTACCTACATACCTGCCTACCTTTGAGTGATCTGTTTGCACATAGGTATAAATCTAGACACGCGGCAGCGTGTCAAGCCAAGTTTAAGCAAAGGAACTGGCTAGCCAGCTACAAGTGTTATATTCACACGAAGCACTTGGTGCCACTTTTGACCCCTCTAAAACTCAAAACCTATATAACTTAAACACGTGAAACTACGTATGTTTAATTATACCCATAAGGACATGTAAAAGCCATAATTTCATGAAGCTGGCTAAAACAGTTATATAGATATGAAGGTCCAAAAGTCGTAAAAATTATCACTGACTGACTGACTTATAGTACCTAAACCTAACCTACTTCCAGATGACCTAGAATCTAGAAGGATGAAATTTGGAATCCAGCTTGGTAATTGTGTGTAAGCGTAGGAAAAAATCTAAAAATAAAGAAAAGTCAAAAAATTTAAAAATATAATAAGTACGAGTATGTATTGACTAATTTATGAATATACCTGCCTAGTTTTCTTAACAAAAAGTAATGATATCCCACCAAAAACATTATAAATGTAAAAAAGGAGAGCCAAGTTCAATATAAAAAGTATGCTTGGCTCCGCCGCAAAAAGAATGGAGATGAAAATCGAAATATGTATGTATAGGAACAAAATAACATTGTGAACAAGTATTAAACTCTATTTCTTTGCTTTACCTATTGGAACCTATAACAATTGCTGTTATTTAAAAATGTGAGATCTTAAAGTAGGTTAGATTTAACTTGGCCAGTTTTTATCAGAATTAAAATATATATATCTTAATATCTTGAACTTGAATAACTTTATAAAATGACTGATGTAATTAAAACTGGCCAAGTTAAATCTAGCCTACTTTAAGATTTCACATTTTTAAATAATAGCAATTGCTATTGATTCCAATAAAGCAAAGAAATAGAGCTTAATACTTGTTCATAATGTTATTTTGTTCCTATAAAATAATTACATATTTCGATTTTGCATAGAACTTGGCACTCATTTAGATCTCCATTCTTTTTGCGGCGGAGCCCATAGCCAAGCATACTTTTTATATTGAACTTGGCTCTCCTTTTTTACATGCCTACTTATATGTTTTTGGTGGGTCTTATAAATATAATGAACACTCTGATAGCTCACCTATTATAGAAAACTGATTGCCAAGTTGTTTTGACCACTCTGAATGTCTACAATTCTACATCAATTTGGACACAGTGATTACTAATATACCTACTTAATATTGAATTTCACAAATTCAATAATTATCATTCTCAGCACATACCTACTTTGCAAGCCAAGCCCCTGTAGACAAATGTCATAGCGTAAATCGCTACGGAATAGAAACGATTAGGTCGACCAATCACATCCAAGCTCGTCGACGGCGTACGATGCGCGCGCCGCGGCGGAATCATAAGCTGGAGTGTGATTGATCGACCTAATCTATTCTATTCGATAGCGATTTAGAATTTTGCCACCTTGGCTACGGGCCAAGATCAACTTGATGCTGACTGTATGCATACTATGGTACCTACATTAAATTCGTCCAGCAAGTGTCACGCTGAGTCGCGCATCACGCACGCGCGTACAAAGCAAGGACTCACCCGAGTATGTCGGCGAACCGGTCGCGGAGGGTTGGAGGCGGAGGCTGAAGCGCAGCGAGCGGCGGCTGCGCGGCCACAGGCGAGCGCGGCTTCTCGAGGACAGCGTCGACATCTGCACGTGCGGTACTTCTGCAAGCACAAGTGCGTGATCTCAGATCTCACCCCGCGTGATGTTAATAAATATAATAAAGGATCAAGGCTACCATTTTAAGTCAACAGTGCTGAAATGGTGAAATGATATCTTCAAGTAGGTAATAACGTTTTCGAGTCGGAAATCTTCCTAATCTAGCTAAATTTGATAAAAATCGGTCAGTAGTTTTTATTTTTAATAAGTATATTTTTTTATTTATTTATTTAACATAGTATGGAAAACTTACAGCTAGGAATATTATCAGACAAAAAAGTGTCCTATAAGGGTTCCGTTTTCTCCTTTTGAAGAGTCGGTGTAGCACCCTAAAAAGATAAGTAGAGAAGTACATTGTCATGAACTAACCTGCGTGCCCGGGAAGCAGGTGGTGGTAAGATAAGTGCAGCGCCTACAGCAAAATATGGAAACCTAAAAGTGCAAATTGTAGGTATTATTAACAATGGATTCAATATTACGTACACAGAATGCGTTTACCTACACTTTTTTCTGTAAACGTACCGTAGTGCTTGGGGCGCAGTAGGACGCTCGCGTGGCGGATAATGCATTAATGCGGTGAGCAAGGCCAGCGCGGGGGGCGAGGCCGACGGCACCACGCGCGCCAGCGGCACTCCCGCGCTGGATGGAAAACGAAATCGCAATCCCTCAGCTAAAGCATACCCCTCGGGCCATTCGTCTCGGTCAGGTGTTCCAAGAACAGCACATATCTTGTGCAGCTGGTCGATTTCGGAGTTGCCTGGGAACAGAGGCCGCCCCGTGTACAGCTCGGCCATGATGCAGCCCAGGGCCCACAGGTCGATGGGCGCGCCGTAGCGCGTGTCGTGCAGCAGCACCTCGGGCGCGCGGTACCAGCGCGTGGACACGTAGTCGGTGTAGGGCGGCCGGGAGCGCACCTCGCGCGCCAAGCCCAGGTCGGCGATCTTCACTAGTTCGGCGCCCGCACAGAGCAAGTTCTCAGGCTTCAGGTCTCTATGGAAGAAGCCGTGACGGTGCATGTGGGCCAAGCCTTGAAGTACTTGATAGATGATGTTCCTCAGCACGGGCTCGGGAAAGGGACGCTCGGCATCGCGTATCAGCTGATACAGGTTACCTCGCATGTACTCGAACACGAAGTACAAAGTATCGTTTTCTCTGATCACTTCACGTAACTTGACGATGTTAGCGTGGTTCAGTTTCTTGAGGGACTTGACCTCGCGCAGATTCATCGCCTCGTCCCACGAGTAGTACTTGCGCTTCATGCGCTTGATGGCGACCTTCTCGCCCGTGTCGCGACGCTGCGCCAGGACCACGGAGCCGTACGTCCCGTCGCCGAGCTGCTGCAACACCACGTAGCGATTCATTGTATGCTGTTCTTACTTTCTATTCTATGAAAGCAGACATTATGATTATCGTCCCACTCTTTCACAATAGTAAATCAAACGTTGACCTTTTAACTTGGCTTCAATCATCTGTCTACAAGACTTCTGTAGGTTTTTTGTTGATTTCTGCTTAGCTGATATTATCCTTGGGTAATGCATTAATTTGACAGGCTCAGCGTTCAGGTATAAGATACTTAATCATAATTTTCTTAGTAGGTTTTGACTTTTAACCTTGAGAAAACTTATGATGGGCAAAAATTCTGTTATTTCACCATTCAAGTCTTGTAAAGACTTGGCTTATTCTTATTCAATAAATTAACTAAACCTGACAGATACCTACAGTTTTAATAAATAAACATTTTATTTAGTTTTGGTTGCCATAGTAACTATTGTAGGTAATACTACTGACGGTTAAAACACCGTTCCTTTGCTCGCATCCAATCACATGTCTCACCTTTTGACTATAAATTAACTTTGTTTTCATCTGATCTAGTTGTAGGTAGGAAACCCCGTTTTACTATGCGACAATAATAGTAATAAAGATGTTGAGGGACCAGCGTAAGATTTCTCGAACTCTTGTAAATGAAAAAACTTCTGTTGATTTTTAACAGATATCACGCGTGAATAATTTAATTTAATAATTTTGTGGCGTAGTGGTAGTGCATGCGACTGCTACGCAGGAGGCGCGGGTTCGATTCCCGCTCAGTGCAAATATTTGTATGCATGCATATGTCTATTTGCATTGGTCTGGGTGTTTCTATGTAGATATAATAAGTATGTATTTACAAAAAAAAAAAAAGTATATAAGTATGTTTATCAGCATTCTAGAACCCATAACACAAGCTAGTTAAACTAAGCTTACTTTGGGTCTAGGGTGCGCTGTGTAGAAAGTCGTAGAATATTTATTTATTTATTTTATTTATTTTATGGGCAGTTTTATGAGGTACAGTTTAGGTACAGTTTATTGATATATGTTCCAGAACATAGCTCCCACACGTTGGGGCGATACATGACGTGCGCGCCAAGCTGACGTCAGAATGGCGTGTCCATGTTACTATCTATTTAATATGGGATTGCTTGAGGTACAGATTTTTTTAACAAAGGTACAGTTAGGTACAGTTTTGGTACAGTTATTTGGTGCAAATTTTGTGAATATTCAGACACCAGACACGCTATCCCACGGAATAAAGAATACCTACTACAATGGAAGTGTGATACTACCTATTCATAAGGGAAACCGCTGTCGCCAAACTCACACATACAACCAGTTAATAATACATTGCACTACTAGTAAACAATTGTTTTGATTTGTCGCATATCTTCCATACCAAATTGACGTGTCTACACCTAGCGGGATCCCCTGTCTGGGAGACTTATGAATGATGCAGAGAATTAGTTCTGGATTTGTTCTACTGAATTATGCTGGAAACAGAATTTGTTCCGTATAATAAACGGAAATATAAACTTTTCTAACCGACCTCCAGCCAGCGGGATATTTACCAAAATTAAGTCTGGGGAACTATAAATTGGTATTACTTTTAGTTCTGTCCTTGTTCTGTTTAACAAAACAAAAAACATACTTCTAGCGTCCTTACTTCAGCCACAATCAAGCTGAAATGAAACCTACAGTCAGCGGACTTTTTCTCTCAGGGACATTTTTTTGTAACTTTTACACTAAATTGATAACATTTAAACTATTTACGACTATGATTTTACTTAAATTACCTATTCGTACATCTAGTATGAAAATTATACCAATTTCCATCCTTACAAATATTCGCATTTATAATATTAATTTATGAAAGATAATGCAGACCGGTGAGATTATTTTGTATTCTACCCACTGCTTTCAAATTCTATACTTTTAATTTTCATACTAGACGTACGAATAGGTAATTTAAGTAAAATTATAGTCGTATATAGTTTAAATGTTATCAATTTAGTGTAAAAGTTACAAAAAAATGTCCCTGAGAGAAAAAGTCCGCTGACTGGAGGTTTCATTTCAGCTTGATTGTGGCTGAAGTAAGGACGCTAGAAGTATGTTTTTTGTTTTGTTAAACAGAACAAAGACAGAACTAAAAGGTAATACCAATTTATAGTTCCCCAGACTTAATTTTGGTAAATATCCCGCTGGCTGGAGGTCGGTTAGAAAAGTTTATATTTCCGTTTATCATACGGAACAAATTCTGTTTCCAGCATAATTCAGTAGAACAAATCCAGAACGAATTCTCTGCATCATTCATAAGTCTCCCAGACAGGGGATCCCGCTAGGTGTAGACACGTACCAAATTGGCCTAAATTATGCATACTGCAAAACGAAAATACCCCTTCCTAGTTCGTGTTAGAGATTTCTTTGCTATAGATAAAAAAAATATTTAGGGCGTTTCGTATTTTGAATCAAACAAACTTTGACTTAAGAAAAACTTCAGATAATCTCTCTCTCTCTCTATACTAAATGTCAGTATATTTTAAGAAAGTTATTTGAAATTTGAAACCCATAACATAAGGTTGGCATTGCCTTGAAGCATTATAAATATTGACCGCAACTAAGCCAGTGCGTGACAAAAAATAATGACATAATTGGTCAATATCGATAGATTTTGAGTCTAAAATGTTAGAGGATTACAAATCGGCGTGTGTAATTTATGATCTACTAGCTATTGCCCGCGGCTTTGCCCGCGTGGAATTCGGTTTCTGTTCCCGCTTCCCATGGGAACCCATACTAAGGATAAATAAAAAATAAGCTATAGCATAATATATACTATTCTTTTATTTCTTCGAATAAACATTATTACAGAATGTCATCTTCTTGTTTATCTGCAGTAGGTTCATTTTCGAAATCTTCACTGGATTAGGTACCTCTTCTTTTTTGATAGCGTTGAGTGACAACTATCTAAATAATCCTCTGAATTTGGTAGCTGAAACAATATAGTATTGTATCTTTAAGGATCGGTAGCGTTTTATCATCTGTACCATGGTAAGTGTTCCAATGAGCTATTTAAACTGATTCCACCCTCTCACTCCCTGTCGTGAACAACACACGCAGGACTTAGGTACCATCCACATACGGTGCAGTCCATACCACCGCGAACCAGGCGGTTCGGTGATTTCTTCCTTTGTCGTAGCTTGGTTCACGCTTAACTGAAAACTGGAAACGCTTGGTGGAGGGCTTCTTTTGGGACCCACCCCAGCTTACTATCAGGCGGTGTGCAGTCAATCAGGTGGACTAAACATAAATATAACAAAGGAGTTCCTATGGGTACCTTTCCACCCCATGATCAGATCCTGAGTACCATTCAACCTCATTCAACCGATGTTATCATCGGAGAGTTTGTATTATATAAACAAAACAAATGAGCCCAGCCTCGATAGGTTTATCTTAATTCAGTTAGTAGATTTTTTGATATAAAGAAATCGACTTCTGAGAAATATACAGAACATCTATATCTATCTATAGGTACATATAATAAATCTGTAACTGATCGGTGTCTGTAGGTACATGGAAGATATATGAGAAAAAAAATTATTAGGGGACTTTATGAATGTAATAGATGCCAAAACAATGATTTTTAAAATTTTTGTCTGTTTGTCTTTTTGTCTGTTTGTCAGTTTGTCCGTTTGTCTGTTTGTCTATTTGTCCGCAAATCTTTGTGCGCGCTAAAATCAAAAACTACTGGAGGGATTTTGATCAAACTTGGTACGATTATAGTTCATAGTGCTGGGCAACATATAGGCTACTTTTTATACAAGCTGATACCCGCGGCTTCGCCCGCGCTTCGTTTTTAGGTCGTTTTTGGTCATATCTCCGGTTCTACTTAACCAATTACAACCAAACTGCTGACAGTCAACTGATCACAATCGGCTCATTAGAACATGCGATATAGTAAAAAAACGCGAAAATCGACGTCCACGCGGGCGGAGCCGCGGGCAACAGCTAGTAAATAATATGATCTGGATATTGTTGGCATCCGATGAACCGTACCAGTCGCATCTATCCATTTTTTTTTTTGATAGCGGTGTAGTTATTATTATATTATTATTCTCTTTATTTCAATATATACATATAAATTACATTTTTAAATATATCTAAAAAAAAATACATTTAAAAATATAAAAAATAGTGCTCCACCGGCGTCGGGTACAGGGACCAAGCCACCGGTGGTTAGGGCTCCAGAGAGAGGAACTTCCTCACAATGCGTGCCGTGTCGAGGAGTACCGCCTTCTGCATCAAGCCCTTGATCCAACTGCCTAACGTGAGCCTCTTGAGATGTTGGTCGAGGCTCTTGGCGATCAGTCCGTGAACTGATACAACTATCGGCACAATAATTGCCGAATCCACATTCCACATGTCGACAACCTCGTGAGCTAAATCCAAATATTTCATTTGTTTTTCTTTTTCAGCTTTCACGAGATTATCGTCATGTGGAATGGTGATGTCGATGATTATTGCGCGGCGCTCTGATCGATCTATCACCACTATATCAGGCTTATTGGCTACAATAGTCCTGTCAGTGATGATAGATCGATCCCAATACAACGTGATATGACCATTTTCGAGAACTGGGTCGGGCACATACCTGTAGTACGGTACTTCTGATTCCACAAGTTTGTACTTCAGAGCAAGTTGTTGATGAACGATCCTGGCTACTTGGTTGTGTCTATGCAAGTACTCGCTGTTGGCAAGATGAGAACAACCAGAAATTATATGTCTAAGGGATTCCCCGGGACGGTGGCACGCCCGACAAATGTCAACCGTACCATCCTTTATAATATACTTCCGATAGTTATTCGTCATCACCACTTCGTCCATAATTGCAAAAACAAACCCTTCAGTTTCCCCAAATAGGTCACCGAAGCGTAGCCAAGATACAGATGCTGGTAAATCTATATCAGGCCCATGGAGAGCCCGATAGAAACGTCCATGCAACTCTTTGCTCTTCCATACATCCCTGCGGTCATTAATACTTAGTACCACAGGTTTGCGCCAGTTCTCTTTAGCCAGCGCGAGCGGGGTGAGTCCGTTATCCACCATCACTACATCACGATGCATATCAGCGCCATTGTGTAGGAAGTATTCCCTGAGGTTGTACACCTCACGGTTATGGAGGGACTTGGCATTTAAAAAGCCACGTCCCCCGCATTTCCGCGGTATGTACAACCTCATCACAGATGAACGCGGATGATGCATTCGGTATGCAGTAAGAAGCGTACGAACTCTCCTATCCAGAGCGTCTAGTTCGGTCTGAGTCCACCTGAGTATGCCGAAGGAGTACATTAAGACCGGCATGACCCAACCGTTACAAGCACGCACCTTATTGCCACCCGACAAAAGACTTTTAAGGACTTTCTTCAGGCGACCAAAGAAACGCTCCTGCAACGATTGCTTCATACTGGCCTCTGTAATGCCTAACGCCTGCGACATACCCAAGTATTTATAGGTGTCGATTGCAGAGAGAGACGTGAGTTTTGTGGAATCTGAGAGCTCAACGTCATCAGATTCCAAAATCTCACCTCTCTTCACATGCATGACCGCACATTTGTCCACACCAAAATCCATTCTGATAGAGTTACTAAAGGTTTCGGTAACCTTTAATAACGCTATCAGTTGGGAATTGTTGGGGGCAAATAATTTAAGATCATCCATGTAAAGGAGGTGAGATATTACTCGACCACCTCTCCGCAATCGATAACCTAACCCTGAACTCTCCAGCATGTGACTGAGAGGGTTCAGTGCCAGGCAAAACCATAATGGACTAAGACTATCGCCCTGGAATATACCCCGCTCTATTCTTATTGGTTCGCCGTTCTCGCAGTCCCGTCGACATCCTGGATAGGAAAGGACCGTACTCCATTGCCCCATACATGCCTTCATGAAGGTACATAGAGTTGTATCTATTTTATACAACTCTAGCACCCTCAAGAGCCACGTATGTGGCACGGAGTCATAGGCCTTTTTATAGTCTATCCAACATGTCGCCAGGTCCTTACGATTACGGCGTACCTGTTGGCAAATGGTCATATCAATTATAAGGAGTTCTTTAGTGCCACGAGCCCCACTTCTACATCCATTCTGAGAGATTGACATGATGGAATTATCAGTTAAATGTGAAGAAATTTTTTCTCTCAGAATAGATGTAAGAAGCTTATAGACCGTAGGTAAACATGTAATCGGTCTATAATTTTTAGGGTCCGTAGCACTACCGGACTTGTATAGTAGGTGGGTTGTACCAGTGGTCATAAAATTGGGAATCGATCCTGACTCAAGGCATGATTGGAATTGAGATGCCAAACAACCATGTGAGCTTTTCAGCCATTTCAACCAAAAATTATGCAGTCCGTCTGGTCCCGTTGCCTTCCAATTAGGCAACCGACGGACTGCATCAGTTACATCCTCCGGTAGGATGGTAACTGTATTCATGGTCTTGATAGGCTCACACGATCGTTCGACATCCCGTATCCAATCACCCTCTGTATGACTGACGGGTATCGACCAGAGATTACGCCAAAATGTATTTGTACTATCATCATCTGGTCGACACAAGTCAGCCACGCTGGAATCAGGTCGCTCCCAATTACGGTAGACCCACCTTTGGTCCCTTTGGAATGTGCGGTTCAGCGAATATCGGTCTACTCTTTTTTTATACCGTCGAATCCTGTTTGCCCACGCATAAACTTTCTGTTTCAGGAAGTCGATGCGCTCTGTGACTCGAGCCATAAAATCTCGAGGCCTTATGTCAGTCCCCGAGAATGCTCGACTCACAAAGCTCATCACTCTGGGGCGTGTATTGCCCGCCTTGAAACAGATTAGCTTTCCAATGAGTGCCCTGGTCTCGGCAATACGGCGCTCAATTCTATATTGCCAAGCCGGCACAGCAGATTTCGGTCGAGTTGCTATTTCACATTTTGGAAATTGCACATTAGCAACTCGACATACTGCGACGGCCGCACAATACAGAATTGAATGTGTATCACCGAGATTTTCGCTATTATCAAAATACTCTGATAATAACGAATCCAGGGCACACACTAGCGCAATGTTTTTTTTATGCATAGGCAAACGCGGTAGGTGAGGTCTATGAGCGGGTGGTATTGATCGATATTCTAGAACAGCACATTCCAATGCGCTCCTTAATTGTTCGTTGTAATCGGTACTTACGTCTATAGCCCCGGTATCCATCACTTCCTCACTAAAGGTCACCGTGTCTGGTTGTCTCACCGTTTGTGAAGAAGGTATTATTATTATTATTATAAAAAACCATTTCAAAAATGTTTGTAAATTTGTCTAAGAACTTTAACATAAAATGTAGATCTATATCGATAAAACTGTCATCCAATTTGACTACCTCACTAATTGAATAGCGAAGAATTTTACATAATTCTGAAAATTATATGTGCAATTCAAAACAAGCTTTATTGTTAAGCAGCAAAGGTTGATATTGGTTTAAATTATTATTGAATTTTAATTAAACGGAATTCAATAAAATTTGTTAGAAAATCTACTATATCTGTACTCACCGGTGGTATGAAACACCTCCGTTCTTGATATTTCTTTTCCTACTATCATTTTTACATTGTAATATTGCACAATACACAATATTTGCTATAATTTATTATTAAAAGAAGCTGCCGCAAGACTACCATCTAAAACGTCATGTTAGACATGACTAAGCGTCAAAATTTTAATTTTTTACTATTATACGCATAGCTACGCGTACCAGTGGCACGCCTGCCACGCCCCCTTACCATTTCTACTTACTTCTCTTTTCTGTGCGCTATCCTGACACACATGTGTAAAACTGTACCTGTAAAATGTAGTTATTATGTGTAAAAACGGTGGATTTTTAAACAACATCTTCTGCAACGTGCACGAGCTCGGGAAAGTGGTATATTACCGTGAATTGTGCTCTTCAACGTTGATTCCAAAACTCCATAGAAGCCTCAAGTAAAGTCTCCACTATTTTACTGGGGTAAGACTATGACTGACTGATTTGACTATTGACTGACCTTGACTATGACTAAATGACGAAAACGCTGCAACTTATTTTTAAATAACTTGATATAATTATCAATTTACAGATACCGGCACGTAAATTGGCCGGACGCGTCATATGCGCAAAGGTCGATTTTTAGGTCCCCTTTGAGGTATGAGCGGGTCTCGGGAGACGCGGTTGCGCCGTCGCGGACATATGATTGGTCCGTCACTTCACGGACCAATCAGATGTCTCCGAGAGACGTCTTGTAGCTAATCAACGTTCCGTTCGTTCGTACTTTGAATCATTTGATTGGCTCAAAGTGCACGATGCGCGAACTTACCCCAAACCTGGCCAAGTTACGTGCCTGTTTCTCTTGACACTAGCATTCATACAATATTTGCCAAAGTAGGAGAAAAAAAAAACTTGTGTGATCGTGATTCGTGATGTGACCATGGTCGTATTGTTGTGACAAACAGGACAAACTTATAAATATATTTTAGGAACAGAATAACATGTATTTAGCTCACATGTCTAAACAAAGAGTAAGAACACTTTAAGAACTGTTACCCATGCAAGGTGCTGACCCTATGTCAAAACTGAACGTGAAGTGCTTTTAAAACTGTTGGTTAATTGTTGCATTTACGGATATGTACGATAAGACATGAGTAGATGCAGAGTGAGTTCGGAGCAACTGGACCTCTTGTTGTCGTTTATGGAAGAGCACCCTGACTTCGCTGCCGGCAAACAGTCGATTTACTCGCGCTTCAGCTCCAGCAAGTTGTGGCGCCTGCTGGCCGAGCGGCTCAACGCGGCGGCGGCCGACAGCGGCGGCGCGCTCAAGTCGCCGGACAAGTGGTGCCGGGTCAGTGCCCACAGCTCATCCACTTTCGTTAAGAAGCCTATAGTATGACCCCATTGTAGCATGCCCTCTATATTTTCTGAATTGTATGGTGTAGTATAAAAGGCAAATAGTTATTAACTAGCTTTTGCCTGCAGCTTCACTCGCTTGAACTTCTGTTCTCATTCCCACTTCCCATGGTACCCTATTTAAGGTATAAGAAGTTTGCTTTCTAGCCTATAATCTATCCTGTGGCATTCCTTGTGAGTGAAGCAGTTGGTAAGCTAAACTATGTCAAATTCCACAATCCAGTGTGTAACACACTCTCTTAGACGGGATTTCCTTATTATTGAAGTTAAACATTACAGTAAGCTATCTCAAACAAATTGATATAATGTGCCATAGCAGCGGACTTTTGTAGACCTGTAAAAGAGAAATCATCCCACCATACAGTGCTTCATTATATTTGAGAGGATATTTACTTGAAGCCCACTCTGGTCTGAATTTATAATTATTATCAAATTAATGGCTTTCCTTTCTTATACCGGCCATCGATTTAAGGGCTGGGACTAGGTGGGGTGAGGGTGGGAGGGAGTGTCTAGACCTCCTCCTGTGAAGGAGAAAGCGTGGAAGCCCCCCTTATTTTTCATATTTTAACCTAAATTTCGCCTAAAACAAGCAAGTATGCTGCAGACACGGCGGCTTACCTCTAGTTAGCCGGCCACGAGTGACTAAGTTAAATTTTATGCATATTTTATTATATTATGACGTATAAATGTAACATAACATTTTTAACACCCCGACTTGGATAGATAAGGTTAGAAGGCTAAGGCGGGACTAATCTAACTAATTGTGATCTTAAGAGGCAGTCTCAGAATTTTTTACGATTTTGCTAATATACAAAATTTTACAGACGGGATTTGATAGTTAAAAACTGTATCCCTTATGTTTTAATGCATAATAATGAAAGATCATTTCAAAAACTATCTAATGTATGAGTTGTTTTCTTATTTTTAATTCATAATTTTGATTAGTAGCCCCAATGAGAATAAGCCCTAATGAGAAGTAGCCCCAATGAGAAGTAGCCCTAATCAGAAGTAGCCAATATGAGAAGTGGCCATAATCAGAAGTAGTCTGAGCGAGTCGGTTGCCATAATGAGAATTAGCCCTAATGCGCCTAAACCATTTTGATGCGGTTTTTTTTATTAGAAAGGTCTTTGTTAGAGCTAAAATCTTGTGCATGTATGATCACAATCAGTTGAGTGAAACCGAAGATATAGTCAAAAAACGCGAAAACCGACGTCCACGCGGGCGCAGCCGCGATGATAAGCTAGTACATAAACAAAAATGCTTAATTTTATACTACCAGACTTTATATTGTAATTAACCAAAATGATGAAAGTAAAAGATGTCAAAGGATCTTTCACAGGGGGGGGGTGGGGTCTAGACCTCTCCCCCTCCACTCCTAGCCCTAAAATCGACGGCCGGTACAGGAAAGGTTAACCACCAAGTAGGTTAATACATTGGTTAAGCTCATGAAGCTATAGATAAACATGGAGGCCACACTTCGAATACCTACTGAAGCACAATCTGTATTTACTACCTTGCTCTGGTAACCTTATAAGCAAGAAATCACCATTTAAGTACGGTAGCCAGAGCTCACTGTACCCTCTTCCCCCATCCATTCCTAGCCTCCCCGCCCCTTTGCAGCCCTCCCCCCTTCCCTTCAGGGTAGGCAGCGCGTGTGTGAAATCCTTAGTGTTGCACACGTTCATAGGCCACGGTGACCGCTTCTCATCAGGTGGGCTGTATGCTTGTCTGCCACCTACGTAGTATAAAAAAAAATTTGCACCAATTTTTGAGTTTATGTTAAAAACCGAAACAAACATAAACAACCGCCATATTGTTCGTTGATCGTTGACATGTAGTACCAATGTTGCCACATTACTACACGTGCGCTATAAGTTGAGACCTCACCGCTATGACGCGTCATAGCGGCCAGGTCTCAACTTATAGTGCACGTGTAGTACCTACAGAATCCTTAGAAAATGGTAATGTAATTCACTGATTCCTGATTCGACAACCCAATCACGCATAATAAATGGCATAATTATAATTTTTCAGTTTCCACATTAAAATAATCATAGTCGAACTATAGAGTTATTTATCAATCATTCACTTGCATTTTTAGTTAGTATGGTCTATTTCTATAATTTACTAGGAGATACTAATAAGAAGATAGCAGCATTGTACAACTACACGAAAGAGAAGTTGGCCCACAGAGAGTGAGATAGAGACATGTAAGTATTTGACTCAAGCTGTTCTTCCCAGTTTGGCCTCCATGTTTATCTATAGCTTCATGGTTAAGCCAAGCCAAGTCATTCTCAGGTATGACTATTGACACATTGAGACCCCTCCACACCTCGGATAGCCATTGGTCCTTCCTCTATGTGTGTGTGAAGAAACAACAGAAGGGGAACAAAGATCTCATCAACATACCTTTTAGATATATGAAAGGTTCTAGTTATTTGTTTATTTCAAGTACCCAGCTCACAACCCTAGACTAAGATGAAATGTTGCATTCCATGAATTTAAAAATGAATATGAAAATGGTAAGCATCTAAGTTTGTATATTTCATAACATAACTGAATATTGTTGTACACTTTTCAATTTCAGTATTGGGCAGATATCAAATACAAAGCACGAAAAAAGTCAGCAGCGGGTGGAGCACTGGGCGACCTCTCCAGCGCCGAGGAGCGGCTGCAGAATATATTTAACAGTAGCGGACGGGAATGTGAGTATTGAGTGAAAGTGAAAGCTATTGTGTAACGGATATTCGATTGTTACTAGTTTATACATATACAGGATGAATTTTTCAAAAGGGATTGGATGGCCAAATCCGAAACTATAAGGAATAGCGAAAAATGGTCAAAGGAGTCACGAGCCCGATTTTGATGAAACTTAATACCTCATCATTATATTTTTGAAAAACCAATAATCCTAGCCAGGAATCGAACCTGTTGATTTTGAAAAAAAAAACACACCCTTTATTATTACACCATGCGATAGTGTCGCTGTTAAGGAACAAATTCTGCGAAGTAATGATTTATACGGCAAATTTAAGGAAAATTTGGAATTTAATAAAATTCATGTTTCTTGTACCTATTTGTTTCGTTCAAAATCCCAGAAACGATCGTAACTATTCCGTGTTTTAAATTATACTCAGAATGATTATAATGATTGATGTTTTTTTAAACAAGATGGAGCTCCAGCCCATAATAGCCCTAAAAGAGATTTTGATTCAGCAGTTTGACGACAATTTTATTGTAAAGCATGGTCCTGTGCCTTGGCCAGCGAGATCTCTGGATCTTAATCCCTTAGATTACTTTCTCTGGGGGTATGTCAAAAACGAAATTTACAAAGACATATAATGATACAGAGATACAGTTGATGACTTGAAACTTAACGTTCTTTGGAGAATATTCTAAACGGAATCAATTACATTTTAATATTGAATGCAGTACGATTATGTATTGAAAACAATGGCTAAGTGGCTATTCATTTTGAACAATTAATCAGTTAATTTAAGAAAAATAAAATGTATTTTGTTAAAGATGAGCTCTTTCCTTTAGTTTGCGGTATGTCATTACTTCCCAGAATAAGATCCTTACTAGCAACACTATCGCATGGTGTAATAATATAGGGTGTGTTTTTTTTTTCAAAATCAACAGGTTCGATTCCTGGCTTGGATTATTGGTTTTTCAAAAATCTAATGATGAGGTTTTAAGTATCATCAAAATCGGGCTCGTGACTCCTTTGAGCATTTTTCGCTATTCCTTATAGTTTCGGATTTGGCCATCCAAGCCCTTTTGAAAAATTCACCCTGTATAGTAAAAAATAACATATAGGTACCTATATGAATTTCAGAACACAGAGGCTTCTCATTTTCGAGAAATGTTCATTTAAAACACCTTCCTCAAGGAAAGCTGTCTAGGCAGGCGGGGCTGCCGCGCGCCTGCGATTAAGCTCGTGACGCGGTCGACCATTTTGGAGCCTTGTAAAAAAAGTTAAATTTTCATAAAAGTTAGGGATCCTTACCAAAACTACAATATGACTGTTTTGCATTAAAACAAAACAGATATTATGTATGTGGAAAGGTACACGGCATTCGTTGAAGAGACGTTCACAAATTAAGCCTCAGAAATATGCAAATCTATCGCTTACCTCCTCTTTTCTTGTTACCTGTCACTTTCACACGCAAGGCCGCGCGGCTGTTCTTGAGAACTGGAGCGCGCTTGTCTATGACAACTCATAGTCTTCTATCAATTACCAGCAAGCACCTTGCTCGAATGCCGTGTACCTTTCCACATACATAATATCTGTTTTGTTTTAATGCAAAACAGTCATATTATATATGGTTTCAAGGTACACGGCATTCGTTGAAGACGTGTTTGTTATCTGCTGGTGAAAGAACCTGTGATAGGTACAGGTACTCAGAACGCTATGTGAAAAGAAAAATAATTATTCCACTAGACATTTAAGCAAACCTAGTTTGAAAAAATCTTAGTCAACAGTACCACTTCAGTACCATTTACAATGTGTACCAAAGGTACCAATTATGAAAATAAATAAATGGCAAGACACATTTCAAAATGCAAGCTAAAAGCAACTTCTTAAGCCTTCATTAAAATAATAGTAATAATAATATTAAGAGATCAAAAACAATCTCAGTTTACATAGATGCAGTTATATGTAATAATATAAAATGAACAATCTATGAAAATATGACAATATTTAATGTTCTTCCATTTGTATGTAAAGACTTACTAAGATAAGCATCTACTATGCACATACCTATTTATGTACATATTCTTATTCTATGTTTCTATTCTCTATATATTATGTATCTACATAATATATATGTATATTCCAAAAATTGTTAGTACCCTATAATCAGTCTATCAAAGTGTTGTCTGTAATATACCACAGCTTTTGATAAGACTATTAATTTATCCAATTTATTTTATTGTACTACTGGTGTACAATAAAGTGCATCCTATTCTATTAAAAAGGCTAGTCACATTTCTAGGTGCCTGCCTAGTTTAATAACCTGCCCAACTGGACAAAGTCTTTCGTCAGGTTATTGTCTCAGTAACCACTTAGCTTGTCTACTATTATATTATTGTTGTTCTTAGACAATTTTAAAACTGTTAAGTCATGAGATCTATGGCAAGAAGCCAGTAATAAAGATACTGCAGTTCTTAGAGATACATTAGACAAGTGAATTCTTTATGTTGGACACGTCAATACGACTTCGCCCCGCCCGATGGCAAGCCAAAAGCAAAGTCCCAGGACTGGGGAATCACCATAAAAAAACACTAATAATGCTGCTCTGACATTTGTATAATCTTCAGCCAGTTAAAGGATAACCCAGTCTCTAAAATCGGTGTCCACCTTTCTGGAGGTCAAACCAGTCCTAAATATGTTTTAGAACCTGCACCATTAAGATGCAAACCACAAAAAAGGTGCCTGGATCTGCACTCTCCTATTGCTGTATATGTTGCTACTGTAGATCTACCTTATATGCAAAGGTATAGTTACTTTAGACACAATCTGTCTTGAAGACATAACTTAGCTAAAAAACCTAGCTACTTCATGGCTCTGGGGCCTAGGGCTGATGTTTTGCTATACACACCCTGAAATCCAACATCTTATTGGTTTTTTTTTTTTTTTTTTTTTTTTTTTTTAATTTGCTCTAGTTGAACTCTTAAATTCTATATTAAGAGATCAGAGGTCCAGTGAGCTATCTAAATGGCCCACTAGCACTAAATTTCTATGCTAGAAGTTCCAACTTCTGCACCTGAGGAGGCTTCTAACCTGTTGTAAAGTCTCAGGTTGTGGTGTAGCTAGCTCCCCAGGGTCGGACTTGGCCGGGAGGTCCCGGATGGCTAACCATAAGGCCGGGGTATGTTCGGGTTCTGTTTTCTTTAAGGCTGCCGCAAACTAGGCCTGTGGGCCCTGACAGGCTGGGACCCGGCCGGTAAATGCCACCCTGACTATATGGCCAGTCCGACACGGCGTGTAGCTCTCGTAAGGTAGGAGCTTGAGCTTATACTGCCAGCAAACATTGAATCCAATGTGTTACCATCACGACATAATAATTATGATTCTGTCGCAGTATTGAGGTGGCCTAGCACCTGTGAAATAAGATTCAGTGGTGGGAGTACCCAAGCCAATCTGAAATTCAATGGTCGACTGAAGGCGTCGTAAAATAGCTGACCCATCTGGAGTCCTATGTAACATACGACCCTATGATTGCGCCCTGTACTGAACCGAACAAGTCGATGAATGGTAAGCCCCAACTTTGAGTACGGCCTTCGAGGCCGGGAGCAACAAGTGCCATTCCGGCACTGATCAATTCTTGGATAGGTCGACTGAAGGCGTCGTAAAAGGAAAATGGCTGACCCATCCCTGGCGTCCCATGATCCGTACGAGCCTACGACCGCGGCTTGTTTTGCACCGAACAAGTCGGTGACTGGTACGCCCCAGATTCTGTTTAACGACCTCCGAGGTCGGGGGCAACAAGTGCCATTCCGGCACTGGTCAATTCTTGGTTAGGTGGACTGAAGGCGCCGTAAAAGAAAATGGCTATGATCTGTACGAGCCTCTGACCGCGCTTCGTCCTGAGCCGAACAAGCCGATGTCTGGTACGCCCCAAATTCTGAATACGGCCTCCGAGGCCGGGGGCAGCTAGCGCCATTCCGGCACTGGTCAATTGCTAGCTAGGTGGTCCGCTATACGGTTGTCCCTCCCCGGGAGGAACCCACCGGGATTGTGACATCTATACTATCGCACACTTCCAGAATTTCAGAAGAAGTAGGCACCGAAACGCACCTTCGTTCCTGATGTGAGTAACCAAATGCCAGCTATCCGACTGTACAAGTTTAAACACATACTGAAGTAATACATACTTTCATTTAGGCAAGCACTCAGCCTGCGTCTGCAGCATCTGTGGTCAACAAGTGTATTACCTGTCTTGTGTAGAACCACTGAACTGTGGTCTACAGATTCTTCCAACAGTGTAATCCAAGCTGCACACAATAAGGGGTAAGACCCTACTTAGCCAAATCTTAGGATCATTAGGAACCTCTGTGATAGTCAACAGTAGGCTTCGCCTTGGGAAAGGTAAGTTTACAAAATTCACACGGACTCTCCCGAAGATTAGAAAGACCCTTCTATAGAAGGTTTAATAGAATGGCTTTAGCTCCTGCCACCCTTGTTAGAGGTAAGACCCTGGTCTTTTTATTGGAGCTATTAGATATATATTCCAGTTCTAGAGAAGGTGTTAAGACTGAATGTTAGTAATTGACATACCAGCAAAGACTATCTAGAAACTTTAAGGTCACCGAGACCTATCTTTATAGTCTAGCTTCCGTCCAAATTGATTAATATATTACTGTCCCTATACAACATTCCAGTTGAACAATGCAGAATGGGTACAGTAGGAATTACCTAGGACTTGTAGGATTTACTGAATTGGGCTGCTATAGATTTAAATGATCTAGACCCAAACTTTCATCTTAATACAGTCTTTACTACCCTTGAGAACTGCCTCTGATTTATCTTCTGAAGATAATACAAAAATACAAATTATTTGGAGAAGAGGTCAATATTTATTCGGCCAAGCTCTTGCACAAATGTAGCTAAATAAGCCTGAATATATTTAAGGGAGTTCAGGACACCCCCCCCCCCCCCCCTTCACAAAAATCCACATAAAAACAAAAGACATTACCAAGATCTCTTCACAAGATCTGATAAACCAAAATAAGAAAAAACAAGTATTCTGGGAGTAACATTATGGGGGGAGCACCCAAATCACCATGAACAAACCAGTAGGTATACCCCAACTATAACTACCAAAGGTCATCTACCCTCAAGGCAAAAGCTCAAATTTATCATAAAGTTTATAAAAAAGATTCCACATATGAATAATAAATTTATCTTTGATAAATTTGTCTTTGAATAACAAAAACAAAATTACTTACACTCATCATGTACCTATAGAGTAAGGAATGAAATGATGTGATATAAAAAATTAAAAGCGAGGAGATCTCAGAAGTGCCAAGTGTTGAACTCCGGTCTCCCTTCCAAAGTGTCTTTTGGGAGTGTGCCCCTTATTTAACCTTAGGGTATTTAACTGATTTATTTGGGGGGAGCGCTTCCAATCAATCTCTCGCAGACCTTACAAGAAATTAATTGTATGGTAAGAATAGATACAGGAAATTATTATTTTCCCTTGCCCATGTCAGAAACACCATTGATGTCTTACAACAGTTATGTTCTTCAATTAACAGTGCCACTAACTCCTGGCCAGTACAACATCTAGCTAATATATCTAAATAATAAATAATAGCAACCCATTTATGTCCCACTGCTGGGCACGGGTCTCCTCTCTAATGAGAGAGCTGAGAGGGTTTAGACTAATATATCTGCAGACGCTAAAAAACAAGTATTTGTTTTATTGAAGCGAATGGAACTCCTTGTTCACTTTTACTGATACAAGGTCAGTTATTGCAATGTAGATCTATAACACAACCCTCTTCTACCTTTCTATTACGTTTTGGAAGGATTAAACCCTCAATACTTTAATTTTGTAAGTAATAATGTAACTGATCTGACCTGTTTTGGGTTTCGAATCCTGAGTCAGTCGTATAAAACTGTACCTACGACACTTATTCGACGGCGGCGAGGCAAACCCCTGCTCATCTTCCGATGAAGAACTACTGCTACTGCTACTTTACTGCGAGTAGAATAGGTTAATGCCGGGAAACCTATTTTTCCTCGTCCAAAGTAACAGATTGACCACTAGCAGTGCTCTTAGTTGTGTTTTGGTTGTTTTCAACTTGTTACTCACAACAACATACGCTAACACTTCAAGTTGCACTAAAAATGAGAATTTCACTATTTTAAAACTTGAGTAGTGATTGAATTAGTATAATTAATATATTTAGTATATTTATATAATTGGTATAACTAATTAAAACTTGAGTAGAAAATTTTGCATGCTTTCCGCGGCAAAATTATGAACGCTATGAGTTGTCATAGACAAGCGCGCTCCAGTTCTCAAGAACAGCCGCGCGGCCTTGCGTGTGAAAGTGACAGGTAACAAGAAAAGAGGAGGTAAGCGATAGATTTGCATATTTCTGAGGCTTAATTTGTGAACGTCTCTTCAACGAATGCCGTGTACCTTGAAACCATATATAATAATGTAACCCAAGGTGTAAAAAATTGACCTAAAAAATTCCTTATATCGAGTGCGCTGCGAAAACTATTGAAGATAGAACAAAATAGTGTACTGTGGAAATGTATAACAGAAAAAAAGGTCTACATAAAAGTCCGCGATAGCATATGTCTATCTAATAAGGGTAGCCCACAGTAACCATTTTTATCTTTACAAATTACAAAAAAATCATGTGTTATTTTCGAAGCTGTTTTTAACAATACCGTATTATTCCTTATCCAATTAAATACGTTAGGTACGTTGTACATTTTATGTAGATTAAAATTGCCATTCACACTATATAATTACAATAAATAGTTTAAGAGTAATCGCAATAACAAAAAATAATAGATATTTTGAATAGAACTATAATACCTACCTAATACCAGCATCAATTACATAAATCAATTTACTTGTGTTAAGTATAATATCGACAGATTTATAATTTAAATTAACAGAATCTCTAAACAATTGAGTTCACAACAGTACGTTAGAGCGAAATGGCGAAATTACCGAACGCATCAGAGCGAGATGCACGATTGAACATGCAGGTGCATAGTATCAGCCGGCCACGTGCCTACCCATCCCCCTCAGCTGCGCAGATTTTACCCCTGCGATACCTACAAATGCATAATGAGGATCAGTCACTTTTTTAACTGAGTATGCAGTTTTATAGACCTATAAAAAACAATAAATTCTGTAAAAAAAATATTTGAATCGGATCAAAAATGACGAAGTTATAGCCATTTTAGTGCGGTAATCTCAAAAACGCTCGCCACCGCGTAGAAATACCCTGTGACGTCATAGCTCTCATCGTCGTGCGTCGCCCCTGCGCCGCTATGGAGAATATAGGGCTTTCGGATAAAACATTTCGTGATTTTTTTTTTTAAATCAGAATTAAGTATTTTTCTTTTATTATACTACGTAGGTGGCAGACAAGCACACGGCCCACCTGATGGGAAGCTGTCATCGTGGCCTATGGAAGTGTGCAACACCAGGTGTGTCACACGGGGTGTCATCAGGGTTCTGCCTACCCTGAAGGGAAGGGGGGAGGCGGCTAGGAAGGGATGGAGAGGCTAGGAAGAGGGAGGGGAGGAGGGGTACAGTGAGCTCTGGCTACCCTACTTACCTTGGGGAACACAACACTATGGTTATTATAGCCGCGGTGTTCTGTAGGGCGGAGGTACTACCCCAGTCGGACTGCTCAGTTCGGACGGGAGATACCGTCGGCTCCCACGTATTATTATAGTATTAAGAATATGAAATATTTATTCTTTCATTTGTAGTGGTTCGATTATCGATAGCATTTTAAGAAATGTTGGAAATCAAATACTTATATAACCCGTGCGGAAATCCCACGAAGATAAAGATAAAAAAAGATAAAGATAAAGAATAATTTATTTGCGGAGGTGGATTGACTGCACCCCGCCTGATGGTAAGCTGAGGTGCAGTCCTAAAAGTAATGGACATCATTCCATCAAAACTTGAACACTTTCCCAAATAACGGATGTCTATACAACCACTCTACCCTTATTTGCCCCCTTAACCGCGATTCACGGGGTACCTACGTTTATTTTTAACCAGAAGCAGCTGTATCAAATTTCGTGCTCCTTACTTTCAAAATAACGGACTTTCCATGCAACCAGCCATCGCCTATTTTACGCCTTTAGTAATGAAATTTTGAAAAACGCTGATATACGCGTATAGGTATTTATTTCTAATCAGAAGTAGGTATATGAAATTTAATGCGTCTAACATTGAAAATGAAGAACTTTCATATAAATGTTCATGCCTTATTTTGCCACCTTAGGAGTAAAAATTCTAAAAATCCGTCCTTAGTGAATTCCTACAACATAAAAAGCATCTACTGTCAAAATTTCAAGTTTGTAGATCCAGCGGTTTAGGCTCTTCGTTGATGTATCGGTCTGTTTATCAAAGGGCATCGTACACGATGTGAGCGATGACGTCATCGACAAAAATCCAGCGAGAGTGTGCGTTTTAAAATAGCCGTTTTTAAATCTTCGATAACTTTGTCATTTCTTGTCGGATTTCAATCATTTAAAAAACAAAATGCTTAGAAAGTTGTAGCGCATACGTTTCATTAATCAAAAATTAAAAGTTCTGTTATGTGACTGATCCTCATGGCGCGTACATATATAGTACAAACGTCTCTTGGCCAGTGACGTCACGTAGGTACGCCATTTTTTCGAGAATAGCGTTTTGCCCGCACTTTTGATAATTTAAACTTTATCATTGATTTTTCAGCATAATGCATTGTTTTTAAACTGAAATATTAAAGGGGTAAAAATGTTTTTATAGGAGCTACTTTTTACATAGTGTGTGGTGTGAATCGCGGACGTCTCTTTTTGAAGTTTTGATTCGGACCATGTTTTGGTCTTGGTGTAAAACAGCCAATTTAAAAGAGGCTATTCCGCGATTCACACCATGGTCCGAATATTTCTTGGTGTGGAAGAGGAACGACCCTGTTTATAATGATATAAGGAATCATTTTAAGGTTGTTTTCCAAAATTAGTCAAATAGCCTATTCTAAATGTTTATTTGGATTGTTTCATTGTAACTTTCTGACAAAGTGTCCCTTACACTCGAGCTGGTGGCGAAGGTATGTCCGTGATATCAGGCAGTATCTACCTAACTGTAGGCTATGAAAACAGCGGCTTTCTTCCAGTTCTACATCAGAGGAGTACAATTTCTGTCTGTAGTACTATTATTTATTGTGGCTTCGGTTCTCCAATTTTATTGTGAATTTTTCATGCCGGTGTGTGTGTCCAAATCAAAACCTGAGGAATAGCAAAATAATAACTATTCAAAGAAGTCTCAGGCTGGTTTTTGTTGAAAAATTATTGGATTTCTGAAAAATGCATCTTCGCACGGGATGAACTGATAAGGAATGAACTTTGCGAAGTAATCATATACTGCAAACTTCAGGAAAGATGTTATGATGATGACAAATGACATCAAGTGAAAAGTTAAAAATGAGATGTTTCCTTAAATGTATTTAATTTTATGTTTTGAAGTTTTATAATAACAATAAAACGATAGCTAACATAATGAGGGCGAATTATGACTTTTCACAAATAACGTTGCCACGTGTCATGACTACGCATCCCAGTGTCGGTTTCTTATCAGCTAGCTACACTACGGAACAGTGTAATAAATAACGCAGGGGGCGGGTCTATTTTCAGAATCAATGGGTTCCGATGCAGTCAAATTTTCGTTAAAATCGGGTCGGAGACTCCTTGGTGTGCTTTTCGCTATTCTCACGGTTTAGGATTCGGCCACCCACGCTCACTGGGCGCTCGCTCCGCAGCGGCGGGCGGCGCGCGGCGCGCCTCCCACTCGGACGACGAGCGCAAGCCCGCGCTGGACGACGACGGCTGCTCCGACGGCTCCGCCGAGCCGCGCCTCGCCGCCGACGAGCTGCTGGCCGAGGCCGCCATGCGCAGCGCGCTCGCCGCCGAGAAGCAGGCCGAGGCCGTCGCGCAGGCCGTCGAGCTGCTGCGCGACCTGCTGGCGCTGCTGCGCGAGCGCCGCGAGCCCGCCGCCCCCGACCACCTGGCGCCGCTGCACCACCACCACCGCCTGTAGCCGCCCCACCGCCCACCGCCCCGCGCACTACAGCCCCACGCGCGCCGCCACGTCGGCGAACACGACGTCGGCCCGCGCGCGCGCGCGCTCGGCGCCGTGGCGCAGCACGTCGCGCAGGAAGGCGGGGCGCGCGCGCAGCTCCCGCGCGCGCTCGCGCACCGGCGCCAGCGCCTCGCACAGCGCCGCCGCCACCACGCGCTTGTAGCCGGCGGTGTCCAGGCCGGCCGCCTCGTCCGCCGCCTCCTCGGGCAGCTTGTCGGCCGCCAGGCAGTGCAGCGCCACCAGGTTGGCCACGCCCGGCCGCCGCGCCGGCTCGTACGTCACCTGCCGACACGCTCGCACTCGATATACTGACGAACGATTCGATTTAATAAACTCTTTAAACAAAACTAAATGTTTGATTCGACGTTTACAGCTGCTAAATGGGAACAAAAACTGAGCCTCGGCCGAATGACTACCGAAATGACTTGTATACTGGGCGGCGAACCGACCGACTCTAACGATGTCGTTGTGCGAGTGTTCACAGAGAGTGACGAAGAGAGAATGGTGCCCTTTACACGCACGGTCTATCGCGAGTGCTATCACGAGTGAAAACCGATTCGCGTGTGAAAGAACGCGCATGTAAAGATGTTGAAAGAGAGAGGCAAGGAGCGCGCGCTCCAGGACTGTCATGGCGTCCATGACAGTCCTATTATTGTTGTCTCTCTTCCCCTTAGACAGCCTAAACACCGTAGACAGAGAAGGAAATAGACGCGCTGTCAGAGTGTACCCGATGGTGATAGCAGTAGTTTTATGAAGTTGCCAGGTTATGAAATTTACCCGTAATGTATGGTGATAAAATCTCATTCATGAGGTAAAGAACGATCTAAACACGAATAGGTATACGAATGAAACCGCAGTGTCCAAGAGCGATTGACCAATCTCGGTTGCTTAGCAGCTAGTTCTTCCTTCATGGTTTGCAGTAACTGACATCTGCTGCAGTATCTGCCGTAATCGTTTGGCCAGATTTGAGAAAGCTGTAGTGCATGACACCGGCGCTAGTCCACCAAACACTCACATTTTTTTTATGCTTTTTGTATGTACACACAATCATGTTTTAGACAAAAAAAAGCGATTCTATTCTATCACAAGTAACTTTTTCTGAGTCGTTTTTCGTTGTGTAAGCTAGCCGTTGAAATAGAACTGTTTTCTACAGATTCTATCGCGATTTCTTTGCTGTTCCGAAATGTCAGGTTCAATGTTAATAATAAATCAATACCAATAATAAATCGCGATAAAATCCGGTAAAAATAGTTTTATTTCAATAATACACCATGATTTTATAGTCGTTTTGGACCCGAAAGGGGGTTACTCGGAATAATATATGGTATGGTTTTGAGATGTCTAAATTGCTGTACCGGTTATAATAAAAAAGTTGACTTTCTGTAATTTTTTTCACGCGTTCGAGTATGAACATTATTAGCGCTCTGAAGAATTCATTGACAATTTTGAATGAATAAAAGCGGGCTTGTTCTTGTCTGCGCGGCAATTTTGAATTTGAAGCGACGCGCCGCAACGAGCCGCTCGGCCCGCAGCGGCGGCGCAGCACGTGACCACGCATGAACAGCTGTAAGGATCACTAACCGCACGCGCGCAAAAACAATTTATGAAATAAACTACTCCTGCAGTTCTCCTTCATACTTCATTACTTCATACGGGCTTAGGAACGTCGTTGGAAATACTTTAATTAGGATATTATTAAACTTTATGACGTAGTAATAAAAGAGAACAATAAAAAACCTGTAAAAAGTAAAAAATAACTATTATACACCTTGCCTGGTCGGAGGATCCTCCCTTTGTGTTGGAGGGACGTCACATCCCGTTCCTCCACAATACTATGACCTATCTACCCTAAGTATTGAACCTTTATTATTATTAGAGGTAGCTATATTATTTACGTATTCATATTTTTAACTAACAGTTTGTCTCGTCGGGGGGACCGCAAAACATCTACAGTTAGGATCTTGCGAGACAGACGTACGATAGGTGAGCGGTCCCCGACGAGACAAACTGTTAGTTAAAAAATATGAATACGTAAATAATATAGCTACCTATAATAATAATAAAGGTTCAATACTTAGGGTAGATAGGTCATAGTATAATAGTTATTTTTTACTTTTTACAGGTTTTTTATTGTTCTCTTTTTGTGAGTCGGGGGTTTTTTAAATTTTTAATTTATTTTTTTTATTTCATGCTTTTTATAGGGGTAACTTAAGTATAATAGCTAATTCATTAATTAATATCAACATACGTATAACCTATCAACAATTATTCAGAGCTAATACGAATTGCGCGGAGTGTGGTTACAGAATTAGAAATACTTTCCACGCCTCATATCTTTCGAATAGCTAAACCGATTTTTATAAAACTTGCGGCATCGTAATGTATAAGTTATGACCTTTCATTTTGATACCCAACACGGGTATATTTGAACACATTCAATTTTTCATCACCACTTTCACCCCCCATATCTTTGAAATGGCTTAACCGATTTTTATAAAACATAGCTAAGAACACTCTCCCCCAACCCATCTTTCAAACAAAAGAAACAGAATCAAAATCGGTTCATCCGTTTGGGAGCTACGATGCCACAGACAGACTTACAAACACACACACACACACACACACACACACACACACACACACACACACACACGTCAAACTTATAACACCCCGTTCGGGTTTCCATCGGGGGTTAAAAATGAAAAACAACAATAACAAACTGCGAGTAGGTAGGTATTCAGGTGTATTTAAAAAATAGCAGCTTTTACAAAGAATCAACAGAACTTACGTCTTACGTAGCTAATTAACAGTTTATTTACACTTCCCTGTACGAAGCAACTGCTCGAAATGCAGTCCACCAACACGTTTGATACATACGTAAATGGGCACGTTTCATGTTAGGTATTGTCTTTAACTTATTAAGAGTCTCTGTCACTTCTCACTATTTCACTTCTCACTGTTTCTCACCAACCAAACCACTGACCACTGACACATGGTGATCCTTTTGCTGGGCCATCATTCTCGTAAATCGCGTGAGCCTTATGCTACCATACTAGTATTTCGCCGGGGATCTTGCTCGAAGTACTCGATGACCTTGTGCATGTACCGCGGTGTACGAAACTGTCCGTGGTCTAATAAGCGTTGGGTAGCAACCAAGATGGTCGGGGTTGGCGGAACTTGGGGATTGGCAATCCCTCGTAGCCGTAACCCATCCAAGTCTTCCGGCCGGGAATACAATCGCCTGGCCTCTTCAAGATTGTAATGGCATAAAGCTGCACCATTGCTAAGTACTCTACGTTAGTAAATTCGTAATGGCGACTCATTTTTGCACGAACGAAATTACATGTTTACGCGCGAGAGTCACTGCCGTACTAAAGAGATAGGAGAAAGCGAGAGCGGGTGGCGCTGGCGCAGCCGCGCGGGGAAGGTGGTTGGTGGTTGCTTGGTAACGCATGTCCTTGAGCGACGTGTCGGTCACGCCGCGACCGGGATGCGCTGTGATTGGATAATTCAGCGCGGCACGTCTTTGTTTGCCAAATGCATCAATTTATGAATGAAAATCTTTGCGTAAAGTGTAGTAAAGCGTATTACGTTAAATTTAAAGGAGTTACTACGAGTTCGCATTTGTTTTGCGCAAATGTGATAAAGTTTCATATTCTTATAGAAAAAAAATTTTTGTTTTTGAAATAAACACTTCCAGTGGGGCCAGTTATCGAATCTGTGCTCAAAACTTTTCGCTCCAAAACGACTATCTTGGTGTATATTTATGAAATTAGCGTCAACTTTAGACAATATCATAAATTAGCTGTTGCTCGCGGCATTACCTACCCTACCAGTCCATGTGATTGAGTAACAAACATCTAAATATCTTTACTAATCTTCATATTTATAATATTTGTAGGATAGTAGGAAGTAGGAGGAACATAACTCAAGTGTTTTATTGGATCATTCCACTTGGAACCATAGTCTAGAACCATTTTGGTTCCAGTGAGACTTTTTTTTCTCCTTAGAACCAAATATGGAGTTGTTGGTTCTACTGGGAACGATAATAAGTAGCTGGATTCATTAATGGTTCTACCAAGAATGATATCTTCTCATAAGAACCATTTTTTATATTTGTACCTAGGCCTATTTTTCACACTTTTGGGAAACTACTACACATACACAATACTAAAAAATAAGTAAGGGTGGTACGGTATTATTGTGTAGGGGTAGTAGGTTATAGATATCACAAGCATGTTACCTACAAGACGATTTAGTATTTCAACGATGTGTACAACTGAACTACTGATACTAGGGGGTATTTTTCTGTCGCGCGATCAATCTACTCAAATCGTGTTTCCAAATCAACGTATTATGTGAATGCTCATTAGTAGATACTCCGATACATTACGAACTTCTTAAAAAGACTAAGGAGAATGACGACCGCATTTTGCTGGCGCAAATGCAGCTCACAAATGGCGAGATCAGCATTGGTCATTTCCTTGAGAAATTAAAATAGGTTATTTACTGCTAAAAAAGTCTATTCTGGATTAAATTGTGCCTACAGTTATCAAAATAGAAGTTACCTGTAATAGAAGTGCTAGTTTTTATTATACTATTTTAGATTTATATAACAAATAGCTATATTTTATTCCTAATAAACCATGACAAAAACTGACAACGCACTCGTGCGTTCGTCGTCACCAGGAATGCCCATTCCATTCCCAGTGTTATAATGATTTTATACAAGTTCAACTTATTATCCAGTGTTTTTTGTTTTTAACCACACCTGTGCCCTTGAACCTCGAACGGCAGACCGCCGTGAACTATGGCCAACCAACACGCCGGCGACCAACGACGTGTGGGGGCGCTCATATCGCAGAGAACTGCGCACTGTACCTCAATAGCTATGTTCCCTACAGCATATTGGGTTCCACTTGGAAGTGGAATTAGAACAGGCCCACTCCCAACCACTGTCTTACTGTGTAGAAACGGACTCCCCAGGTGGATAATAATAATAATTATTTGTTAACTTATTAACTTATTAACGATCCAGCTACTTATTATCGTTCCCAGTAGAACCAACAAATCCATATTTGGTTCTAAGGAGAAAAAAAAGTCTCACTGGAACCAAAATGGTTCTAGACTATGGTTCCAAGTGGAATGATTCGTTTTATATGTTATAGGTAGGTACACTTATATTTATCCACACTACATTCTCAGTTTCTAATTTGACAGCTGTATATTTTTCAAAGGAAATTTGGGAACTTTAGTTTTTACATACTTCGGTATGTAAAAACTAAAGTTCCCAAATTTCCTTCTCCACCCTCCCACCACCATCTCGTGGTTATAATATTTTAAATCGACCCATCAGATTCGACCGTCCTTCTGGGCTCCGTTTCTTCTCATTTTAGTCGGATAGTATGTGTCAGTTTTGAATTTTTGGAGCCCAGGCTCCAAAACGTCAGGGTGCGGGCCGGAACCTCCACGTGGTGCACCTGGGCAACGGAGGCGAGCAGCGCCTCCCACTCGCCACGGGAGACGCTGCTGCCTGCGGCCAATCCGGCCGGGGTGGGAGTGGCCCTCTAGAGGGATGCTCCGAGGCTCTCCACGTGTCCCTCTGACTAGCAGATGGCACAGTGGGGAGCTGATTGTCTGCGCGCCGACGGTTGGGTGACAGGACGGCCTCCTGTCACCCTACACCCCACCGTCAGCGAAGTGGCGCGATGCTCGCCCCACCCCCCCTTTCGGGGGGTTGAGGGGGCCATCTTAAAACCGTAGATGTCCCGGGGTCAGCTGGGGTGCGACGGATATGCCCATTGGGTAACCTTACACCCCGGTTACTAAGGCCCGAGACGGCGTGCGGTTTTAGTCGGTTCGATCCCGACATAACCACCCCCGATGGCCGACGGGGGTGGTATCCTTGGGGATATCCGCACGATAAAAAAAAAAGGCTCCAAAACGTCAAGGTTCGGGAGAGGCTGCAAAGGGCTCTCCCGGACGGCGGCGGGCGCGGACGCCTAAAGCGTCGGAGGTCCAACGACCTCCGTCCTCCATGAGCGCTGGCCTGGGTGTGACGGGTGGAGCCGCCTGTCACCCTAGCAGAAAGCAGGCCGAGGCGGCGGCGCGCGACAGCGCCCCCCCCCCCCCCCCCCCCCTATACCGGGGGCATGACGGGAACCACGTAGTTCCCAAACCCGAGGGGGCCATCTCGAATCCGGAGATGGGCCGGGTCAAGCCGGGGTGAGATGGAAATGCTCCTTTGGGCCACCTTACACCTTGGCGTCAGAAGAGCCTAGACGGCGTGCAGTTTTAGTCGGTAAGAGTCCGACATAACCAGCAACCTGGTCGCGGGGTGGGTATCCATGAGGATTTCCGCACGGAAAAAAAGGCTCCAAAACGTCAAAAATACCCTAGTACGCAGATACCTACTTACGATACTTACCATCAATTTGTAGGAGTGTCCCTCTCTGATTGTCATTGTCATTTTAATGCCTTGTCTATATACTATTCTCTGTCTACGCTATACACCGATTTTCCGATACGACAAAAAGGACCGCACACGCGTAATCTTTCGCGCTCGAAAGATTTAGTTCACAAAGATAATCACGCACGATTGCGCATACTCGTACGAGCATTCCGTCGCGCAAGCCTAACGCTCCTAGAACGCGCGGTAGATTGTGTCGTGTAAAGGCCGCTATTGGGTGAGCTTTGGAATTTTGTTGGAACTAGTTTTATTTTTGGCATATTAGCATTTATCTCATTTATTCCTATTTATAATTACATATTGGTATAACCTAGCACTGACCTGGGGCGTGAAGTCCGTGACAGCTTTTCTTATTTTTAGCGCAATAGTTTCATCCGAGTCTGTTAGAAGGATACGTGACTTGGGGTCTGGGTCAGATTTGGACATCTTTTTGCTAGGGTCTCGAAGACTTCGTAGTCTATCGCTGCCATCCTCTGTTCGGAAGAATAATTCGAATGTTAATATGATACCACTTTTAGCAGGGTGTAAGGTATGGTCGTGGTAGGTACAGTGAGTGGTGGCTCTCACCGGGCAGCAGCGCGCGCGGCGTGGGGAAGGTGCGGCCGTAGCGGTGGTGGAACGTGCGCACGAGCTGCGCCGCCACCTGCAGGTGCTGCAGCTGGTCCGCGCCCACCGGCACGAGCGGGCCAGCAAGTCGGCCGCAGTACGTAGCTAGCTCACTCACCGGGCAGCAGCGCGCGCGGCGTGGGGAAGGTGCGGCCGTAGCGGTGGTGGAACGTGCGCACGAGCTGCGCCGCCACCTGCAGGTGCTGCAGCTGGTCCGCGCCCACCGGCACGAGCGGGCCAGCAAGTCGGCCGCAGTACGTAGCTAGCTCACTCACCGGGCAGCAGCGCGCGCGGCGTGGGGAAGGTGCGGCCGTAGCGGTGGTGGAACGTGCGCACGAGCTGCGCCGCCACCTGCAGGTGCTGCAGCTGGTCCGCGCCCACCGGCACGAGCGGGCCAGCAAGTCGGCCGCAGTACGTAGCTAGCTCACTCACCGGGCAGCAGCGCGCGCGGCGTGGGGAAGGTGCGGCCGTAGCGGTGGTGGAACGTGCGCACGAGCTGCGCCGCCACCTGCAGGTGCTGCAGCTGGTCCGCGCCCACCGGCACGAGCGGGCCAGCAAGTCGGCCGCAGTACGTAGCTAGCTCACTCACCGGGCAGCAGCGCGCGCGGCGTGGGGAAGGTGCGGCCGTAGCGGTGGTGGAACGTGCGCACGAGCTGCGCCGCCACCTGCAGGTGCTGCAGCTGGTCCGCGCCCACCGGCACGAGCGGGCCAGCAAGTCGGCCGCAGTACGTAGCTAGCTCACTCACCGGGCAGCAGCGCGCGCGGCGTGGGGAAGGTGCGGCCGTAGCGGTGGTGGAACTTGCGCACGAGCTGCGCCGCCACCTGCAGGTGCTGCAGCTGGTCCGCGCCCACCGGCACGAGCGGGCCAGCAAGTCGGCCGCAGTACGTAGCTAGCTCACTCACCGGGCAGCAGCGCGCGCGGCGTGGGGAAGGTGCGGCCGTAGCGGTGGTGGAACGTGCGCACGAGCTGCGCCGCCACCTGCAGGTGCTGCAGCTGGTCCGCGCCCACCGGCACGAGCGGGCCAGCAAGTCGGCCGCAGTACGTAGCTAGCTCACTCACCGGGCAGCAGCGCGCGCGGCGTGGGGAAGGTGCGGCCGTAGCGGTGGTGGAACGTGCGCACGAGCTGCGCCGCCACCTGCAGGTGCTGCAGCTGGTCCGCGCCCACCGGCACGAGCGGGCCAGCAAGTCGGCCGCAGTACGTAGCTAGCTCACTCACCGGGCAGCAGCGCGCGCGGCGTGGGGAAGGTGCGGCCGTAGCGGTGGTGGAACGTGCGCACGAGCTGCGCCGCCACCTGCAGGTGCTGCAGCTGGTCCGCGCCCACCGGCACGTGCGTGCCGCGGTACGCCAGCACGTCCGCCGCCTGCGCACAGTGTATCTAGCTTACTCCAGACCCGAGGCACAAAATTGTTAGAGTTAGAGGATAAGGGAGAACCGACCTGCAGCACGGGGTAGAGCAGGAGGCCGAGCGGCACCTCCTTGACGGTGGCCGCCTTCTCCTTGTACTGCGGCAGGTGCGCCAGACGCGCCTGCGTGGCCAGGCACGCCAGCAGCCAGCACAGCTCCGCGTGCCGCGCCACGCCCGACTGCGCCCACAGCACGCTGCGCGCCGGGTCCACGCCCGCCGCCAGCAGCGCCGCTGCCAGGTCCAGCACGCGCTCCTGCAGCCGCGCTGGCTCCTGGGAATATGTTTATACGAGTATTGAAAAAAAATTGAATACCAACTTGGCGGGAACACAACACGATTCTGTAGGGCTGAAGTACTACCCCAGTTGGAATGCCCTATCTGGACGGGAGGTGCCATAGTGTCCTACCTATTCTAATAATGCAAATATAATCATAATGCCTCACACATACCCCTTTAGGGAGAGACGGCAAGAAAGCCCTGTGAGGTGGGCAATAATCGTCCGGGGCGTCAGAGGAACCGATGTACTATTGGGGCATTGTTGAGCAAGACCACCTCCTGCATCTTGACCGCCTATTTCTGTAGACTGTACTGTACTGTACTGTACCACATATCAGGAACCTTGAGTGCCGGGTTCGGATATTTGGTTTTGTTATCTGCTTCAGCACGGATGAGGTTTATTATTACTGTGTCGACTAACTATTATTGCACGGCGTTCTGATCGATCCACTATCACTATATCAGGCTTATTGGCAACAATAGTCCTGTCAGTGATAATGGATCGATCCCAGTACAACGTGATATGCCCATTTTCGAGAACTGGGTCGGGCACATACCTGTAGTACGGTACCTCTGATTCCACAAGTTTGTACTTTAGAGCAAGTTGTTGATGGACGATCCTGGCTACTTGGTTGTGTCTGTGCAGATATTCACCGTCAGCAAGACGAGAACAACCAGAAATAATATGCCTTAGGGATTCTCCGGGACAGTGACATGCCCGACAAATGTCAACCGTGCCATCCTTCAGGATATACCTCCGGTAATTGTTCGTCATTACAGTTTTATCAGTAATTGCACAGATAAAACCTTCGGTCTTATTAATATTATTATTTGATACACTAGCAGCTCTACGAGCTGATACGTGTATATCACTGCACTTGTGTTCTTAATTATTTAAATGTCTGTCAAGTCTATTTTTGAAACAGTAATAATAATAACAGTAAACAATATTCCTGAACTTCGAGTGTCGACCCTTCGACGTCGATCGGTCCCGGCCTGATATGTTTGCTGAACATAATCTTGGTTTTATCCAAGTTCATGCCGAGACCGACACGTCGAGAGGCTCCATTTAGGCAGTACAGCATCTCGCCCAGCTGCTCCAGCGACTCCGCAACTATGACAATGTCGTCAGCAAACCGAAGGTGTGAGATACCTTCGGTTCGTCGATAGGGTTATCATGTCCTCCCCCTGTCTTCGAATCTCAGACAACCCTAATGGTAAGTTCACACGCGCGCGTTCAACTCTACATTCAACGTGCACATTCACATTCACGAGCGTGTAAACGGTACGCCCGAGCCCGTGAACGCGCCTGTGAACGTGAATGCCGTGAATCGGGCAAGTGTCGGTTTTTTGGCAAAGGATACGGGCATTATCAGTTGTTTCGACTGCCTGCCTGTTAAAATAATAATAATAATAATAATAATAATAATAATAATAAAAGTTCAAAGGATGAATGTGCGGGCGCCCGGTTACTGTTTACACGCGCGCGGGCAGTTAGTCGCTCCCGCGCTTTCGCGACGAGTGGATCTTCATTCAACGTTGCTAAGAAAGTCGCTACGATCGTTATCATCCACCACCTTCTTTGCAGTCTTTTTCTTTTTCTCCGTCGTTCATAATTTTGTTTCTTTTTCCAATAAATATAAGTTAAGCCAAAGGATATGGCAGCAACAACACCGAGATCCTCGCTGCTCGCCATTCTGGCACTGACTGACACGACGGCGTGCGTGTGAACAGCTTGAATGTCCGCCGGCCCGGGACGGGCTGCATGCCGCGCAGCCCGCAGTGCAGCCCGCTGGGCTGCACGGCGCGCGTGTGACCGTAGCATTATATGTACCAGTTGATATAACCCAGCTTTACTTCGAGCTCGGTGACATGTCGGTCCAGCCGTAGATTGTTGCAATTGTACGTTGCCAGCGGTAGTTGGTGGTAGTAGCCCGGGGATTCTTCGCACCCCCCGCCCCGCCATTACCAAGACCACTACCTTGGCCAGGAATAGCAGGACCGCTGGGAACTGGGGGCGTTTTTATATGGCTTCGTATCATTGTGAGGGTTTTGGCCTAATGTTACCACGCTGGCCAGACGGGTTGGTACAGAGTTTTGTCTTGAATTTTACTTCTCTTAGGCCATATTGGCTTTGGCAGAAAGTTAGCCTGAAGCGGCAACTCCTCCGCCTCAAACATTGCACAGAATCAGTCAGACAAGGACTCTGAACCAGCTCCTTATCTGGACTGCACTAGATAGGCCCATACCTTAGATAAGCTAGCAGCAGCAACACAACATAACTTTCCATTGAATCTATAGTGTTTTCAGGTTGTTTATCAATTAAACAATATTTATGATTCGTAACACATATTTACTAAACCATAAGCCTAAATCACAGTGACAATCCCCGAGTACCCACATCTACTTGAGTAAATATTAATTATTAAATACCCACATAACACCTTCCCCCCAAGTGTCACAATTACATAATCACAAAACAATTTAACAACCAATAATTTCTGCCCATTCTTCTTGTGGTGGGATAATTACATTTTCATCATCTCTCTGACTGTCGCTCCTTGCAGGTTCAGATTCATCATCTTTATCATCTGTCTGCACAGGTGGAGTGGTTCTGTATAGCTGGTCAACATGCCTGCGGTGTGTTGTTCCATCTGCGGCATGTATCTCATACAATGCTGGACCAAGCTTCTGAGTTACTACCCCACGCTGCCACTTTTGATTCAAGTTGTACATTCTTAATAAAACATGATCTCCATTATTAAACTGTTTCCTTACAGCTCCTCCTACCTCTCTCCTTATCATTTCCTCATCCTTTTCATGGTCTTCGTTATGGTCCAAATCTGGGTGTAACATTGACAGAGCTGTTCTGTATCTCCTGCCATTAAGCATTTCGGCGGGTGTCTTGCCTGTGACTGTACTTGGGGTAGTACGCATATAATGTAACACCTTCATTACTTTCTCTGGCCAGGGTAAATCAGCAAACTTCTTAATTTTATTTTTAATTGTTTGTATAGTTCTCTCCGCTAACCCATTTGTAGCAGGATGATACGGGGCTCCAGTCAAATGCTTGATATGATTCTTGTTTACAAACTCTCTGAACTCACTGGCTGTAAATGCTAGTCCATTATCAGAAACAATGATTTCCGGGAGTCCAAAGTCAGTAAAGACTTCCCTTAGTACTTGGACAACAGCTTTACTTGACATGCATGACATAGTTTTAATCACAGGCCACTTGCTGAAGGCATCCACAATTACTAAACATGTTTTGTTCATGAATGGACCCATGAAATCAATATGGACTCTGGACCAAGGTCTGGTTGCTGTTGTCCACGTATGCTCTGTCACTGGGGGGTTGTTCCTATTTAACTGGCAGGCATCGCAATTAAGTATCATGGTTTCTATGTCACTATCTAGAGTAGGAAACCATATGTACGCTCTAGCCAACATCTTTGTCTGTATTATTCCACTGTGGCCTTCATGGAGTGCTTCCAAAACTTGCTTTTGTAAAGCTCTGGGGATTACTACTCTATTTGCCCACAATATGCACTCTTTACTTAAGGATAAGGTCCCTCTCCGTCTTTGATATGGTAATAAATCATCATTCACTTTTTCAGGCCAACCATGTAATAAGTGAAATTTTACACTTTTGAGTATCTTATCTTTATCTGTTTCTTCAGAAATCTTCTTTGAATTAATGCCTGCTATTTCTGCCTGTTCAAGTAAAAATATTCCACCATCTACTTCACAATCTTCTTTCATATATGGTGTTGGCCATCTACTGAGGCTATCTGCATTGCCCATGTGTTTACCGGGTCGATACTGAATTGTGTAATTGAATGAGTTCAATATTAAAGCCCAACGAAGCATTCTGTTAGATACCAATTCTGGAATAGGCTTTTCTCGGCCAAATATACCCAACAAAGGTTTGTGATCCGTGAATATATTAAATTCGCGTCCTATTAGATATTGTCTGAACTTCTTCAAACCAAACATAATGGCCAAAGCCTCTTTGTCAATTTGAGCATAGCGCCGCTCATGGTCTTGAAGTGTCCTGGAGCTCATTATTACAGGTCTTTCTGACCCATCATCCATTTTGTGCGCCAAGACTGCACCAACTCCATATTCACTAGCATCACAAATCATGATTAGATCTCTTTCTAGAGAGTAATGGACCAGTGTCAAGTCTGAAGTAAGCAGTGCCTTTGCTTTAGTAAATGCTTGTTGCTCTAAATCACTCCATCTCCATGTAACATTATCTTTCAACAGCCTATACAGAGGATGTAACACTGCAGCCGCTGTATTAGTGAATCTCTCATAAAAGTTATATAAGCCAAGGAAGGCTTTGAGTGAAGTCTTATCGGTTGGCGGTGGCTTGTCTGCAATTTCTTTGATCTTCTCTTTTGTAGGGTGAATTCCATGTTCATCTATTTCATATCCTAGAAAAGTAACTTTTACTGATCCAAACACACATTTAGATTTGTTTAGCTTGAGCCCAATTTTATCTAGTCTATGTAAAACCATATTGACTCTCTCATCATGTTCTTCCATAGTAGACCCACTGATGACCACATCATCAAGCAGACAAGCTACTCCTTCAATATCGACCAATATATTAGTCATCAGCCTTTGAAAAATTGCAGTAGCCGCATTCACACCGTATGCTAAACGGTTCATCTTCATTAAACCTAATGGTGTATTAAGTGTTAAGAGCTGTGCAGTTTCATCATCAACTTTCAGTTGGTTATAGGCTTGTTTCAAATCTACCTTGGTAAAGTATTTGCCTCCAGACAATCTAAAAAATGCCTCATTAGCAGTGGGGAGTGGATAACTGTCAGCCCAACAAGCAGCATTTACAGTACTCCTATAGTCTCCACAAAGTCTCAGGCTTCCATCTGGTTTATGCACAATTCTCAAAGGTGTTGCCCACAAAGAGTGTTTAACTGGAGTTATGATACCTTCACGGATCATCCTTTTCAATTCTTCTTCAACTCTTTCCCTCAATGGAAACGGAACGGGTCGAGCACGCTGAAATACTGGAGCCATTTCTTTGGGGCAATTAATATGCACTTCTGGCCCACTATACTGGCTCATGTCATTATCAAACAATCTAGGAAACTTAGTGATGAAGTGAGTTATTTTACAGTCAGTAACTGAGTTCACTCCTTGTACTGATATGCCCAGCGCGTCAAACCAGGCGCGTCCAAGTAACGCTGGTCCCTTGCCACAGCTGACTAGCAACGGTAATTGTGTATTTATTCCATTGTACAACACATTAACTGTCATTTCGCCTTGAATTTTCAAAACATCATTTGTCCATGTAACTAATTTGTTGTTAAATTGTTGTAACTGTTCTGGAAATACACTTTTATGCTGTAGATATAGTTTATGTGGTAAGATCGACCGGGCGGATCCCGAATCAACCTCCATAACGACTGGTACACTGTTCAAACGCACTTCTACCATGTACGGTTCCACTCGCGGCGCACTTGTGGCTACGACCCCGTGTACGCGTACACCGAAATTGTCTTCACCAGTAGAATCAACCTTATTGTGTCCTGAAACGCTCTCACAACACTCATGAACACTGATTTTTTGTTTGTTATTGTTTGTTGCTATTTTCTCATTACAAGCCGGTCGAGTATGTCCTTTTTTTTGACACTTGTAACAAGTTGCGTTCCGAAACTTGCATAATTTGTTTCCGTGGCGTTTTGCACAATGTACACAAGGTTTTTCAGTATTGACTGCGTTCACATCCATCGGTTCGCCCATATTATCGGATTTGGTGTGGGAGCTATTTTGTCCAACAATGACTCCCCTGGCCACTTCACAATGATCATGTGAGGGTACACTATTTTGTAGTAAGGATTCGAAATTTAATGCTCTTTGTACTGCTGTCTCGTATGTCAATTCCTTCAAATTAATCTTGAGTAACTCCTTCTTCAAGGCTTCGTCACGCACTCCTAAGATTATTTGTTCCACCAGCCGGCGATCTAAATCATCGAACTTACAACGTGAACTGATATCACGTAATGTAGCCATATAACTCGTAATCGACTCGCCAGTTTTCTGTTTCCTTAGGTAGAACTTCTGTGTTTCCAATATAGGATGCTGTGTCGGAATGAAGAACTTATCCAGAACTTTTATAATATCTTCGAACGGAATTTCGCTTGCTTTTGATGGTGACAATAATGAGACGATCAAAGAGAAAGCTTCTTTGCCACACTGTGATAGGAATAAGGCACGTTTCTGCACGCTTTCCAATGGCCCTGCCGCCTCCAACGCGAAGTATAACTGCTCACGATAATTTTCCCACTTATCCTGGTGTGGGTCGAATTTCCCAGGTAGCACAATACTAGTCACGTTAGCGACCGCCATTTTCGCGATTAACTCGTCGCCAATATAGTGTTTTCAGGTTGTTTATCAATTAAACAATATTTATGATTCGTAACACATATTTACTAAACCATAAGCCTAAATCACAGTGACAATCCCCGAGTACCCACATCTACTTGAGTAAATATTAATTATTAAATACCCACATAACAGAATCCAACTTAAATAATTTGTTAAATTGAATTTATTAAATTTGATAAATTGGTTTATAGTGAAATGATTTTTTTTTTGTGGTGAAATTCTAAATAAGGAAGCCAATTTTATTATAACCTGGTGTGTGGTAAGAGAATGCAAGTCTGCTATGAATATCATGACGTCTTCACCCTTCTCTTGCAGCTGGACGCAGCGCCGCACGGCGCCGAAGTAGTTCCCGACGTGCAGCGTGCCCGTCGGCTGCAGGCCCGACACGACGCGCCGCGGCCACTCCTGGCTCGCCTATCGGCACACTCATATGTACTCCTCTGTTACATCACGTGCGAGTACTTATCGTGAAAATAGCACGGTATCCTACCTCGGTAGATGTGCTGTAGTTATTTAATGTACTATTATTGAATACATTACGCTTACAACGATGGCAATGTCTAAGACATTTTCTTACAATACTAGTTAACATGATCAGAGAGGAAAATTGAGATATCAATACGATACATTCAATTTTGTTATAACCTAGATAGTTTAACAAATTGTATTATTATTTATCTACAACTTCACTAAACAGAATAATCAATAACATTGGACTGGCTTAGCGTGGAAAATTGGACAATTCGACATGTTTATGATAAATGAATAGATACAGTTACATTAAATTAAATTAAATCGATTATAAAACTGTAAACACAATATCCAGAAAATGACAGTAGTTTATTTTTCCTTACTTTGGCAAATATTGTATGGTGCATGCAGCGTTTTAGTCATTGAGTCATAGTCAAGGTTCAGTCAATAAGTCGTCAGTCAAATTCTTCTTATAGTTCACAGCATCTAACTTGGCGAGATTTTGGATTAGTGTGGGCCTACTCTACTCCAAAACCTTGCCAAGTTAAATGCTGTACAGTACCGCCAACCGCTTTACGGCAGTAGGCGGTGCAGTGTGTGAAGCGCTTAAATCAACACCACCACCACACGACCACGACACGACACTCGACACGAGATCTTAAGCAATGCATACAGCTGTCATGACTGTCATGAGCCGTCACTGTTTTCAGTTGTCACCTTTCATGTCATGCGTCAGTCAGGCAGGTTGTTATGACTTATGGTTATGGTTATGAGGTTATGTTACCCTTACTATAAATAACTTATCATAAATTTTATCAGTGCAGGCTGACTGTGCTGTGTGTTGACTGTGGCTGACTGTAATAAAATTGTCTTCCTTCTTGCTTGTGCCTTGAAAAGAGTATAAGATTTTTGGTTATCACTGATTTATGTAACTTAAATAATTTATTCATTGTACAAGGGTGCGCCTGGGTGCATTGGGTTTTGAGTTGTACTTGAGTTCATTTTCAATGTGCTTTGGTAATAGAAGCATACAGAATATATAATTGTACATTATGAAAATGATATAATAAAAACATTGACTCGTACGCACTCGTACCTATATAATTGATTATTACTCATTGGTTTAAAAGGCAAGTAAGTATTGATAATTAGCACACAAGCACAATTTATATAATTTAGTAATTAATATTATGTTCTACGATTAAACGCCGTAATGCAAATAAAGTTGAATAATAATAACAACTACTTTTTTATTGGTCTGAGATAACAACATAATGAGTTTCTATTGCTCTAATGTCTCATGGAATTGGTTTGAATGAAATGTAGGTTATGTTTTGAATTCCATCTGGCCTAAACAAACAGTGGGTAGTTCGGTCGAATGAGGATACATACTACTGCCTCACTATATTACCTCACTTGATATGACGTCCACAGAGTAGGTACCTCAAATACCTTTGTTTCTTTTGGTGTTTCAAGAAAATGTATATATTTTCTAGTAAGTATTCTTAAAATCTTTTAACTAGCTTTCTCAACTTTTCCTTCAGGGGGGTTAATCCGAAGTCCTACCCATTTCATCGGATTCATCAGATATACTAAGTACTTGCTATTTTTATGAATTGGAAAATGATAGGTACCAAAAAAATCTTTCGACCGCTATTCGGTCCTGAGCGGTATTCGCTGCCAAAGTGGGTAGAGAGGTACATACCACACAGGTTTCATTCCAAGGCTTCACGGCCAGAGCGGAACAGATGGGTAGCAGTCACAGCGAATACTGCCTAGGCTTTCCCACCGGCCACCTTCCCAGACCACCTGGGTATTTTCTTTTAACTACAGTTCACCTTTCCAGTATAATATATTTATTTTAAAATATATTAGTGACGATCCACCTCATTTAATGCTGGCTGGATTAAATTGCATTTGAGACGTATTGTAGGTAGTTAGATTCTTTTATATCTAGATACTCATAACTAAAAAGTATAAATTTAATATAATTTAAATATTAAAAAAATAATTCAACCAGAATTCATCGATGTACAGTGGAACTTTTATATTTAAAATGGTACACCTAGGGCTAGGTGGACAAAGGTGAACCGTACCGTAGACCCAGGTGGTCTAGGAAGGTGGACGGTGGGCAGCAGTAAGCCGACAAGTCGTACGTTCCAGCCTGGCGGCGAGTGCGGCGGGGCGCATGCGCGCGCTGCGCCTGCACGCGTACGGCGGCGCGCTGCGCCTGGACGCCGCGCGCCGCCCGCCGCTGCGCGCGCCCGCCGACGTGCTGGTGCGCGTGGCCGCCGCCTCGCTCAACCCGCTGGACGTGGCCATGCGCGGTACGCTAACTGATTCACTTGCCAGTTCATTTGTATCATTGTATGCATCCAATCTGTTCTTGAACTGTATCATGCTGTCAGCCGTAGTTTTTTTACTAGCGTAGTTGTTTTCCGCGGCAGAAGGGTACGGCGCCCGGACGCTGAACGTGCTGCGCGCGCTGGCAGGTGACGACGACATCGAGTTCCCGCTGGTGCCGGGGCGCGACTTCGTGGGCACCGTGGAGCGCGCCGGGCCCGCCGCCCGCCTGCGCGCCGGCGCGCGCGTGTGGGGCGTCGTGCCGCCGCACCGCCAGGGCAGCCACGCGCAGTTCGTCGTCGTCAAGGACCAGTGGGTACGTAGCACCGTAGCACCGTAGCACCGTAGCACCGTAGCGCGCGAGGGCGAGCCGCCGCACCGTAAATATTTATGACTAGCTGTTGCCCGCGGCTCCGCCCGCGTGGACGTCGGTTTTCTTGTTTTTTCACTATATCGCCGGTTCTAATTGTGATCAAAATATGCGTAAGATTTTGAGTATAACCAAGACCTTTCTAATCGCTCTCGCGATGGACGTATAAAATACCGAACGGGTTTTGATGCGATTTTTTATTATTATAAAGATCTTGCTTAGACTAAAAATTTACCGTATGTTTGGTTGTAATTGGTTAAGTAGAACTGGAGATATGACCAAAAACGACCTAAAAACGAAGCGCGGGCAAAGCCGCGGGTATCAGGTTATATAAAAAGTAGCCTATATGTTGCCCAGAACTATGAACTATAATCGTACCAAGTTTGATCAAAATCCCTCCAGTAGTTTTTGATCCATGCGTGCACATACAGACAGATAGACAGACAGACAGAAAGACAAAAAATTTAATGATTGCATTTTTTGCATTAGTATCGATCACCAAAATCATCCCCCAATAGTTATTTTGTAAATATATTCAATGTACAGAATTGACCTCTCCACAGTTTTATTATAGGTAGTACAGATTTTTGTGTTAACAAACATCTGCAAAAAATATTCATGTAGTGATGTAGTCAATTTAACCGGGTGGCTCATGAAATAAACTAGTCCGGTGAAGATTCGTCCATGTACCCGGCGTATGTCAGGTAAAAGAATGTCATTACAGGCGGGGCCGGCGCCGTCCACGCTGGACGACCACGCGGCAGGCGGCGCGCTGTACGCGGCGCTGACGGCGTGCGCGGTGCTGCGCGCGGCGGGGCTGGGCCCGGGGCCGGGGGCGGGGCGGCCGCCGGCGCGGGTGCTGCTGCTGGGGCTGGGCGGCGTGGGGCAGGCGGCGCTGCAGCTGCTGGCGCAGCGGCGCGCCGAGGTGAGTGGGGCGGGCCGGCGGGCGTCGGGCGGCGGCCCGCGGTGCTCGGCCGGCCGCTGACGCGAGACTGCCGCAGGTGACGGTGGGCTGCGCGGCCGAGCTGGCGGAGCTGGCGCGGCGCCTGGGCGCGGCGCGCGTGCTGGACCGGCGCCACGAGGACTACGAGCGCCAGCTGGAGACCGGCGGACCGTGAGTGTGCCACTTTAAAAAAAAGGCGTAGTATTTTGTTTGAGGTCGAGCTTTTTAAGTACCGAGGACATTCAAAGCCATGACAGATACAGTGAGGGCCGAAGTCGGGAAGTTTAACGCCAGTAGAGAGAGCTCGTGAAGTGTATAAACACGGAAGCAGATGACGGACTGCCCACCCCGGGGCTCGGCGCCGAGGGGCGGGAGAATCCTTGTGTGTAGGTGTACGCATGGGAGAACGGTCGTACAACGATACCGACTTCTGGTGGCATCACATCATTCTGCGTCGAGGTTTATTAAACTTGCAAGTCAGGCTGTTAGGACCCTGATTCCACCGGGCGCGGGCGAGTGACAGTGTCCCGGCGTCGCGGCAGGTACTGCGCGGTGCTGGACTGCGCGGGGCTGGGCGGCGGCGAGGCGGGCGCGCGGCGCTGGCGGTTCGCGCGCTACGTCACGCTCAGCTCGCCGCTGCTGCGCGCCGTGGACGCGCGCGGCGTGGCGGCGGGCGCGCTCTGCGCCGGCGCCGAGCTGCTGGCGCACAGCGCGCGGGCCGCGTCGCGAGCCGCCGGGCCGGGCGGCGCCGGGCCGGGCGGGGCCGGGCCGGGCGGCGCCGGGCCGGGCGCGCTGCTACCGCCGCACGTGCGCTGGGCGTTCTTCGCGCCGCGCGCTGACGACATCGCGCTGCTGCGGCGCCTGGCCGAGCGCCATCAGGTGAGCCCTGCAGAGCTACAGAGCTCCTGCAGATCTTATGGACTGTTTTGAAAACTCGTTGCACGCGTCCGTAGACCGAGGTGACTACTCCCCCGTCGCCGTCGGGTGCGTCGTTTTTTTATAGCACGTAGGTGGCAGACAAGCACACGGCCCACCTGATGGGAAGCGGTGACCGTGGCCCATGGACGCGTGCAACATACACTGTGTGCAGTACAGAGGCGTGTTGCAGTTCGGCGTGCGCGTGGAGCGCGTGTTCCCGTGGTGGCGCGCGGGCGAGGCGTACGCGCGCGCGGCGCGGGGGGGCGCGCGGGGCAAGCTGGTGCTGGACTTCGCCGCGGAGCCGCCGCCCGGGGCCGCCTGCTGACCTCCGCGTGAGTCCGAACCTGGTTTCAATAAACACTTTCTTGTACTGAGCTTCCATTTCCTAAAATATTCTTTTCACTCGACTGCCAAGGGTTGTGTTTTTTCGTGCGTATCTTGTATGTATGTATGTATGTATGTTTATAAGATTCTTTATTACCTCATATCTCTCAAACCACTGGACGGATTTCTTTAATTAACATGATCGTTACATTCGTCTCGGTAACCCAAGTGTTCTTAGATAGATGATGCGAGAAAAATACAACATGGCCCCTGTAATACGATTATACCTAGGTACTCGTAGTTTAAAGGGAAAAAAGTAAAAACTAATTGTATACTGCAATATGAGTAAGTATCAAATTAAAGGGCTTATCACGAGGATTTCAAAAAGGTATTATCATTACCAGATTTTAATTTAAAAACATAAAAATTATCTATTACAAGTTACATGGTTACATGCGGATTGAGGTTTGTAAACTTAGTGATAAAATTGTAGGTTCGTATTCGTGTAATACTAAAAACCTAAAAAGTCATCATCATTCTCTGAACCTTTTCCCAACTCAGTTGGGGTCGGCTTTCCAGTCTAACTGTGATGCGGCTGAACTTCGATATTTTCCGTGGAGCGACTGCCATCTGACCTCCACAACCAATGGCGATATCGAAGTTCCAAGTTAGACTGGTTGGACTTTTGAGGGCTCCAACTACCCGTAACGACTGCCATAGATGTTTGTATGGCAACCGGGACCGACGGCTTAACGTGCTCTCCGAGGCACTAATAAACCTGCGATAAATACACACATAACTTCGAAAAAGCATCGAAAAGTCATTGGTGTGTGCCATAGTGAACCTGGGATCGAACCCGAGACCTCGTCTCAACAGTCCATTACCCAAACCACTAGGCTACCGCGGTTATTAAAAACCTAAAAAGTATAAAATAAAATTAAAAATTAAAAAATCTAAAACCCGACTGCGGGAAAAAAGCATAACAGCTGAACAGTCGGGATCCACTAAGATCCCGACTGTTCAGTTGTTATGTTCTAGACCATGACAGGACATCATCTAAGTGCTTGTTTTTTTTCTTTTTGGTTTTTTACACAGTCGGGTTTTTTTGATTTATAATTTTTGTTTTCTTTTACAGCATGAAGAGCCCGGTCCTTTAGATGCCATGGCACACGCGGTGAAGTGGACACCCGATGGACAGTCAGTGAGTAGGGTCCTGCCAGAGTTTCCTAAGACGTCACTAAATTCTAAATTTGACATCAATATGAACCTTTTATTACGAGCTAGGACCGCCTCAGACTTCATCCTAGTCAAAGTCAACAAAATCTTCCTTTCATTGTTGTGTGTAGGCACAGGTGGCAAACGATTACAAGTCTCAACATGGAGCCCTGTTGCGTCACTGTCAATTTATATATTATCCTTTCAGTAGTTTGCGTCCATGCAGTCCATGTATCGCGATCAACAGACAAACACGAATTCCAAAAAAAAAAATTGTTATATTGAGAATCGTTTATATAGGTAAGATAACCAAAGTGATGTTTTATATAGGTACATTTCCAATAAACAGACAATGCTACTAGACATATTTTATGCTAGAGCCACTCCCGCCTCAGTGCGTTTGCCCGTGTCCCCTGCGCCCTGCGAGTGGAGGCGGTCTCCGTTGCCCGGGTGCACCGCGTGATGATCCGGACCCGCCCAATTCCACAATATGAATTTATATTTATAATTTATAATATTTCGATACTCAGAAAGCTCTTTTGTTACAGAACCGACAAACGGAGGTCCGGTGGAGAAGGTTGCGGATCGGTGCGAAACTCTAGTTACTTAATTAAATTTATCAGTAATATCAAAAACTGTTTCATTATTCTTAATATAGATGCCGGCACGTAACTTGGCCAGGTTTTGGAGTAGTGAAGGCTCCACTACTCCAAAACCTCGCCACGTTAGATGCCGTACACTATACTTGTTTGTGGCGAAATGCGTCGCCTAGAAACAAGTATAGTGTACGGCATCTAACTTGGCAAGCTTTTGGAGTAGTGGGGCCCACACTAGTCCAAAACCTGGCCCATCTGTAACTGTTTAAAACTAAACGAGCACACTACCTACACAACCTACTGAGGTTAGATACCACGTTTTGCCAGATTGCCACCGGCGGCGGGTCAACTCGGTTGTCTCAGCGGTCGCCCGGTACCCCTCAATCTGTACCTACTGACCCAGCACGCGTGCTGCGGTAATTTCAATACCAATTACCTCTTCGTGAATCCGCTATGTCGATAATTACACTACCTTAATTCGAACAATGTTTGCCTATGCAACAACTCTGATTAACTCTTATTAAGGTTAATGCCGCAGTAAATATCGGTTATTCGGTATAGCCTTCGGTCTGCCCACTCGCAATTGGGTTGCCAGTTTTCTGCACGAACGAACGTAGCAACCGAGTTGTATGTGACGGGCGAGGGGCGAGGGGCGAGGGCGGGCTTCAGAGTCCATGCAGATAAGCGCTGGCGTAGCTCGGGGTCCATCCTATCATCCACTCTCTTTCTTCTGGGTTCTTCCAGGTGGACAAACTATTTTCTGCCGGCGGCATACATTTGCTATGCAGACGACAGCACTGGCTCAATTATTATTCCTTCTTTCCGTTTTTTTAGTAGGTACGAGTACTTTCTCTATATAGAACAGTAATTTATAACACTGATTATGTACCTAATAGATAATAATTATTTATTATATTATACCTAGTAAGTAGGTATTTAATAAGTATGTATGTGTTTAATAATTATATTTTCTTTCTTTCTCTGCATGGGAGCTACCACGGACACCCTGCGACCAGTTAAACTGACATTGAGGAAAGCAGACTACCTACTGGACACAGCTCGACTGGGTCGATTTCCCAATGGAGACCCCGCACTACGAGCTCCTAACATTAGTTCAAATGCGATGCAGCTCAACTCAGGGAGAGATAGAGCTGTGCACCGTGTGTAGAAGTAGAGCCATCTCTCTCCCTGAGTTGAACTGCATCGCATTTGAATTGCTGTTAAGAGCTCATAATAGGGTCCCTGGTCGAGTACAATGCGTTCACATCTAAGGTGTCCTCCTTCCCTCCTCTCCCATCTCTTCAGGGTACACCACTACCGCTCACTACAGAACCACATTAACTGCTCGGCATGGACTTCGCTGCAAACTGAACAGCAAAAACTCCATGAAGAATCGAGGGCGTCGTATTGATGACGACCTTAACGAAAACTCGGCGTTCCAAACAAGCTGAGGCGGTTTTTCACGCTGCCGCGCGCCGCCGGAGCAACGTTCTGTTGTAGGCATCCACTAAGAAAGGATTTTTAGAAATTCCACTTCTAAGGTGGCAAAATAAGCGATAAACGTTTGTATGAATGTCCGTCATTTTCAAGGTTAGACAAATGAAATTTCTTACACCTATTTCTGGTTAGAAATAAATGAACACATGTTTTTTTTATTTTTATTTTTTTTTATACTACGTAGGTGGCAGACAAACATACGGCCCACCTGATGGGAAGCGGTCACCGTGGCCTATGAACGTGTGCAAACACTAAGGGTGTCACACACGCGCTGCCACCCTAAAGGGAAAGGGGGAGAGCTGGGATGGGGTGGGGAGGTTAGGAAGGGGAGGAGGAGGAGGGGTACAGTGAGCTGTGGCTACCCTACTTACCGGCGGGAACACAACACGATGGTTATTTTATGGCCGCGGTCTTCTGTAGGGCGGAGGTATTTCCCCAGTCGGACTGCTCATTTCGGACGGGAGATACCGTCGTGTCCTACCTCCTTGAAAATGTATCAGCGTTTTACCCCCAGGGGGTGAAATAGGGGTTGAAAGTTTATATGGGAAGTTCGTTAGTTTCTGAGATAGAAGCATAAACGTTTATATAGTTGCTTCTGGTTAGTTAATAAACGTACACGTGAATCACGGGTTTTCATAATTTCACTCCTAAGGGGGCTAATAAGGGTAGAGCGATTTTATGGAAGTCCGTTATAATTATGGAAAGTGCTTAATTCAATGTTAAAGGCCCGGTGGGTGTTGGTGCAATCGGGTTATGGAATTTTTTAAGAATTTATGCCCGGCCGAAGCCTGGTCACGAGCCGCTAGTTTTATTATAAAATTGTCTCTGATGGCGGATTTTACCACGGCAAGTGTTCTGAGGAGCTTTTCCAATCCAAACACCACCCGCACACAGTTGAGAGACAATACGGTCTCGGGACAGTAGTTGGTAGAGTTTGTTTGTTGGTAGAGTAGTTGGTACGAAAACACTGAGCTGCAGTTGGACCCCGCGTTATCCGAGCATCAGGAGTCGTAGGGACTGTGGAGACTGTATCTTGTATGTAACATACAATATACGAGCGAAAAATATAACCCTTCTTGGCAGTCGGGTAAAAATATAGATATCTAAGGATATCTTTTTGATTATAAAAGCGAACTAATAACTAATACCTAAAAACTCCTAAAAAGTACTTATAAAAAAAACAAAAAACCCGATGCTTAAAAAACTAAAAAGAAAAAAACAAGTAAGTACCTAGGTACTTAACATAACTCAGTCGGGTACTTTTTGGTCGGGACCATTATTCTACAGCCAATCGTAATTTTTCAATGGATCCGACTGTCAAGTTGTAACCATGACGCATCTATAGCTTCATGGTTACATCACTGGACATCAATAAAAGAGTTTGTTTTTTTCTTTTTAGTTTAAAACAGAGTGTGGTGTGGGTGTGGCCCAGGTGCAAAGGCCAGGCTCCTGGCGGGCCTCGCCGAGAGCCATATCAGGCCACAGAATACATCAGGCCGAGGCCGTGCGGGCGCGAGGTACTGGCGGCGCTCCTTGCTCCTGGCTCCTGGCGGCCGGCGGCGGGCGCTGCGGCGCGCTCCGCCATTGGCCGCGCGCACGTGGCCTGATCTCGCACCATGGCAACCGCGCCACCCCTCACCCGTCGCCGCGCGTCGCCTCCTCGCATTTCGCACTGGCTGCTCACAGTCGCGCTCGGAAGCAAGCCGCGCTGTGACGTACGGACGCCGGGAGACGCGCGCCGGTCGATATCCGCGAGCCCATAATATATTACGAGTACGACGCGACCGGCCTTATAATTACTAACAGTGCTCTTCGCTTTGTGCTTTTTTTTTCCTTAGGCTGACGGTCAGACGTTGACCAGAATTGTTCACATACAATTAATATAAAATAAAAACAGTCTACCAGGCCAGCGATAGTCGCTCGCCGCGCATCCCTGTCCATTGTGTGCAAACTTCGCAGTCACTAACTGGGATCGCCTTTACTTCTGTGAGTTCTGTTCCAACTTATATCTACAACCCTAATTAATCTATTCTATCTACAACATAACTGGAGTACTCACACGCTCACTACGATGTAAGTATAAAGGAATGATGAAGGTACAGTCAACGACAAAATATAGGTTAAAAGTTCTGATTTATTGATCACCATTAAAACATTAAATAGGTATATTAACATTTGCATTCTGCTGTGGGGATTATAAAACTACCTTTAAAAAATCAACACTATTGATACACATGTACCTATTCCAATGTCAAAACTAAATAATATTTTAGTCTTATATTAGTGTTATTTACCTTTTGTCGTTGACTGTACTCGTTATTTTAATGCACATAATAATTTAATGTTATTCACAGAATTTACAACTAAAATTGCCCGCCTTAGAAATAAAGTTGTGTCTAGGTATAATAATACTTAATTCTATAGTATTATGTAGGTATAGTTTTTGCGTAGGTCGACTCAGTAAACAATATTGATCATTGATCATTGTCAAAACTTGTACCTAGGTAGTACCCAGTAGGTAGGTAGGTACTCGTATCGTATGTTATCGATTACGAACAAGTAACAAGTACGTGTTAGTGGTGTTAGTGTTGCGGATGTGTTTGATGTAAACTCATCGATTTTCCTCAGCCGAGTGTTTGTCATAGTGTCGCACATGGAATTGTTAGAACAAATAATAGGTTAACACATAATGGCTAAGTGTACGTAGCCAAGTGGTGTGTAAATACAATAATGACCATGAAATCAGCAGCACTTATATCACGTTATCATAGAATTATAACGCATAGAACGCAATACGCGCTCGAGCGAAGTGGAGCCATTTTAACCAAGCCCAAATGGACTTGGTTGTTCGAACAACCGCCCAGAGTCTAGTCTAGTGGTGTCTATGACTATGACCTAACATCATTTTCTTTTAGTCTGAGGACCAAACATTCACATGCTCGAATATTTTTTATTTAAAACTAGCTGTTGCCCGCAGCTCCGGCCGCGTGGACGTCGATTTTCGCGTTTTTTTTACTATATTGCTGGTTCTAATAGCCGCTTGCGATCAAATATGCATAAGATTTTGAGACTAAAAATTTACCGTATGTTTGGTTTTAATTGGTTAAGTAGAACCGGAGATAATTATGGCCAAAAGCGACCTAAAAACGAAGCGCGGGCAAAGCCACGGGTATTAGCTTGTATAAAAAGTAGCCTATATGTTACCCAGAACTATGAACTATAATCGTACCAAGTTTGATCAAAATCCCTCAAAGTAGTTTCTGATTTTAGCGTGACCAAAAATTTAGTGCAGACAAACAGAGGCACAGACAAACAGACAAAAATTCTAAAAATCATAATTTTGGCATCTATTACATTCATAAAGTCCCCTGATAATTTTTTTCTCATATATCTTCCATGTACAGACACCGATCAGTCACAGATTTATTATATGTATAGATATAGATATAGATATAGAAGTGACGTACTGTATACCTACTGTGAGAAGATGCCATAATTCATCAGTAGAAATAATTAAAAACATTAAATTTAAAGATCACATTTCATTTTTGTAATTACATACCTACCTACCTATTTCAAAGCATGCTTATCATATTTTATGTAACGAACATCCTTCCTACTATATATATATATAATATTATAAACGCGAAAGTTTGTAAGAATGTATGTCTGGATGTATGTTTGTTACTCTGCCACACAAAAACGGCTTGATGGATCTGGCTAAAATTTGGTACAGAGATAGAATATAGTCTGGAATAACACATAGGCTACTTTTTATACAAGCTAATACCGCGGCTCCGCTCGCAAAGTCGATTGGTCGGGATTTTCTAGATATATGTTTGTTACTCTTTCACGTAAAAACGGCTGAATAGATCTGACTGAAATTTGGTAACGAGATAGATTAAAGTGTGGAATAACATATAGGCTACTTTTTATACAAGCTGATACCCGCGACCCCGCTCACGGAGTCGATCAGTCAACCCACGGAGTAGATCAGTCGGGATGTCTGTATGTATGTTTGTTACTCTTTCACGCAAAAACGGCTGAATAGATCGGGTTGAAATTTGGTATAGAGATAGATTATAGTCTGAAATAACATATAGGCTACTTTTTATACAAGCTAATACTCGCGGCTCCGCTCGCGAAGTAGATCGATCGGGACGTCCAAATATTATGTTTGTTGCTATTTCACGTAAAAACGGCTGAATGGATCTGGCTGAAATTTGGTACCGAGATAGAGTGTAGTGTGAAATAACATATAGGCTACTTTTTATACAAGCTAATACCCGCGGCTTCGCCCATGGAGTCGATCAGTCGGAATATCTGGATGTATGTTTGTTACTCTTTCACGTAAAAACGGCTGAATAGATTAGGTTGAAATTTGGTACAGAGATAGATTATAGTCTGAAATAACATATAGGCTACTCTTATACAAGCTAATACCGCGGCTCCGCTCGCAAAGTCGATCGGTCGGGATGTCCAAATATTATGTTTGTTGCTATTTCACGTAAAAACGGCTGAATGGATCTGGCTGAAATTTGGTACCGAGATAGAGTGTAGTGTGAAATAACATATAGGCTAATTTGTATACAAGCTAATACCCGCGGCTTCGCCCATGGAGTTGATCAGTCAGGATATCTGGATGTATGTTTGTTACTCTTTCACGTAAAAACGGCTGAATAGATCAGGTTGAAATTTGGTACAGAGATAGATTATAGTCTGGAGTAATATATAGGCTACTTTTTATACAAGCTAATACCCGCGGCTCTGCCCGTGGGAGTCGATTGGTTGGTAATCGTTTTTTGGCCATATCCCCGGTTCTACTTAACCAAATGCAATCAAACATACGGCAGATTTTATGTAAAACCAAGACCTTTTTAATGAAAAGGGGGCATCAAAATTTGTTTAGCAGTTTTTGCGTCCATCACGAACAAACAGACAAGGATTGCAAAAAATAGATATTTGTGGTCAAGATAACCAAGTCTTTTTTTTCAAATATCGATTATTACAACTAAAAGTACTGTTATAAAGGGATATGATGTCCACACTGTCGCCTTAAGTGAAGAGTGGAATGTAGGGTGGAGTCGGGAGAGGAGATTGGACGGTAGAGTGGAGGTGGAGAGTGGAGTGGAGTGTGGAGTGGAGAGTGAAGTGAACAGTGGAGTGGAGTCTGGAGTGGAGAGTGGAGTGAACAGCGGAGTGGAAAGTCGAGTGGAGAGTCGTTTCATTCAAATAGACTTGGTGGCAATACCGAATTCCACGCGGGCGAAGCCGCGGGCGCAAGCTAGTAAAAAATAAAAATATATAGCTTTTTTCCGTGCGGAAATCCTCATACCTACCCATCCGACTAAAACCGCACGCCAGCTAGGGTCTTCTCGCGCCTAAACTCGCGCGAGAAAACCCTGTTAAATTTCTTCATCCATCCATGAAAAGCACGGCAATCGATCACTAAGGAATTAGCCGATTATGCGCGTAGGTCTATGTCGCGGACGTAGGTATGACATGAAGTAGTTAGGTGAGGCAGGTCCTGCGCAGTGGCTGGTGCCGGCTCGTCGCCCGGCGGGCAGCAGTGTGACGTCACGCCTGCCTGTCGCGGCCGAGGTTATTGATACCGCTGGTTGCCGGCACGCGTCACCCGTCACCCGTCAGGCGAGTGGTCCCGTTACCGCCGATTAGCCATTACGTTACTGCTCGGCTACCCAAACATGCCTGCCTACTGTTAGCTACAATTTGAATGCACCTAGTACTTAAAAAGCATTTGATGAGGCCGTCAAGTTGAAGGCCACTTTTTTGGCACTGTCGCGTGTCGGTGGCAATAACACGATATTTGTTTTGCAAGAGTCTCCCTTCAAGAAAAGTTCAAAGAAATTGACATTCTAACTGTAGTCTCACAACATAATATTAGAAAATTTACTTATTGTATATACTTTTCCGGGATAAAAAGTATCCTATGTCCTTCTCCTGGCTCTAAACTACCTCCCTGCCAATTTTCAGCTAAATCGGTTCAGCTGTTCTTGAGTTATATGTGGAGTAACTAACACGACTTTCTTTTATATACTTATACTAGCTTACGCCCGCGGCTTTGCCCGCGTGGAGGTCGGTCTTGCCACCAAGTCTATTTTAATAAAACAACTCTCCACTCCACTCACTACTCCACTCTCCACTCTCCACTCTACACTCTCCACTCTCCACTTTCCACTCTCCACTCTCCACTCTCCACTATACTCTTCACTCCACTCGTCTAACCAAAACCTTTCTAATAAAAAAACCCCATCAAAAGCCGATAATCACGATGGACGTAAAAACTACTTAACGTATGTTGATGAGCTTTTTTATTAGAAAGGTCTAGCTTAAAAAAAAGACGATATAGCTTACTCTATAATTTTGGTTGTAATTGGCTAAGTAGAACTGGTGATATAAACCAACAATTACGACCTACCTTCAAACGACGCGCGGGCGGAGTCACAGGTATCAGCTTGTATAAAAAATGCCTTTTTTCTGTGCGGAAATCCTTATGGATACCTACCCTGCGGCCAGCGGGGCAGGTTATGTCGGACTCTTACTGACTAAAACCGCACGCCATCTAAGGTCTTCTGACGCCAGGGTGTAAGGGGGCCAACGTACTGGCGCGGCTGTTGCCCAACATGATGGGGCCGGATAACTCCTGCAGGAGGCTCTACGCGGGTATCGTGCGGTTCATGACCCTGTATAGGTGCCCGATCTGGGCGGAAGCCCTGAATAGCCTTAACAGGTGTACACTGGGAGCGCTGCATCGCGTTATGCCTACATTGGTGGCGAAAGGAGGCGCGGGAGCGGGGACTGGACCTGGAGCCTGGAGTAATCGAGGCCGTCCGCACCCAGCTCCGCCAGGACACCGTGGTAGAGTGGAAGGACCGACTTGGGCAAACGCGAGCCTATCAACTATAAAAAATAAACCAAGCGCGGGGCACGCCGTTATAGCAGCGGTAAGTCATTGAGGACTGGCTGGAGAGGCCTCGCGGGGGCCTCTCGTACCGGCTGACGACGCAGGTGATCTCTAGTAAGGGGTGCTTCGGGGTTCATTTGTGTCTGATTCGGAAGGAGCCGACGCCCGAGTGCCATCACTGCGATGCGGGCGACAACTCAGGGTTGCACATGCTGGCCGAGTGTCCGGCGTGGGAGGTGCCGAGACAGGCCCTCCTGGCAGCCCTTGGGGTGGAAGTCCTCACACTGCCGGTGTTGGTGCAGAGTGCGGACGCGTGGTCGACCGCCGCCTCCTTCTGCGAGCAAGTGATGCTCGAGAATGAGGCGGCGGAAAGGGTTCGGGAGAGGCCGCACAGAGCTCTCCCGGACGGCGGCGACGAAGGCGTCGGAGATCTGACGACCTCCGTTGGAGCCGCCTGTCACCCTAGTAGAAGCAGACCGGAGCGGTGGCGCGCGTAGGCGCGCCCCCGCCGGGGGCATGATGAGAACACCTTGATTGCCAAACCCGAGGGGGCCATCTCGAATCCGGAGATGGCCCGGGTCAAATCAGGGTGCGAGGGAAATGCTCTATAGGCCATCTTACACCCTGGCGTCAGAAGACCCTAGATGGCGTGCGGTTTTAGTCGGTAAGAGTCCGACGTAACCTGCCCCGCTGGCCGCGGGGTGGGTATCCATGAGGATTTCCGCACGGAAAAAAAGGGTGTAAAAGGGTGTGCCTATTAGAGCATTACCCTCGCACCCCGGCTTTGTATAAAAAGTAGCCTATATGAGTTGTCCTGTAAGCGATGGTAGCTGAATGGATAAGGACGCGGCCTCTACATAGAGGTATCGAGTTCGAAACCGGCCGGACAGTACCAATGTGAATTTCACTTTGTGGAATTTATATGCGCTAACCACATGATTTACCATCTGCTGACGGTGAAGGAAAAACATCGTGAGGAAACCCACATGTCCTAGAAGAAATTCTAACGACATGTTGGATCCACCAAACCCCTTATGTATGTGGATTAAGGTCTAAACTCTATCAGATCTCTCTAGAGGAGAGGAGACCCGTGCCCGGCAGTGGGACATAAATGGGTTAATATTATCATGTTGTCCAGTAGTATGAACTATTAATCGTACCAAGTTTGATCAAAATCCCTCCATTAGTTTTTTTTGTATGTGCACACACAGATAGACAGACAGACAGAAAGACAAAAAAAAATACTGATTGCATTTTTACCATTGGTATTGATCACCAATCTTCCCCGAATAGTTATTTTGCAAATATTTCAGTTTTATTGACATAACCTACGACAAAATTATTATTTGCGGTTGGTACAGTAATCGGGTCTACGGATCGAACCGCAAAATTAAGTTTGTTTTTTAATATATTATCGGTCAAGTTACATATAGTGCGAAGCTAGCTTATAGCATGGTTAACATAATAACAACATTTAAATATGTGTCTTTAGATTACACGTTGTTACAGAATGCGTTGAAGATATAAAGGTTCACTGCTCGTTCCCCGTAGGTAATAGCGTGATAATAAGTAGCCTATGTGTTGACCCGACTTCTTATTAATATTCTTGCCAAATTTGAAGTAAATCCATGCAGTACTTTTTGAGTTTATCCCGGACATACATACAGACAAACAGATAAACAGACAAACAGACAAACAGACAAAAATTTTATTATATGTATAGATAAGATAAGATACTAGCTGACCCGGCAAACGTTGTTTTGCATTTTAAGGGTGAACAACCCTTATCACTTAGGGATTTTGAAAATAGATTGTAGCCGATTCTCAGACCTACTGAATACGCATGTAGAGGCAGTCTGGATATTGGCTTTACTTATTAAAAAAAAAAAATGTAGGTATTGTACGTACGTACGTTCAAGGTATACCTACTAGAATATGGGTCAGAGGTCTGGAATCCTAGGTATACTTCTTACATTGATGACTGGAAATACACACAAAGAAAGTTCATCAAATATTTATGTTATCGCACATGTCATGTCTATTCTTAGAGACCTTTAATTGGCTATCCGTCACGTAGGTACCTACCTGTGTAGGTATTATGTATTTTGTTGTGACTTCACTGTTGGTTGCCCAAAAATAAATAATAAACCAAATTAAATACAGTGCTCAGTCCACTCCAAAGTGCAGAGACTACAAGTTTATAATAGTCTGAGATAATAGTTTAGATAGATTTACCAATTGACAGAGTGAATAGGTACTCTGTATTCGGTTTTGGTAATTGTAAGTTGTAACTGACTAGTGTCACTACGAGCTCGTCGAGCTGGAGATCTCGAGGCGAGAGCCAGCAGTAGTCGCTGGCGCCGAGGCACCGTTCAGTGTGCTACCATACGTTGACGAAACGTGAATCGTTATTGCGGACTCGAGTGTCTCCACGGGTTCAAGAGCCTAAGTTATCATGTCTCGTGAGTTGACAGTGCCGGCACTGAAGTTTCTGTTTAGCGTCGCCTTACATTTATATAATTTGTATGGAAATTTGTACAGCGGCCCCTGGTGGCAGCCACGACTGTCACGGGAATATTTTAAAGTTTATAGATTTCGATTGTCGCTAGCGTGCCATTTTGTGGTGTAAAGTCATGGTAGAGCTTGGGGTTGCCGCTACGTCCCTTAGTCTCTTGATACAAGGTAGGTAGGTAGGCGTTACTTAGGCGAGGGACAGCGCACGGCCTTCCATTCCACGCGACCTGCCTGCTTTGTTGTGGTTTATGGTTCTGCGCCCCGAACCGACGGCCTACAATATACTATACAATACAGTAGGCTTAGACTAATTCTTTGACAGTAGGTATAATAATAATTGTAACACTACCTACCAATAAAACAAATTATGCAATCTGTATTTCATGGCACATATTCCGATGTGCTGGAATGGCAAAAAATGTTAGTCTCGTAGTAACCATGAAGCTATAATCTAGCTTCATGGTAGTAACTACGAGTATTTATTAATCTGTGGTCTCATCGGGGTGCAGTAACGCGAGTAGGTAAGCGCTCCGCGCGTCGGCGGCGCGTCGTGTGACGGGCTGACGGGAGACATCGTGCGAGGTGAGCCGAGAGTCGCTCGGCGTCGTCAATTGGCGGACAAAGGTTCTTTATGTTCGTGGAAGGCGTCGCCACTTGACGTCTCACGCCGGGCGCGGGCCACTCCCGAGCGGCCACCAGCACCGTGCACACTCCGCCCGTGGTCAGCTCTATTCTGCAAGTACGAGTGCTACGTTCATGATCGGTGCTATTGCGTATCTTCTCACCTACAAAAAGATTCGGATTGTGAGTTCGGTTGCAGCGCGCTGAACATCTTCAGAGCCGCTTACATTGCCCAGATTATTGGAAAGAGCTTCGACGACGACGGTGCGGCGCGTGATTAGCAATCTATGATTGATTGCGTCTTAAACATAGAGGTCACTACATTGTCACTTCTTGATAAGGACAGCTGTTTGAGGTCAAAGCGGACTATGACTGTTTTACTTATTGTTAAGCGCATGAACTGGTCGGTCGGGTCGGTAGGAGACTCCCCGCAGCTTAGGAAAGTGCCAGTAGCAAATCGGTCGAAGGTGCGTTGGTAACATTCGTGTGCAGGAAGAACGAGTCGACCTTGCCCGTCCTTGCGGCGCGATAGCACGGGTTCGGGGTCTCTTGGAAACGTGACGGCCCGGGTCGCGACACCGCTATCTCGCCTTTTAACCGCGGGTCGCGTCGCCGGCGCATCACTCTACTCGCACTCTCCTTGCGCGTATCACGCACCTTCCGTGCGATTGTGCGTAGTCGTAACATTTCTAGTCGAGTCGGTGACTGACAATATTCACTCCTTAAAATTGAGGTGAGGTGGAGTGGATATGCAATATGGATATGCATGATATGGTCTTTAGTCGAGTAGTATCAGTGAAGCAACTGAACTCAAGTGAAGTCTGGTTGCAGATACGCAGAAAGCTGAGAAACAAATATGCCAAGCGCTGTGACCAACGGGGCGCGCGGCGCGGACGAGGACGTGGTGCTGACGGGGCTGTCGGGCCGCCTGCCCGAGAGCGACAGCGTCGACGAGTTCGCGCAGCAGCTGTTCGACGGCGTCGACCTCGTCACCGCCGACGACCGCCGGTGGACACCAGGTACGTGCTTGCTCTATTTCATTAATATTCTGTATGTTATTGTGAAGATGGAGAATGGTTTTTTAAACTTCTTTGAACTTATTGGTCAGTTTAATAACGAACAATACCTACATTGCTTGACGCGTTACCTGTGATCTAACACAGTTGCCTATATCTGGCAAACGTCTTCAAATATTCAGTAATTATCACCTTGGTGTAGTTTCTGTAGGAGTACAAGTACATACCTATTTCTGTCATCATTATAGACTTATTCTATTAGTACCAAAATAAGCAATCATGGAATTGTGTTTCCGTGTATTTACATATTGTCGAAAACATTAGGGTCACTTATGGTCTCATACCTATAAATTCTTTGGTCTCATAGTGTTGACAATCTAAAAAAGTAGGTACGCAACTTAAAATAAAAATGTCAATTTATATTATCATCACGGGCCTTACCACTCCGCAAACTCTTAACTTGTAACAGATGTGTGAATCGTTAAGTAATATTCAAATATTCAAATAATAGTGCTTGTGGTGCTGCCTCGGGCGCGGGCGCCAATGTAAGCTTTTTAAGATTGAATCCGGGATTCACTTGTGCTCAACATGACCTTATTAGGGCAGTCGAGACTGGTGCCCTGAGCACTGGTGTACGTGGGGGTTACAAGGTGACAACGGGCCGAGGAGAAAGGGTACAGAATTACTAGATGAAACATGGTTTCAACCCTGCAATTTCATATAAAATATTATTTTTCACCTGACGGTTCATAACAGAGCTGGCTATGCCTGTCTAAATAAATACTCGTATTATGGCATCTTTGTCGCCCTTGGGGAACTTTTTCACAGCTAGCTTGTAAATAGTTGTAATTAATCTGTAATAAGCGAGTGCTTAAACCAGAATACCCAGCGGAGCTCGCCTAGGACCTTGTTCGAAACGGTAGCTGCAACGCCACCCTTCCTACCTCCTAGATGAGGCGTTTTTGCTCCGACTGATGAAATGCTGATCAGTCGAAGTAACAACGCCTCATCTATTGGAAGGAAGGGCGGGGTTGCAGCTCCCGTTTCGGTGAATGTCCTACGGCAATATCTGGCACATTTCTCCACCCGCCGCGCGCCCTCGCCGAACTGCTTACTAACCTGACTACCAACGGATAGAAACTCTGGCTCTCCGGGCCGATGTCGGAGATACTGTTTTAGTTAGTTGGACGGTCACCTAACCGCTTTTGTCGTGCTATCGACGAGGTCTCGAAGTTTCCATATGAAAAAAAGTACCTATGGGCAAAGCGCAGAGATCTCAACATGTATCAGACAAAGATTTGGGCCTCTTGCAGAAGGTGGCGCTGCGTTAGTGAACTCAGTAGACGCAATTCCAGCCACAGATAAATGTGTGATAATGGCCATGAGTTACTATCGGCAAAATGCACCATAGGTTCAGTGTTTCAGTGGTGTTTAGCGTCGCGCAAGAACCAAAACATGCGAGCACAGAATACCTACATACCTACATAATAGAATGCGAGTAAATCAATTAGTAAACTTTAAAATTGCCATCGTCACATCAACCAACATTTTGGATCAATTACAGTTTATAAAATTAGAACTTAAGCAGCTTGGTGTGTTTTACTACTTCCGTGAATCCTAGAGGAACCATCCCACTAATGTTATAATTGTGGAAGTTTGTGGAGGTGTTTGGAAGTCTGTTACTCAATCACGCTCTAACGGCTGAACGAATCTGCTCCAAGATTCCTGTGCTTACTAAAATAAAAGTAATAATTATAGGTAGCTTCATCACCTGTATTTTTGTTATTTGCTGTTTTTCAAAGGATATGAATTCAGATGCAAGCTAGATTCATTGCTTCTGCAGACTGTACACAATCTGCATTTCCTTATTCCAAATAGCCTCGCATCAAAACGGCCTCGCGGAGGGTCCTGAACAAAGTGAGACGGTTTTTCACGCCGGAGCAGCGGTGTCTTCTGTACAAGGCACAAATCCGTTTGCAATGGTGACTCCCATTCCAGAAACTTTGCCCTTAGCTTACCATCAGGCGACCGACATAAAAAAGCCAACTCGATTTTCAGTTTAGCAGCCATTGCGTAGCGTAATGTGCGTGCCGCGTGCATGCCGAGTGGCGCATGGCGTCCAGCGCGGGCTGACCTTTTGATAGTACGCGTCATATCGGCAGATTTTATAGTGACTGTTTTATATTATCAGTTTAAATAAGTCCAATTAAGTATTTTATAGATCGAGGCGAAGTGCGGTTGCACATTACTTACTTACATAATAATGTTATCAGCTACAGCGTCCAAATGTTAAATAACAAAACGAAGGACGTTGCTACCTTGCTGCCTACTGACTTATTCTTTTTATTTAATTTGTGTAACACAAAATTTTCTTGAATGAGACAAGACTGCCTACTGCCGTTGTTACTAGGTCGTCTTGTGACAGATTGCTTGTTTTAGTTTGGAACATGATTTTCTTAATAATTAAATATTTATTTTATTTATAGGTACATACCTATATTAAAACGACGTGTAGCTCCTACAGAATAATGTTGATAGGGCCTTTTATTCCGAATACACCCGCGCCGTCAACTCGATCAGATAGATTGAGGTCAGGGTTATCTTTTTGTCAGATAATTAAATTATAAGAATTCAACTAAACGTTTAGAATTATGTGTTTACCTGCAGTTGTAAGTTAACTTTTATGTAATGTCTGACGAATTCTCTCTCGTCCCTAGTATTTAATTTTAGTGTTGCAAAGCTACTGGTTACCTGGTGACCTCACAAGCAATAGCACAGATATTGGGTAAAGATCGAAACAAAGCACGGTTACCGGTTCCTGGACGCCCGACCGACCACATGTTTGTGATGTCCGACCGCGGCCCGCCTAGACTGCTCCAAGTAGACCACAGTCTCCAGCGTTGTCAGCACAGAAACTGCCTCCACCTCCTCCAAACCCCCTTCCCGTTCCCCCCACCAAAAACTACGAGGCGTGCGCGTCTAGTGCGACTGCGGCATTATTTTGCTTGTAAAGTGCAGTTGCAAGCAGGCGAACACCAAACGTGTAATAACAATAAACGTCGCCGTCGTCGGAAGGTAGGCCTTCGTCGTCCGACGCGCGCCAATGCGGATGCACCTCGTGGGCTGCACGAGCGACGCTACATGTTGAGAGGCGTGTAGTAGGTCTCCGTCGGTGGACAGGTGTAAGCCTTAGGACATAGAGAGGAAACCGCCTGGTCTCCCAGTACAACCAACTCAAAGGTAGAAGTGGACGGGTAAAAATAGACAAGGAGGTACAATTAATGCTAAGCAGTGAAACTGGACAGAATTTTACACTAAATGAGTATTTTGTGGCATTCCTACGGGAACAGACTTACCATAGATACCAAGAGTGTTTGCTTCGCCAAGACAAGAGAATCACCCACAATAGGAAAAGAAAGAAGAAAGAAGAAATGATAATCCTACGTCAGGAATAAAAGGCTCTATGTTCGTCTGTAGGTATCCAAGGTTTTTTAAATGTATGGACTCCATCCACTCCTGGCGATGTGGAGCTCGCGCCACCATCCGCCGGGAGGCAGCAGCCAGCGGCGCGCGGCAGTGAGATAGACAATAGCGCTTCAGTTTGTTGGCGGCGGCGCGGTGCGCGGCGTCACCAAATTGACTTATTGCGTGCGCAGGTGCCGATACCGATCCAGGCTATCACGTTGATGACAGGTGAATTAGGACCACTTGTAGCAACGCTTATGACATCATTCATTACAGATAATATATCTGCGTGTTGCGCGGAAAAATTATAGTCCACTGGCTGTTGTTCGCGGCTCCGCCCGCCTGGAAGTCTGATCCTCCGAGGCTGCGGGGGTGTCGCGCGCCATACGGGGGGATGGTTGCTATACTTGTTGGTTGAACCACAGAATAACTAGGTAATAGAACCTATACCTACTACGTACAGAAGTTGCGCAAGCTTGTTAATTAGGCAGAGGTTCTGAACATACCTTCACCGCCAACTCGAGCGTTCCGAACATACCTTTGTCAAAAAATAAATGGAGGCAGGACACGACGGTATCTCCCGTCCGACAGGGGTAATACCTCCGCCCTACAGACAATGACCATCGTATTGTATTCCCACCGGTGAGTAGGATAGCCAGAGTTTACTGGAGGGAGTCAGCACAGAAACTCAAACCCCACCCACCCCCTCCGGTGGGCGAGTGTGACGCCTCTAATGTTGCACACTTGCATAGGCCACGGTGACCGCTTGCCATCAGGTGAGCCGTGTGCTTGTCCGCGACCTAAGTGGTTGGTATTAATAAAAAAAAGTCTAAAGTAAAGTAGTGTCGCCAATCGTAGATACACTTTGTGAAATTAGTGACCTGACCTGGTGACGTGACGCGGAACAGTGACGTGATTGGTTATAATTAGCAACTAACAGAGAACAACCGAACGGTAGGCAAGCAAGTGTCACTCGTAAGTGATCACGTTGAGCACCTTGAGCACCCGTGAGTGACGAACAGCTCCACCGTACGGACACCGTGGTGACACTGGTGACGTTATCTATTAGGTATCGAACCTGCACCTTACAGCGCCACGCAACTTAACTCATTTACATCGGCCAAGTCCAGGAGGCACCGGATAGGTAGGTATTTAATTGAGACGGAGTAGGTACCTAGGTGCCTACAAAGTTCAATCAATTTAAATTGATCTAAAGTCAGTATTTTCCATTGATTGATTTATTTATTTCATACAACAATAAGTAAGTACATAATGGTTTGAAATCCAAGTATCCTGTCCTGTCCTACTTCACAACTAATGTTATTGACGCTCTTCCCAGCTCAGCATCAGCACTCTCTAAAATTAATGTGAAATAGGTAGGTACCTACTTAACATTTTCACAAAAACAATGTTATTCAGTTTTTTCCGAGGTTTGGAATATCTAAGCATTATTTTAAAAGCAATGTACCTACGTCAACGTGAAAGACTTGTGTGAAAATTATATACAGGGTCATTTGTAATTAACTGGCATCCTTCCAGAGGTAGGTAGCAGACATCATAAGTAGCAAAGTTTGTTCTGCGACTTTCAATAAAACTGAACACAATACTTAATAATGAGTTTTCAAGTTTATTATTGTAAGAACGAGATACTATTAAGCCTATGTTGAATTCATAAAACAAACATCGGTAGGTAGGTAGATAATGCATTAATGATTCAATTTAGATTTTTTAATGGGGGGTATTTGAAAAGTAGAATCATCGTATTTACAACAATTGAACTAATAGTTGATTTTTTTACAATATTACAAAGTATGTACAATTAGTTATTACCTCTGAGGTTCAAGTCCCGCGCATGCCGACGAGTATCGCTCACAAAACCACTTTCAACATTGACACATTTAACACAAAGACCACACCTAAAAATTTACTTTTCAGTTCATTAACACGGCCCGATTAGTTTTAATTTGCTTATGAGTATTCCACATTGGAGTACTGATAAGGCATGGTGATAGTCAGATCGAAACAACACGGTAACGCGAAAAATCGTGGCACACAAAGACAAGTGATGCACACCTGTAACGACTGTGACGCGCGCGCATCTAGCGACCGACTGGCGGCTCGCAAAAAGAAATGGGTCAAGGTCAAAGGCGCTAGCGCCGCGCCCCGCCCCTAATTGATGAGACGAGTTTGTTTACCTAATTTTTACGATGCGCGTAAACTGCGGCGGTGGCGCACGTAGAGTTAGTAACTTTTAGACGCAAAACTAAACTAATATTTATTTTTGTATGAAAGTAATATTTAACGAATTATAAAAAGTCGTAGAACAAAAATGATCAGTTATGATGTCAGCTATCTACCCCTGCGAGGATGCTAGTTAATTACAAATAACCCTGTATATGCTGCACAACACAACACAGGTAAGATAGGTACCTATCGATAACTTCACACGCGTAGGTATTCAAACTTAGGTATATACCTACCTACCTTAGCATTTTCTTCTAAAACTTCGCCAAATAGGTAGGTAGGTAGGTTTTATGGTACTAGGCTGTTATCATTTGTTTCTCAAATATGAATGCGCAATTTTGAACTTCAAGGTGACTTTATACTCATCATTAACTTTTGAACTGTCGATGTCGCACGCAATACTTACTTTTCCCACTCTGTAGCAACACCTAACTCTGATATCTGGATATGATCATCAACTTTTGACGCTGACTATACCTACATTGATTTTAATAACACGGTACCAGGCATGCACATAGCGGCTTTATGAGAAGCCATAGATGGAAATCTATATTCAATGGAATCGCTGAACCGAATGGACGGGAGTAGAGCGGAGTGAAGTGCCACAAAACTCGGGTAGCTTACGTTAGGTTACTTGTGAAGTTGTGTTGTGACTCATGCTCATGCAGCCGATAAGGTAGGGCTCAATAGCGGTTACTGTTCACAATTTCACAAACAGATAAAGTCGCCAGAGTTCCGAATTCCGAGAGTTGGTAGGTACCTACTTAACATCTCCTTAACATACCTACATACACGCACCTAGGTACTGGGTTTCGTCTTCATTTTCGAAAGACGACGAAGACGAAGCCCATTTCTACAACGCCAAATCACGGAGAGCTATTTAACCGGTTGGGTATTGATCGAATGATCGATCTCCTATATCGACAATCTCCTATATCGACAATCTCCTATAGCACCGATGTCGATAGTACGCTCAACTGCAAAGAAAGGGTATCAGTGCACTGCACACTGACACATAAATTTACGTGTGTGTATAATTCCGATATGCTCTAACGACGACGGAGCCCCTATTTCTTGTATATAATAATAAATCAGCTCTGTTACCACAGAAAAACTATAATAGGTATCCTTTTACAACCAGCCGGCATCGGCAGCACCATTATTCCTTTTGACTATTATAATATACTAGACAAATAATTTATTTCTAAGTAGGTACCTAACATAGTTATAGGCCCTATTATTTTATGGTTATACCCACCCTACCCAATCCTGGGCTAGGGCTAGGGCCACTCCCTTTTCAATAGTTGAACCAACATTGTTTATTATTTAACCGTGTGAATGCATCAATGAGCCATAGGTACAAAATATTTGAAATTCGATAAAATTCACGCCACTATCAAGTTTCCACTTGAAACAGTTTCTGAGAAATTCGGCAACGATGCAATGCAATGAATCAGATGATCATGGTGACGTCATCAGCGACGTGTATCGAAAGTATCGAGCTCGATTATATTTGTGTGGTATCGAGCCATCTCCCGGCGCACCGAGGTGGCCTTCACCTTGCTGTGCTGTGCTAGCACACGCGCGCGGCATGCTCCGCGGCGCTGTCGGGTTATCTCGTGTGCGCGCGACAATCGATACTTACCGACATGTGCCGGCCGCCTCCCCCTGCCTCCCCGACTCCCCGACTCCCCGACTCCCCACCGTCGCGTGGTCGCGTCCACAGCCACTTCACGGACCCGACGACGCACCGCTAACTACGTAACGTAGCTGCGTAGGTACCTACGTTAGCTAACGTATAATATGGGCAGGTAGTCTGTCTGAACCATGGTTGGCCAAGTCGATTTGACTCGAGATCTACTGTGGTGGTGGGTACTCCAAACTTCTGGCTCCCGCGCACCTCGCCTGCCGGCCGGTATGCGCCGATCGACGGACGAGGCTCTGGCGCTAGCGTACCTACCTCTCAGGGCCTCTCACGTTGTCAGACGATAATCGATACAAATTCTTTGATCGATACCATAAAAACCAAAATGAGACAGCGGAGCCTGGAGTGCCCGGGTCCGACTCGTGCTTGACCGGTTTATTTTAATTACTGTTTTATCATCAGTCCTTGACAAGTATGCGAAATTTCAAATCCACCAGACGACTCTAAAATCAAGGTTGAAGATTTCATACATACATACACACGGAGATAATAACAGTGTGTTACAGACAGGAAGATTGTATCGTTTAAGTTGATCAGTTAACTATTGGTTGTAATGTAATCTATGATTATAACATTTATTACCCATAGTTGGTACACTAATAAAATTATGTGACAATAGTGTATTGAGGACCAATATAATGTCCATAGAAGAACTGCGCTCGCCCACGCCGCGCCGCGCCGTGCTCGATTAATCAATTTGTACCTAGTTGTAGTGCGAATGCAAGACTGGCGGCGACACACCACCAAGCAGCAACTTGGACCGGCACGACCGGCGCGCCGGCCGGTCTGGCCGCCACTGGCGCCGGGCCCGGTGGCGTGGTGGCGTGATGTGACGTGCGTCATCGGCCCGCGGCCGTCTGATGCTTGCTCAGAGCACATTCGCCAAACGTGTTATGATGTCACGATCGGAGGCAAATAGTAAACATTCAGAACGTGTGCCGCATTATCGACACTGACGTCATGGACCAGGGACCACACTGATAAACGACTCGCCTTATAACACTAGCTCTTCTTATTTTTATCATGCCCGTAGCTTAGGACCGTGTTGAGCATTTTAAGTGAAGACCATAGGTTAATGTTACTAATTTGGAATTTGGTGCTTTTAAATTGTAATATACTTACCGAACTTTAATGTGATTAAATATTGTTCCACAGGGTTGCACGGGCTGCCGGAGCGCAGCGGCAAACTGAAGAACCTGACACATTTCGACGCGACGTTCTTCGGCGTGAACCCTAAGCAGGCGCACCTGCTGGACCCGCAGCTGCGCCTGCTGCTGGAGCTCACACACGAGGTGCTGGTGGACGCCGGCTACAACCCTGCAGAGTTGCGTGGCTCGCGCACCGGCGTCTACGTGGGCGTCTCCAATTCTGAAACCGAGGAGAAGTGGACTGAAGACCCTGACAAAATCAACGGCTACGCGCTCACCGGATGCTGCCGCGCCATGTTTCCCAACAGGGTGTCTTACACGTTCGATCTGAAGGGCCCGTCGTTCGCACTGGACACGGCGTGCTCCAGCTCCATGTTCGCGCTGGCGCAAGCCGCGGCGGCCATCCGCGCGGGCCACTGCGACGCCGCCGTGGTGGCCGGCACCAACCTGTGCCTCAAGCCCGCCAACTCGCTGAACTTCCACCGGCTCAGCATGCTGTCGCCCGAGGGCCGCTGCGCCGCGTTCGACGCGAGCGGGCGCGGCTACGTGCGCTCGGAGGCGGCCGTGGCCGTGCTGCTGCAGAAGCGCAGCGCAGCGCGGCGCCTGTACGCCACGCTGCGGGGCGCGCGCATCAACGTGGATGGCTACAAGGACCAGGGCATCACGTTCCCGTCGGGCGCCGTCCAGCGTCAGCTCGCCGAGGAGACGTTCGCCGAAGCGCGCCTGAGTCCCAGCGACGTGGTGTACGTCGAGGCTCACGGCACCGGCACGAAGGTGAGCTGCGTCACGGTCTCTCCTCGCATTCGACCGGCCACAAATGATTGTACTTGTGAGTGCTCGTTACCTGTGACTGACCGATTCATCAACGCAGAGCCTACACCGCCGAAGCTTGTTTCGAGGTAAACCAACCAAATGAGTCTACAACCAATGAGGACACCCCCGTATTCGTATCGGGACAACTGACCGCCAAAGGAGCTCGCCTAATTTTTTTAGTCCGTGACTTTGCCAAAACGAAACAATTATCAACATGGCTGGACCAAATTAGGAAAAGTTGTTGTGAGAAGGGATGAACACTCTAGGGTGGTATTACAGATACTTGAGGATGTTCAGCCTACTTACACAGCCTTGTTCATCTGCAGTAAAACTACTCTATACAAAAAGTATGCCCCACGCCATAGTATTCACACTTTTAATGCTAAAATAATAAGCTAAACACTTTAAATAATTTGGACCATTAGAAACATTGAACTCAGCTATGGTAAATATTAAGCAATTGGGCAATTATATGCGGAGAGAATCATAACTTACGGTCTTAACTCAAAATATAAGGTATATCTGCCATAAATTCGACATTGATTTGCAGCTAAACCTATGTGAATTGAAACCTGAAGATGCGTTATTCCTAATTGAATGTAGACTTAATTGTTCTTCAACCTAGCGTCAATGAATGTAGACTTAATTAAGACAAACAAATATCTTTCTTTAACAACTAGACGTCTTATTACACAACTAGTATGTTGAATCAGAATGATGGAGTGGTTATTTATATTAAACAGGTGGGCGACCCGCAGGAGGTGAACGCTATCGCGGAGTTCTTTTGCCCAGGACGCAAGAGTCCGCTGTTGCTGGGCTCAGTCAAGTCCAACATGGGCCACTCGGAGCCGGCCTCGGGCTTGTGCTCCATCGCCAAAGTCCTGGTGGCCATGGAGCGCGGCGTCATCCCGCAGAACTTGCACTACAAGTCGCCCAACCCCGACATCCCGGCGCTCAGTGACGGCAGGATTAAGGTAAACCATACCATCTACATAGATAGATCGACTCTGAGGGCAGACGTGGCGGGAACGCCATATTGAATGTATATAATACAGCTAGGTAGTAGTATGAGGACACGGGCGGCTGTTGCAGGTGGTGGACCGCAACACGGCGTGGGACGGCGGGCTCGTGGCCGTCAACTCGTTCGGGTTCGGCGGCGCCAACGCGCACGTGATCCTGGAGTCCAACCGCGCGCCGCCCCCGCCGCCCGCGCCCCCCGCGCCCCCCGTGCCGCGCCTGCTGCTGGCGTCGGGGCGCTCGGAGGAGGCGGCGCGGCGCCTGCTGGCGCTGGGCGCGCGCCACGCCGACAGCGCCGGCCTGCACGCGCTGCTGGACGCCGTGCACCGCCGGCCCGTGGCGGGCCACGCCTGGCGCGGGTACGCCGTGCTCTCCGACCCGCCGCTCGAGGAGTGCACCGTCAGTACCGCCCACTGTTATATTACTAGCTGTTGCACGGTCCGTGCTGGTGCTGTAACCTCCTGCCTGGCGCCCGCAGGAGCTGGAGGGCGGGGCGGCGCGGCCCGTGTGGTTCGTGTTCTCGGGCATGGGCTCGCAGTGGGCGGGCATGGCGCGCGACCTCATGCGCCTGCCGCTGTTCGCCGCGAGCGTGGCGCGCTCGGCGGCGGCGCTGCGGCCGCACGGCGTGGAGCTGGAGCGCGTGCTCACCTCGGCGCCGGCCGCGGCCTTCGACGACGTCGTCAACTCCTTCGTGGCCATCGCCGCCGTGCAGGTGGCGCTGGTGGACGTGCTGCGCGCGCTCGACGTGCGCCCCGACGGCATCGTGGGCCACTCCGTGGGCGAGATCGGTGCGTAGTGCCTAGTGCCTAGTGCGTAGTGCGCAGTGCGTCACAACCTGACACGCGACTGGGCTAATTAAATACCGCGGTGTCGCAATATCGTGTTATTGCTCTCTTATTTATCCCCGTGTGTAATAGGAGAATTACACATGGTAAAAAATTCGGCTCGAAGGACCAAATATACGAGCAGTACACGAAGGTTAAATTATATGCCGGATGTAGTCGAGAGCGTCCAATCGCAACATAAAGCCTACGTGCGTGAACACGAGTGCGGCAATTTTAGAATACACACGCAGGGCCGTCTTAAACTAGACTGGGACCCTTGGGCACACATAATTTCGGGTCCCTTTTGGAAAGTAAAAAAAAGTTAATTATATTTTTTACCATTTACTACAGGTAATCAAATATGTATGATATAATATGTCATTAATTATAATTATTAGAATGCTTTTTGGTTACGATTACGATAACGGTTTCTTTCGGGATTCTGTCGAGCAAAATCTTCTATTATATCCGTAAATTTTTTGAAGGATATCACTTTCTATGCACTGCTATGCACATAAATTGACAAAAATTACTCAGTCGTTTTTGTAACATTGTTGTTAACAATTCATTTTTTATTCTCTTAAGCTGCGAAAATGACCGCTCTCCACTACAATAAAATTGGTAACCATTAGGCAAAGGAATATTCTTATAGCGATTTCTATGTTTGGAGAAGTTTCTTCCTATTTAGCTGATTTTATTAGGTTACTAGCAGCTACTTCGCCGATTCGCCCGCGTGGATGTCGGTATCGCCAATAAGACTATTTTAATAAAATGACTCTTCACTCAACTCGCCACTCCACTCTCTACTCTACTCTCCACTTGAAATTCACTCCACTCTCCACTCTAATCTTCACTCTACTCCACTCTCCACTCCATTCTCTACTCAACTTGCCATTCCACTCTCTATTTCACTCCATTCCACTTTCCACTCCACTCTCCATTCCACGCCACTTTTCACTCCAATCTCCACTCCACCGATCTCCACTAGTCTAACCAAAAACTTTCCAATAAAAAAACCGCATCAAAATCCGTACCTATAAATAAATAAATGAACAAAGATAAACCTTGTCTGTTTGCTTGTGATGGATGCAAAAACTACTGAACGAATTTAAATGCCATTTTTTTTATTAGAATGGTCTTGGTAAGACATAAAATCTGCCGTATGTTTGATTGCGTTTAGTTAAGTAGAACCGGAGATATGATTACCAACCGATCAACTCTGCAAGCGGAGCCGCGGATATTAGCTTGTATAAAAAGTAGCCTATTATATAATATATGATGAGGATGTTTGTCGGCCCACACTTGCTCTCTTGCCCGCTGTGGGGCGCTGTCTATGGCAGAGGTCGCTCTTAAGAAGCTTTGGTGACTTTTTAAACGAACAGGAGGCATTTCGTGGTTGTGCATTGGGTGTCGAGAATCTGTTTGTTGTTTATGTTTCACCACAAATTTGAAGTAAATCCATGCAGTACTTTTTGAGTTTATCCCGGACATAAAAACAGACAAAAATTCTAAAAACTATATTATTGGCTCCGATATCGATTGTACATCACACCCCAAGTATTCTTTATAAAATATTCAATGTACAGTTTTCCCTTTCCTACCATTTTATTATTGTACAGTATATAATGGTAGTAGTATATGCCTTGTTTTGACCTTCAGATAGGATTAGGTAAGTACTGATTTGTGTAATGTAATATGCCCGAAAAAATGTTTAGAGATGAGAATAAATGTGTGAGAGAAATTGTTGTAAATGGACAACAATTTCTCTAAACCTAACTTAAATCTCCAAATTTTAATTTGACTTTAAAGCCAATTCAAACGTTGTTAGTTTCCAAAATTAGGTGCAGAGCCGCGGTATATTTCATGTTCTAAAAAAGTTCTGAAATAAGTCAATCGAGATAAAATCGAACTGTAAATTTAGAGATTTTATTTAAGTTTACTGAAATTGCTCGACAGACAGAATCGAGACCATTGTCGGTCCTTCGGGGCCCCCTGAGAATGGGGGCCCTGGGCACAGGCCCCGAGTGCCCTTATGGTGAAGACGGTATTGTACACACGTACGCATTATGACCACGCCTTTCAATTTCAATTTGGGCAGTGTATGTTCAAACCATCAAGTGAGAACTAAATATAATTAATGTATTCACCAAATGTTCACCAAATCTTTGTAGTAAATAAATAATTATGATTTTCATGGAGAGGAGTGTCGTTCAGTTAACGCGGCAAGCTGATAGCATAAATCCTTGAATCTTTTAATCATAAGGAATGGTCTTTTAGGTATCGTACCTACTGACTATGATTTGCACCACTGGATTTGTTGTAAAAAGACAATGTTGCTGTACATTCATTAGGTATTTGGTAGATAACACGACGATTCGCAAGCGTGTTGTCTCCGTGGCCGTGGAGACAAGCTAGTTGGACGGCATGTGCATTGCGCAGGTTGCGCGTACGCGGACGACACGCTGAGCGCGGAGCAGGCCGTGCTGGCGGCGTACTGGCGCGGGCGCAGCATCGTGGACGCGGCGCTGGCGCCGGGCGCCATGGCGGCCGTGGGGCTGTCGTGGGCGCAGTGCGAGGCGCGCTGCCCGCCCGACGTGGTGCCGGCGTGCCACAACGCGGCCGACAGCGTCACCGTGTCGGGCCCCGTCGCCTCGGTGGAGCGCTTCGTGGCGGAGCTGGCGGCCGAGGGCGTGTTCGCGCGCATGGTCAACAGCGCGGGCGTGGCGTTCCACAGCCGGTACATCGCCGCGGCCGCGCCGCTGCTGCGCAGGAGCCTGGAGCGCGTCATCCCCGAGCCCAAGCCGCGCAGCGCCCGCTGGATCTCCTCCTCGCTGCCCCGGGAGCAGTGGGACTCGGACATCGGTGAGCCTCGTGAGCATCGGGACGCGCGGGGCGCGCGAGCCGTGCCGACACTCAGCGGTGTGTTGTGTCCGCAGCGAAGCTGAGCGACGCCAGCTACCACGTGAACAACCTGCTGTCGCCGGTGCGCTTCGCGGAGGCGCTGCGCTCGCTGCCGGAGCGCGCGCTGCTGGTGGAGGTGGCGCCGCACGCGCTGCTGCAGGCCGTGCTGAAGCGCGCGCTGCCCGCGCCCGCCGCGGCGCACGTGGCGCTGGTGCGGCGCGACGCGGGCGACGCGCTGGCGCACCTGCTGGGCGCCGTGGGCCGCCTGCACGGCGCGGGCGCGCAGCCCGCCGTGGCGCGCCTGTACCCCGCCGTGGCCTTCCCCGTGGCGCGCGGCACGCCGGGGCTGGCCTCGCACGTGCTGTGGGACCACTCGCAGGACTGGGACGTGGCGCACTTCGGCGCCGCGCGCTCCGGCGAGAACGTGCTCGAGTGCGACCTGGCGCGCGCCGACGACGCCTTCCTCGCCGGACACAACATCGACGGCCGCGTGCTCTTCCCGGCCACGGGGTACCTGGTACGCCCCTGCTGTGCATTATCCACCTTGATCTGCCTACTACCTACTACCTATTTGTGTTTTACTGATGAGTTTTTATTTCTGCCGACTCCCGCAGACTCTCGTTTGGAGAACGATAGCGAAATTGAACAATAGGAAACCGGAGGAGACACCGATAGTGTTGGAGAACGTTCAATTCCGTCGCGCGACCATCGTACCGCGCGACGCCCCCCTCCGGTTTCTGGTCAACGTGCTCAGCGGCACCGGCGAGTTCGACGTGTGCGAGGGCGGCGCCGTGGTGGTGACGGGCCTCGTGCGCCTGGCGGCCGACCCGCGCGCCGAGCGCCTGCAAGACCTGGACGAGGCGCCGCCCTCGGCCGGGCCCGACCTGTTGCCGCTGAATACCGACGACATTTACAAGGAGCTGCGCCTGCGCGGCTACAACTACGGCGGCGTCTTCCGCGGGATTCGTTCGTCCGACGCGCTCGGTAACGTCGGCGAGCTCGCCTGGGACGGCAACTGGATCTCCTTCATGGACACCATGCTGCAGTTCGGCCTCGTCGGGACGGACACGCGCGAGCTGTACCTGCCCACGCGCCTGCAGCGCGCGCTCATCGACCCGCAGGCGCACCTGGCGGCCGTGGCGGCGCTGGGCGAGGGCCGGGCGGTGCCCGTGCGCGCCTACCGCGACATCGGCGTGTACGCGGCGGGCGGCGTGGAGCTGCGCGGCGTCAAGACCAGCCTGGCGCCGCGCCGCGCCAACGCGCAGGCCGCGCCCAAGCTCGAGAAGTACGTGTTCATGCCCTACGACAACGCCGCCGTCGCCACGGAGGACACGTCGCGCTCCAAGCGCGAGGCGCTCACCGTCAGCCTCCAGCTGGTGCTCGAGAACGTCGGGGCGCTCAAGCTGAAGCTCATGGAGGCCGCCCTGGACCGGCCGCCGGAGGCGCTGCTCACGCCCTCGGCCGTGCAGATCCTGGAGGCCGAGCCGCAGGTGCGCGTGGACGCGACGCTGGCGGCGGGGCCCGCGCCCGCCGCCTACGCCGCCGCGGTCAAGGAGCTCGGCGTCAAGGTGGTGGCGAAGGACGCGCGGGCGGCGGCCGTGGAGACGGACTGCCACCTCGTGCTGGCGGCCGACGTGCTGGCGCGCCACGGCGCGGCGGCGCTGGCGGCGCTGGCGGGCGCGCTGGGCGACGGCGGCATGCTGCTGCTGGAGGAGCCGCACAAGGCGCTGGACGAGGCGGGCGCGCGCGACGCGCTGGCGCGCCTGGGGCTGGCGCCGCTGTCGCGCCAGGTGGCGGCCAGCTGCGAGTTCGTGCTGCTGCGCCGCCGCGCGCGCCTGCCGCCGCAGCACGTGGTGGTGGACGCGGCGGACGACGGCGCCTTCGCCTGGGTGCCCGCGCTGCGCGAGGCGCTGGCGCGCGCCGAGCGCGAGGAGCTGCGCGTGTACGTGGCGGCGCGCAGCGCCACGGCCGGCGTGCTGGGGCTGGCGGCGTGCCTGCGCGCCGAGCCGGGCGGGCGCGCGCTGCGCGTGTTCTACCTGCCGCACGCGCGGGAGCCCTTCAGCCCGGAGGCGGCGCCGTACGCGGCGCAGGCGGCGCGCGACCTGGCCGTGAACGTGCTGCGCGCCGGCGTGTGGGGCAGCTACCGCCACGTGGCGCTGGGCGCGGGCGCGGCGCAGCTGCAGGTGGAGCACGCCTACGTCAACACGCTGACGCGCGGCGACCTGGCGTCGCTGCGCTGGGTGGAGGCGCCGCTGCGCTTCGCGCGCGAGCTGCCGCCGCCGCCCGGCTGCGAGCTGTGCTCCGTGTACTGCGCGCCGCTCAACTTCCGCGACGTCATGCTGGCCACGGGCAAGCTGCCGCCCGACGCGCTGCCGGGCAGCCTCGCCGGCCAGGTCTGTTGCGCGTCCACAATGCCTCTCGTACGGATCGGCATGCTTTGATTAAGTATATAAGATGGAGTGTCCAATGCGCAAAAGTGTCTCAAAGCTGCGCTGCTCAGTCACCATCGTGTCGGCTCGATGTCACTACGTAATTCCCGCCGAAAACAAAAGGTAAAAACTGTCGAAATAATGGCGACTTGTACGATTAAAGTGTGCGGGAATTATAAAGGACGACTAAAAACTATTACACACACTACCTATCATCCCTAAGTAACCAAAATACGGATACCGGCACGTAAATTGGCCAGATGCGTCATATGCGCAAAGGTCGATTTTTAGGTCCCCTTTGAGGTATGAGCGGGTCGCGGGAGACGCGGTTGCGCCGTCGCGGACATATGCTTGGTCCTAAAAAGTTGACTTGTTTTTTATCTGTTGGTAGTAGGGCGACGCTCCATCTAGACACTTATATAATAAAAGCCTAAACCATATAGAAAAGAAAATGGGTTCAGTAAGAAACGTATGTATTTGCCCGCGGCTCCGCCCGCGTGGACGTCGATTTTCGCGTTTTTTTACTATATCGCATGTTCTAATGAGACGATTGTGATCAAATATGTGTAAGATTTACCGTATGTTTGGTTGTAATTGGTACAGCGTACAGGTAAGCGCGGGCGAAGCCGCGGGTATCAGCTTGTATAAAAAGTAGCCTATATGTTGCCTAGCACTATGAACTATAATCATACCAAGTTTGATCAAAATCCCTCCAGTAGTTTTTGATTTTAGCGCGCACAAAGATTTGCGGACAAACAGACAAACAGACAAACAGACAAACCGACAAACAGACAAAAATTTTAAAAATCATTGTTTTGGCATCTATTACATTCATAAAGTCCCCTAATATTTTTTTTTCTCATATATCTTCCTTATTAAGATTAAAATTATGTGAATTTGATTAGTACCGCAAGGTAAACTAGATGGCGCTTTTATAAAGATTTTAAATCGCGATATGGTTTCGTTACAGAGTCAGGATATATATAGAGCATTTCGTCAATGATTTTTTGTGAAACAATATTGGTTACACCGCGGATTACAAGAGTTGCTGCAAAGTGAACTTGTAAAATTCAAAACTCTCCCAACCCTCGCTCGCTCGTTGGACACTTCCATTGGACTAAGCTAAGAGCCCGTGAACCCCAGACCTTCGTTATTTTATAAAAGCTGAAAGTTTGTCAGCGCATGCTCCCGACACAGGTAAGAACGATGGCCCATTATGAAGTTCGGGTCATAGTGGCTTTGGCAGATAAACAGTACTAAAAGGTAGCGAGCGCAAGGCAATGGGTGCGAGTGAGTCTATTGCGACCCCTCACTGCTAGGGTTGCCACCCGTACTTTATTATAAAGTATTGTACGTTATTTCAGGTAATTGTACTTTATACTTTATGAGATCAATAAAGTACACGAAAATACTTTATTTTGCAATATTTGATTTCTTTGAGATTTTGAAAAGTTTAGTTGATTATTTTGTTAAACGAAATGTATCGATTGCTGATTTGGTGCTGAATCGATGTCGCGCGTCGCACTCAAGCAATAGTTTTGTACAATTTCTGAATGCAAACTGACCTCAAAATGTCAAAGATGTCAGTATGTAAATCATTTCATAGATATTTAGTTCTGTATTTCTGAGGGTTTTTCTGAACTATCAACTGCACAAAAATGGCAGCAGGTATTTAAAAAGACTACCTAATGATATTTTTTTAATTTGTGTAAAGTAATTTCATTTTCATTGTCTACTAGCTGTTGCCCGCGGCTCCGCCCGCGTGGATGTCGGTTATCGCGTGGATGTCGGTTATCGTGACCAAACATAGCCTATGTTCATTCTCGAGGTCTAATCTACTCCTATACCAAATTTCATCAAAATCGGTTCAGCGGTTCAGGCGTGAAAGCGTAACAGACAGACAGAGTTCGCATTTATAATATTAGTACCTATGGATAATAAAGAAAAGTAAATTGTACTTTATTTTGATTCTACGTACCTACTTTTTTTTTCTTGCCTATGATAACCAATGTACTTTATTTGCAAAAATAAAAGGTGGCAACCCTACTCACTGCGCATATTTTGGAATTATAAAATTGGAATTTTAATTCCAATTTTACGTCTATTGCGATCTCTCACTGCGCATGTATTGGCATTATATAATTGGGATTATAATGCCAATTGTATAATTCCAATACATGGGCAGTGAAGGATTGCAATAGACCTGATTTGCCGTCTTACTCGCACCCACTGCCTTGCGCTCGCTCCTACAGCTACCCTTTAGTACCGTGTATCTGCCAAAGCCACCGTGACCCGAACTTCATAATGGGCCATCATTCTTACCTGTGTTTGGAGCAATGCGCTGACAAACTTTCGGCTTTTATAAAATAACGAAGGTCTGGGGTTCACGGGCTCTTGCTCTACATGTACAGACACCGAACAGTTACAGATTTATTATATGTATAGATATAGATTTATTAGGTAGTTAGGTATCTGTTCCATGGAAACTTTGCGTACTCTCGCCTTAGACACACGTGTCTTGAAAACTATAATGTTTGATTCCAGGAATGCATACTGGGGCTGGAGTTCAGCGGGCGCTCGTGTGGGGACGGGCGGCGCGTGATGGGCATGGTGGCGGCGCGCGGCCTGGCCACCACGGTGCTGGCCGACGCGGGCTTCCTGTGGGAGGTGCCGGCCGCCTGGTCGCTGGAGGAGGCGGCCACGGTGCCCGTGGCCTACGCCACGGCGTACTACGCGCTGCAGGTGCGCGGGCGCATGCGGCGCGGCGAGGCCGTGCTGGTGCACGCGGGCACGGGCGGCGTGGGGCAGGCCGCCATCAGCATCGCGCTGGCCGCGGGCTGCACGGTGTTCACGACGGTGGGCACGCCCGACAAGCGCGCCTTCCTGCGCGAGCGCTTCCCCGCGCTGGCGCCGGAGCACATCGGCAACTCGCGCGACTGCTCCTTCGAGCAGCTCGTCAAGCGCCGCACGGGCGGGCGCGGCGTGGACCTGGTGCTCAACTCGCTGGCCGCCGACAAGCTGCACGCGTCCGTGCGCTGCCTGGCCGAGGGCGGCCGCTTCCTGGAGATCGGCAAGCTCGACCTGGCCAACGACAGCGCTCTCGTCAGTAGCTCCTCTCTCAGTGGTTCTCTCGCAGTTGGCACGTCCGCAGGCGAGGCGCCCTACTAACGACCGCGCGTGTGTTCTCTGCGCAGGGGATGTCCGTCTTCTTGAAGAACACCACGTTCCACGGCATCCTGCTCGACGCGCTGTTCGAGGCGGGCGACGAGCACAGCGAGAAGGCGGCAGTGGTCCGCTGCGTGACGGAGGGCATCGCGAGCGGCGCCGTGCGGCCGCTGCCCTCCACCATCTTCTCCGACCACCAGCTGGAGCAGGCCTTCAGGTGCGTTACTGTTCATCCCTGCACTTGATTGCTAATATCTCTAACGATCAACTTGAACAACGAATGCTGACTGACTCAATCGCAGGTACATGGCGACGGGCAAGCACATCGGCAAGGTGGTGCTGCGCGTGCGCGAGGAGGAGGCGGGCGGCGCGCGGCCCGGCGCCAAGCTCGTGAGCGCCGTGCCGCGCGTCTACCTGCACCCCGCCAGGAGCTACGTGCTCGTCGGTCAGTAGCCAAGTGCCTGTGCACCTGGGCGTGTGCCTACCTACCTACCTGCAGTGGCAGGGCTCATTCTCTCCATGTCGCAGGCGGGCTGGGCGGCTTCGGGCTGGAGCTGGCGCAGTGGATGGTGAGGCGCGGCGCGCGCAAGCTCGTGCTGAACTCGCGCAGCGGCGTGCGCAGCGGCTACCAGGCGTGGTGCATCCGCAGGTGGGTGGCGTGGCGCGTGGCGCGTGGCGCGCGGGGGCGTGGCGCGTGGCGCGGCGCGTGAGTGCTCAGTGGCGTGTGCAGGTGGCGCGCGGCGGGCGTGGCGGTGCGCGTGTCGACGGCGGACGCGTGCGGCGCGGCGGGCGCGCGCGCGCTGCTGCGCGAGGCGGCGGCGCTGGGCCCCGTGGGCGGCGTGTTCAACCTCGCCGCCGTGCTGCGCGACGCCTTCCTCGACAAGCAGAGCCCCGCCGACTTCCAGGCCGTCGCCAGGCCCAAGATTGACGGTAGGTACATACGCCCTGCGATGGCTTCAGATCCTGCGATACTAACACGTTCGCCACTCTTGTGCAAGTATTGAGATCGATTGTGCGGTGACAGCCACGAAGGCGCTGGACGCGGCGTCGCGCGAGCTGGCCCCGGAGCTGGAGTACTTCGTGGTGTTCTCGTCGGTGTCGTGCGGCCGCGGCAACCCCGGCCAGAGCAACTACGGGCTCGCCAACTCCGCCATGGAGCGCATCTGCGAGCAGCGCCAGGCCGACGGGCTGCCCGGCCTCGCCGTGCAGTGGGGGGCTATCGGTGACTATTTGGATTTACGGTTTACCCTTTGTGGATTAATCGATCGATTGGAAGTAGAATAAGAAGTGAATGCGTGCAGGCGAGGTGGGGCTGGTCGTGGAGACGATGGGCGGCGACGAGGCGGTGGTGGGCGGCACCGTGCCGCAGCGCGTGGCGTCGTGCCTGGAGGCGCTGGGCGCGCTGCTGGCGCTGCCGCACGCCGTGGCCGGCTCGCTGGTGCTGGCCGACAAGCGCCCCGCCGGCGCCGCGCCCGCGCAGGACCTGGCGCACGCCGTCGCCAACATCCTCGGTGCGCTCACGTTTGTTTAAGTACATTGGATTTCATTCCAAACCTTTGCCTGCAACAGTGAGTCTTATGCAGGATTATTGAATTATATTTACGCAGGTATCAAGGACCCCAGCAAAGTGTCGGACTCGGCCAACCTGGCCGAGCTGGGCATGGACTCGCTGATGGGCGCCGAGATCAAGCAGACGCTGGAGCGCGGGTACGACGTGGTGCTGGGCGTGGCGGAGATCCGCGCGCTGACGTTCGGCCGCCTGCGCGCCATGGCGGGCGGCGCGGACGGCGCGGGGGCGGAGGGGGCGGAGGGTGCGGGGGCGGAGGGCGCGGAGGGGGCGGCCGGCGACGGGCCCCCAGCAGCCGCGCCGGACGAGACGCAGGCGCAGTTCGCGGCGCTCGAGGAGCTCGTGCCCAAGCAGGTCGTCGTTAAGCTGCCCAGCGCCGCCGCGGCGGACTGTAAACTCAACCCTGTGTTCATGGTGAGAGACCTTCGCATTGATCGCTTTTTTTATTGGTCCACAAAACTGGATACACTCTTCATGTTTAAATACGAGAAACAAAAAAAAACATGTATGGGGCGAGTGTCACCTTCTCGAAGTGGACACAGCATGCAAATTTTGAAGTACTTTAGTAAGAAACTTGAATAACAAATAACATCACAGTTAATTTATAAAGTAGGAAGACCTTGTACATCAGCTCCTCGGGCCCCATCCCAAGAATCCACTAATTCTTGAAGTTTCCGCCTCAGTTTCCGCTTATTCGCAACGAGCGGCCTGGGTTCCGCTTATTACGGTCTTTAAATTCCTATATCCTGATTGCAATACCGGTGCAGATCTCTTATAGCAGCCCAAGTAGGAACATTCCATGTGGTTATGAAGAGAGCGCTTTGTGCAGTCGGACTACGCGGCCACCTCCCGTATAATATACAGGGTGAATTTTTCAAAAGGGCTTGGATGGCCAAATCCGAAACTATAAGGAATAGTGAAAAATGGTCAAAGGAGTCACGAGCCCGATTTTGATGAAACTTAAAACCTCATCATTAGATTTTTGAAAAACCAAATATCCTAGCTAGGAATCGAACCTGTTGATTTTGAAAAAAAAAACACCGTGTTATGGGACATCTCGCCCACACAAAATAGTGTTGCTATTAAGGATCTTATTCTGGGAAGTAATGACATACCGCAAACTAAAGGAAAGAGCTCATCTTTAACAAAATACATTTTATTTTTCTTACATTAACACTGATTAATTGTTCAAAATGTAGACCATTGTTTTCAAGACATAGCTGGATTTGAGACCTCAAGGATCGTACTGCATTCAATATTAGAATGTTATTGATTCCGTTTAGAATATTCTCCAAAGAACGTTTCAAGTCATCAACTGTATCTCTGTATCATATGTGTCTTTGTAAATTTCGTTTTTGACATACCCCCAGAGAAAGTAATCTAAGGGAGTAAGATCCAGAGATCTCGCTGGCCAAGGCACAGGACCATGCCTTGCAATAAAATGGTCGTCAAACTGCTGAATCAAAATCTCTTTACGCGGCCCAAGGGATTATGAGCTGGAGCTCCATCTTGTTTAAAAAAAACATCAATCATTATAATCATTCTGGGTATAATTTTAAAACACGGAATAGTTACGATCTTTTCTGGGATTTCGAACGAAACAAATAGGTACTTGAAAGATGAATTTTATTAAATTCCAAATTTTCCTTAAATTTGCCGTATATCATTACTTCGCAGAATTTGTTCCTTAACAGCGACACTATCGTATGGTGTAATTATAAAGGACGTGTTTTTTTTTTCAAAATCAACGGGTTCGATTCTTAGCTAGGTTTATTGGTTTTTCAAAAAACTAATGATGAGGTTTTAAGTTTCATCAAAATCGGGCTCGCGACTCTTTTGACCATTTTTCACTATTCTTAATAGTTTCGGATTTGGCCATCCAATCCCTTTTGAAAAATTCACCCTGTATACATAGGTATGTACATAGGGACTTGTAGAATGTCACCTGTATGTCCCGCGGCGGCCGCAGGTGCACCCGGTGGAGGGCGTGGTGGAGATGCTGCGCGAGGTGGCGAGTGCGGTGCGCGCGCCGGTGTTCGGGCTGCAGTGCGCGGGGGCGGCGCCGCTGGCCAGCATGGCGCAGCTCGCCGCCTTCTACGTGGCGCACGTGCGCGCGCTGCAGCCGCAGCCGCCCTACACGCTGCTGGGCTACTCCTTCGGCGCCGGCGTCGCCTTCGAGATGGCGCTGCAGCTGGAGCAGGCGGGCTGCGAGGCGCGGCTGGTGCTGGTGGACGGCTCGCCCGCCTACCTGTCGACGCACACCACGCGCCACAAGCAGAAGCGCGCCGCGCGCACGGCCGTGGCGGACGAGGCGCACGCGCTGTCGTACTTCGCGCAGCAGTTCGTGGAGCTGGACTTCGCGGCGGTGGCGGAGGAGCTGGAGCGGCTGCCGAGCTGGGAGGCGCGGCTGGCGCGCACGGGCGAGCTGGTGGGCGCGGCGGGCGCGCGCCACCCGCGGGCCGCGCTGGCGCAGGCGGCCGCCAGCTTCTACCGCCGGCTGCTGCTGGCCGACGGCTACCGGCCCGCGGGCCGCGTGCGCGCGCCCGTGCTGCTGTTCACGGCGCGCGACAACTACGTGACGCTGGGCGAGGACTACGGGCTGCGCGAGCTGTGCGCGGGCGCGCTGGCCACGCGCCAGCTGGCCGGCACGCACCGCTCCATCCTGCGCGGCCAGCCCGCCGCCGCCATCGCCGCGCACCTCTCCCACCTGCAGGCGCAGGCGCAGGCGCAGTAGCGCGGGCCGCCGGCGCGCCGCCGCCGCCGCCGCCGCCGCCGCTAGTGCCGCGGCAGAACTGTGTGTACCGCCAACGTGCGGACGGACATGCGACTATGTCATCTTTATGTATATATATGGGTAGCAATAATTGTGCACGTGCTCGGAGCGGCCGAGCGCTGGCGGACGACCTCGTGGGCACCGCCGGTACCGCGCACTTGTGAAGTCGACGGTCGTGTTCACCGCGACTAGCGAAGTGGAGCTGGCACAGTGGCACCGCGCGACCGGCGAGGGTCTGCTCAGTGAATATCGTTAGCTGGTAACGGTGTGTCGAACAGATAATCTGTTAGGTACTGTATTGTAAGCTCTAACTCTGAAGGAGATCACACTTCCACGATTTCGGTGTAATTATATAAATTAATAATGTATAAAGGAGTAGATGTAAGTAGGCGCACGCGCCGCCGAGTGATAGGTAGTTCTTACAAGTTTACGGTTGCTGTGGTATTTATTGTTTACTGATAAGGAGCCTGTGATTAAAAGTGCATTATTTTATACCTTGCCGTTTTATTCTTGACATTTCACTCGCGAGCACGCCCCACTGACATCGTCGACTTGTTATTGTCCAATATCACACGCATAAATGCAACTGTCAATATACACGAGGTGACCATCGCACTTTCTGCCGAGTGACACATTGCGCTTCAACTACACCTACGAGTATGTATACACATGGCGATGAAGCTTTTTGACAAAAAATGGGAAGCATTTTTTTTGGATCAGGTATACCTTATTAGTCTGTGGCAATACCATAAATACCCAGCGCCATCTAGTGACAGCACGACGAACTACTTCGATACTACAACTACGTCACTACGATCCTGAATCGCGAAAGTGCAGTTCGCGCGCTGGTGTAGAATATATACAAGATCCCAACGATAATAGTTGGGCCGCGGCCCGCCAGGCGTGATCACCTTGCCTGGTCAGAGGATCCTCCCTTTGTTGGAGGGACGTCACATCCCGTTCCTCCACAAATCTTTTATGTTTAGCCATACATACAAATGAGTGGTCACTTTTGAGAGAGAATTCCTGCTCAGCGCGGTGGTGAAGATGGTGCCCAAACAGTTTTTTCCCGATTAAAGGAACTTGAGGTTTTACCGGACAATGCTCCATACGCGTTTTTAAAAATCACATCGAATGATCTGTAGTGCACGTCATTGGGTTCAGTAGTACTCTGGTGGTGAGTGCCCGCGTCCTATGGCGCGGGGGCCGCGTCCTGATGCGTTCTGCGGGCACACCGCTTCTCTCCGGCAGGATGCTGTCGTAGGGACCATCATTTTAGGATGGACGGATGGTGTCTGGAATGGCGGCCCATATGCTCAAGACTTTGCTGTAGTTTCTTACCATCCAGCGGGGCAAAGTCAATTGATGAGCTAAATATAAAGAATAGGAAAAAAATATTTCCTGTTCTGTGACGTAAGTGTACAAATGTTGTTTCCAGCTAGTCAGATATATTATAATAACAAGCTTTTGCATTAAATGTTCAGTCATAAAATTATTTGTATGTGATTAGTTAGATATGTTAAATTTAGCTAATTGGTAGATGTAATTTAAATACAATGCGTGTACAGCCACATCAAAGAGACTACGACGGACACTTTACATGTATTTATTTACATGGAAGACGAGGCTACTAGCCTAATTGTTACATTGTTTTGATAAGCCGGTCATTTTACACATGACAAACATTCCGAGTTTCCGACAAAGCTGAAATTTGGTACCGACCTTAAGGTTTAACATTATAAAGATAGCAGCCGTAAATTTACTCACCAAGACCTTTCTTATAAAAAGCCGTGTCAACAAAGTCAAAATCCCTATAGTCCAGTCAATGAATGCTCATAAGCGGGGGTCTAGATGTTTAGTTAAAAAGGGTGCATCGGGGTTCGAAATACGCCACGGGCGAAGCCGGGGTGGGTCAGCTAGTTTTTAAATAATTTTTAGATGTTTTAATACTGTGGGTGCTCATCCATACGAAATAAGAAATGATTTTGGTAAATTTGTACTTTTACAATGAGCGCTTTGAAAATCGACCACCTTTAGAAGCTCATAGCTAGGTAATGATTGGAGACAGATACAAAGTGCAAAAGACAAAGTTGTAGAGAATTTAATTAGCTCTTATTATGTCGTACAACACAATTTCGTACAAAGCACCAACGAGAAGTAAGCAAAAAACGAAAAAACGGGACCTTTGTGCTCCCCCCCCCTCCGGCTCACCTCGGAGGGGTCAGGACTTTTAGTATGTTTATCTCCTAACTAGTCCAAACAAAGTTCCTAAGTCAAAGTTTCTGCTTTCGACTTTTCCATCTAAAAGTATTCGTTTACTAGACTACAAGTATTTTTTTTAATATCTCCTTACAGATAGACACAGCTAATGTAGGATTTTATAATGTGAGTTATGTTATATATGAATGATTCTGAACACAAAAATATATTTTTGGTATTCTTATCTGTTTGTCCGAGATGCAGCGATGGACACAAAAATTACTGAACGGATTTTAATACATGACATTTTTCATATTATTGTTTCTCCATGTACCGTCACATACCTACCACACTCACAGGGTTCCTATTATCTGAGCAAGCGGCTCGGTGTCTACCCGACCGCGCAGAAAAGCGAGGCAGCAAGTTTTTTATCACTGGATTCCATGTCGCAGATAACTTGAAACCGTCTTCCCGATTGAAATTTATTGTACTTTTTGATTTCAATCGCTTCACGTACAGCTCTTGAATAGAAGTGACGTTCGGTGGAGAGGACTTGCGTATTGTGGAATTCAATCCAGTGATTCGTGCCTGCTTCTAAAAGGTGTTTATATACCTATACCACAGAACAAAGAAAAATCCTTAGCTATACCATGATCGCGTTGATTCCCGTTTAAATATTAATATAAGACTTAAAATGTTTGATTACAATAGGTTAAGTCTTCATCGTCGAGTCGGTACCGCGGGTAGGTATCAGCTAGTCTATCTACATATATCTATTTATACTTATTAATAAAACTAGAGTGGTGTAAATTCTGTACATTGAACATATTTACAAAATAACTATTTGGGGATGGTTGGTGATCGATAATAATGCTATCAGTATTTTTTTGTCTTTCTGTCTGTCTGTATGTGCATCAAAAACTACTGGAGGGATTTTGATCAAACTTGGTACGATTATAGTTCAGAGTTCTGGGCAACATATAGGCTACGTTTTATACAAGCTGATAGGTTTTTAGGTCGCTTTTGGTTAAATCTCCGTCTCCGGTTCTACTTAATCAATTACGACCAAATAAAAACCAGTAAAATTTTAAGTCTAGGCAAGGCAGTGCAGTGTGGGGTAGTGAGTGGAGAGGTGAGTCGTTTTTTTTAATAGACTAGGTTGCGATACCGACCTCCACGCAGGCGAAGCCGTGGGAGGAAGCTAGTTTTTAATAAATTCGACTCACTGCGACGCATTGTGCCAGAGTTCGCTATCTACTTGTTCGCATCGGCAAGCACGTGGAGCATTTCAATCGGTCTTCGTTACGAACCGAAGCATGTAGGTACCACACTCATGTACCTACTTACTACTTAGTAGGTAGGCAGAATTGGTATAGCTGACTATAATTACTCTTTAGTCGACTGCTGCGATTCCAAATCAGGTAACTATGTCATGTGTAGGTAGATATGTAGGTAAGTAAATACGAGTATTGCCGTCGCTGTATTCCTATTCGATTAAATAGCTAAACCTATTTTGATGTGTCGTCAGATTTCATACTAATGTGAGACAGTCTCCGAGATGTTTTTATAAATGTAAGCAACATAGATAACATCCTGTACTTTTATGGCATCAATCCATAGGGTCAATCATCAGGTATTTTAGTGGATAGAGGGATAACAAACATGGTCAATTAAATTATGGAAAAAATAAGGGCAATTAAGGGCAAAGTTGTAGACAATTTCATTTCCGAAAAATCTCTAAAGATGTTGATTTTAAAGTCAGTTCAGCTGTTGGCTTGTTTCCAAAATTAGCAAAAAACAATCAAGTGCAAGCCCAGGCAACTTCACACTTAAAGAACAATGTATTGTGTAATGTCTGAAACAAGCAAAACGAAATACAATTTAGAGACTGTAAGTAGTTAAGTTTTGTGCAAAATGTTCGACAGTCTTGTCGTCATTGTGATGTCAATGCCTGGTACTAGTAACCTCAGGTCATGAACTAGAAAGCAGTGGCCAAGGACGAGCTGGACTCGTGTAGTCTGGACTTGGACTACGAAGGCACACAACAGAACTCGTCTACATGAATGCCTCTTCTATTATTGTATGTAGGTTCAAGTTAGTTTAATTGGAAGACCATTAACGAGTGGTAGGTAGGTACTATATACCTAGATCTCGTACGAGTTGCCTACCGCTTATTATGAGATTAGCGTCGTAAATTTAAATTCGAGCGACATCGTATCGTTAGAAAGCGCTAACGATATACTTGTATTCTTTAATCAGTTGTGTGAGTATAGTGTTCAGCTCAGTGAACACAGTTGGGTGCGGTGGTGTGGTGAGATGTGCCACCAGCGGCCGGCCCGGCAGAAACAACGACTTGATCGTATGAAGCGTACGGGAACCGGGCTTCGTACTCATTCTCGGAAGACATGTTCACGTGTCTGGAGTTCATTTGTTTACATTTCTACACGTCAAATGGTTGGAGAGCTCATTAGATGGATGGGATGGTTCATCAAATAACTACCCTTCTTACAGTATCACATTAACCTAGTAATAGTTTTTTGACTATTTCGGTATTTTGGTCATACTCAACGGAATGTGATCAAACATAAAATTTTAAGTCTGACCAAGAACTGTCAAGGGAAAAAAACTGCATAAAATCCATTTAGTAGTTATTGTGTCCATCGCAAACGAACCGAAAAGCTGACAAAAATTTCTAAAATTTTTTTTTGGATTTCAGAATCATTCATAAAACATAATCCAAGTTTTTTTTAATATCTCCAATGTACAGCTACTTTACAGTATTATAATAGATAGATAGATACATAGATAGATATTTACAATTAAAACTTAGTCTTCGCTTGTAATGGTTGTTTTATAAACACAGGGGTCATTATAAGGCGATTTTGAAGGATACTTCTTACACTGAAAATTAACCTCAGAACTTCACGTCTATTCGTAGATAAAAGTGAAGGGCATAATTATGATGCGTCAAGCCCGGGCTTAAAAAATATATTTACATAATGAAACAGCGTATAAACTGTACGGCTCGCCTTTTAAACGAGTCGCGTATCGCCGGCGTATCATTCAACTTGCGAGCAGCTTTCACGTACCACGCATCTTCTGCCCAAGGTGTATCGAGCTAAGACAGCGGTCGAGGTGAGGCGGATGGCTGGTGCAGCCCCTGAGTAGTATCACTAGAGCAACTGAACTCAAGTGAGATCTGATTACAGATTCCAGGTACCTACACTTGTCTGAACTAAGACATGCCTAACGCGGGGGCGCGCGGCGCGGACGAGGACGTGGTGCTGACGGGGCTGTCGGGCCGCCTGCCCGAGAGCGACAGCGTCGACGAGTTCGCGCAGCAGCTGTTCGACGGCGTCGACCTCGTCACCGCCGACGACCGCCGGTGGACACCCGGTACGTGACGTACCCTCACTGCCTACACTTTGTTTTCATTTTTAACTCGGTAATATTTCCACAATGAACATTTTGAAAATCGATTTCGGCAGAACAACGCTCTTCCGTATCTAGGTTACTCATCTTTTTTTGTTGTCGTGTGGATATCCCCACGGATAACACCCCCGCCTACAAGCGGGTCTCCAAGTGCCGGGGTGTATGGTGATCCAAAAGGCATTTGCCTCGCACCCCGACTGGCGGCTGACCCGGGCCATCGCCGGCTTCCCTTCAGAGTAGGCAACCCTTAGTGTTCCACACGTCCATAGGTCACGGTGACCGCTTTCCATCAGGTGGGCCGTGTGCTTGTCTGCCACCTACGTAGTATAAAAAAATCAACTCATTTCAAATTCAAACTAGTGCGAGTGTTGGTCAGGTAATCAGTGGTTGGTCTCCGTAAGAATTGGGCTCCCAGCAACAGACACCGTGGCGCAAGGGGCTTGTCGGTTCGATTCCGAGGCAGCGTAACATATCGATATCTAGTGAACGAATGAGACATTGGTCGATCTGTGTTATTAAAGTAGGTACAAGATTGATCTGTGTTCCATAGGGTTACGAATCATTATAACTACACACTTATTTGTTAGGTTCGAACAGTGACCAGACTGACCACTCACCAGTACAGATATTTTGGACTTTGTCACGGTTCAAGGAACTAATGGAACCGCCACAAAGTCCAAAATATCGTGAGTTAATGAATAGGGGCTCTCTATCCTAACATTATCTAACCACTCCTGATAACCTCGAGTGCTTATTCGCAGCTACCTGCTGTTCATCAAGTTAGATTGTAGTGTTTCTATTGGGCACAAACAACACAAAATCGGCCCCGGGACTCTTTGGAGCAGTTCTCGCTAATCCTCATAGTTTCGGACTGGTCATCCACGCCCAGTTGAAAAATTCAACCTGTATACTGACCGTCTCCACGCGCCTATAGTGTTAACAAAATTTGCATTAAATTCCGCTTCCCATCAGGTGGGCCGGTACTTATTTGTCACTAAGTGGTAAAAAAAATTGTTTACAATTTGAACATGAGAATGTTTAAATTTTCACAATAGCTGTTTTATTTAAGTGTTTTTTGTTTTTTGTTTTATTACACGTGTAGATTTAATCAAATGACACTCAACACGGACACATGATTTTAATTAATAGCACTAAGTGTTCGCTCAAGGGCATCTCGCTATATTACCAACTTGTCAGTTTATGAAAAAAAGTATTTTTGATGTATCCAAGTATTCTTATTACAGTCTATTATAACATTTATAACAAAACTATTGTCCGATCCAACAGAAGTACACAGATCCCAAATACCCAAGCAAGGGGAGACATCGGTACTAAAGATTCCTGATGTCTCCCCCAGGGGGTTTACCAGGGGAGCCACGGGTCCGAAGGGTATGAAATTACGAATTCCTATATATTAATGAAAATAAATTTCATGTAACAGGAGATAATAATATCTCCACAAAATCTAAGAACACAATGTAACATAGTACTATGCGATTCAGGTAAGTTGATAACTGTCATAATGACATTTTGATTCCCGTTGCTTACTTCATTGCATAAAGTAAGGTCAGCAAATACATTTTTTTACATCACTATTCCATCTGAGATAAGTACATACAATGATAAATTACGAAATAAACTATCGGTTCTTTTTTATATTTATTTATTTTTAATCGGGCGGTAACACTTCGAAGCCGCTTATTTTATCCTTTGCACTGTTATCGGAGCCGCACGAACAATTTCACGTGCTCGTGAATGTTCCACTGTGCCTTCCCTACTCATTTTAATCAAATTTAACTGTACCTAACAAAATAAACTTATCAAAACAATAACAAAAGTCTTTATCAAACACAATGTAACAACAAAAGTCAACAAGGACGCAACAAAATGGAGAAAATCGGAAATATATATCAATGGCTTTGGAAGCGTAGCTAGCGGCACACTATGACACCAATCAATTATGAACTATTATTATAAACTATTACTAAGAAAATATGTTATGTATTTAAGGAAAAAAAATAAAAATCAAGTCGTTGTTACCATAACAGGTATGAACCTATCCGACGCGCCGTGAAAATTTTGTTGCTAGCTGTACAATTTTGACGAGTACGGAATGAAGTTGGTGTCAACGCGATTATCTTCTTACTTGAATCGCATAGTAGATATTCAATAATATTTAGCGAAGGTCCACAAAACCGCCTGCCTCCCGCTGCTGGCTACACCGCTGTACCCGCTTCTTTTCCTATTTTAGAGAGGGTTTGTTCACAAAGTGACCCTTCCGCTTTGACATGTAAGTTTCGGTATCGACAAATTTTTAAACTTTTTTTTCGAAAAAAATTTCATTATTTACATAATTAAAACAGAACCTAATGACGGATCGGACACTAGGTTTGTTACATATTGTATGTTGTGAACCGAAATTAAATTAAGAAGTTTTATTTTTAGATATAATAATTATTATGACTACGAGGTCTGCAAAAGGTGAGTAAGATTTATAGAGAGTTTACAAACAAATCGCAATTGAAATCCATGAATAACGTTTAATATTGTCGGAACAGCTAGTATATCGATTGAAATAGTCAGTTCGTATAGAAGCTCCGACGTGTAAAATTATGAAATGAAATGAAATATGGTATGTGAGTACCTACATGTGTTCTGGTATCACATAATTCGTCAATTTTCTATTGTTCTATAGGATTGCACGGGCTACCGGCGCGCAGCGGCAAGCTGAAAAATTTGGCGCATTTCGATGCAACGTTCTTCGGCGTGAACCCGAAGCTGGCGCACCTGATGGACCCGCAGCTGCGCCTGCTGCTGGAGCTCACGCATGAGGTGCTGGTAGACGCCGGGTACAATCCTGCAGAACTACGCGGTTCGCGCACTGGTGTTTACGTGGGCGTATCCAACTCCGAAACTGTGCAGAAGTGGACCGAAGACCCTGATAAGATTAACGGCTATGCGCTCATTGGGTGTTGCCGTGGCATGTTTGCCAATAGGGTGTCTTATACTTTTGACCTGAAGGGACCGTCGTTTGCTCTGGACACGGCGTGCTCCAGCTCGATGTTCGCGTTGGTACAGGCCGCAGCGGCCATACGCGCCGGCCATTGTGACGCCGCCATCGTGGCCGGCACCAACCTGTGCCTCAAGCCCAACCACTCGCTGAACTTCCACCGGCTCAGTATGCTGTCGCCCGAGGGCCGCTGCGCCGCGTTCGACGCGAGCGGGCGCGGCTACGTGCGCTCGGAGGCGGCCGTGGCCGTGCTGCTGCAGAAGCGCAGCGCAGCACGGCGCCTGTACGCCACGCTGCGGGGCGCGCGCGTCAACACAGATGGTTATAAGGACCAGGGCATCACGTTTCCTTCAGGGGAAATGCAGCGCCGACTCGTTACGGAGACTTTTGCTGAAGCGCGCCTCTGCCCCAGCGACGTAGTGTACGTCGAGGCTCACGGCACCGGCACAAGGGTAAGACTAGCCGTTTTAAACTGTAATTCGAGGTCCTCTTTCTGTTTATTAGTCTTGGGCCATGGAAGTGAGAACTTTGGCATGCTGGCATCCTCTACGCTCAAGTCTGCTCAGTATTACCCACGTTACCTAACAGTCACCGTAAAACCTGGCCGTAGCAGTGAAGGCTTCTAGATTTCTTTTGCGATGTCCTAGACCAAATAGGCTAAATAAAAAAGTAGGTTACAATTTACAAAATGTTACATTTCCTTAATTTTTTATTCATTCAAAAATGTATTGCTCGTGTTATTTATAGGTGGGCGACCCGCAGGAGGTGAACGCTATCGCGGACTTCTTTTGCCCAGGACGCAAGAGTCCGCTGTTGCTGGGCTCAGTCAAGTCCAACATGGGCCACTCGGAGCCGGCCTCGGGCTTGTGCTCCATCGCCAAAGTCCTGGTGGCCATGGAGCGCGGCGTCATCCCGCAGAACCTACACTACAAGTCGCCCAACCCCGACATCCCGGCGCTCAGTGACGGCAGGATTAAGGTAAACTGCTGTGATGCCTTATAGGTTCCGATGCTACTTAATTAAGTTTGTCTGCGATGTAACTTTTCTACTTTACCCTAAATTCTTATTAATTTACTATTATGTACCTACCAATTACTATTTTTCGGGACTGTTCTAACGATTATGGAATTTAAAAATATTATATAAGTATCTACTTATATGATGTGTTGTGTCATATCGATGCTGCAGGTAGTGGACAGCAACACGCCCTGGGACGGCGGTCTCGTAGCGATCAACTCCTTCGGGTTCGGCGGTACAAACGCGCACATCATTCTGGAGTCCCAGCCCGCGGCCCCCGCCCGCGCGCCCCGCGCCGCCCGCGCGCCCCGCGCGCCCCGCCTGGTGCTGGCGTCGGGGCGCCACGAGCGCGCCGTGCGAGAGCTGCTGGCGCTGGCCGCCGCGCACCGGGGCGACGCCGGCCTGCACGCGCTGCTCGACGCGGTGCACCGGCGGAACGTTGTGGGACATCCGTGGCGCGGCTTCACCGTACTCGGCGACAGCGACCCGCCAGTAGTAGAATGCACCGTGAGTCAATTTTGACATTAAGTAGGTATGCACTGTATACTTATGACGATGTAACGATCTCATTGAATGGTGTAACTTTCGCAGGAAATGGACAGTGCTGAGCCGCGACCGATCTGGTTCGTCTTTTCCGGCATGGGGTCCCAATGGGCCGGCATGGCTCGGTCGCTGATGCACCTGCCGGTGTTTGCAGCCAGCATCACTCGTTCGGCCGCAGCGCTACGGCCGCATAGTATCGACCTTGTCCATATCGTGACGGAGGCGCAGGGCGCGGCGTTCGACGACGTCATCGTCTCGTTCGTGTCGATTGCGGCGGTACAGGTGGCGCTCGTGGATGTGCTGCGAGCCCTGGAGATCCATCCCGACGGTATTGTAGGGCATTCGGTGGGAGAGATCGGTGCGTATAAGTCGACGTCTAGTTAAGTATTTCACTATTTTTTTTATACCACATAGATGGCAGACAAGCAAACGACCCACCTGATGGGAAGCGGTCACCGTGGCCTACGGACGAGTGCAACAGCAAAAGTGTCACACCCGCGCTACCTACCCTGAAAGGAAGGGGAGAGGGTTAGGATGGGGTGGGGAGTCTAGGAATGGGTGGGGGGAGGAGGGGTACAGTGAGCTCTGGCTACCCTACTTACCGGCCAGCGGGAACACAACACGATGGTTATTATGGCCGCGGTTTTCTGTAGAGCGGAGGTACTTCCCCAGCCGGACAGCTCATTTTGGACGGGAGGTACCGTCGTGTCCTACCTCCTTATTTATTTATCTACCTAATGTAGCAGTGAGTGATGTAGTGACGGCATGTGCATTGCGCAGGTTGCGCGTACGCGGACGACACGCTGAGCGCGGAGCAGGCCGTGCTGGCGGCGTACTGGCGCGGGCGCAGCATCGTGGACGCGGCGCTGGCGCCGGGCGCCATGGCGGCCGTGGGGCTGTCGTGGGCGCAGTGCGAGGCGCGCTGCCCGCCCGACGTGGTGCCGGCGTGCCACAACGCGGCCGACAGCGTCACCGTGTCGGGCCCCGTCGCCTCGGTGGAGCGCTTCGTGGCGGAGCTGGCGGCCGAGGGCGTGTTCGCGCGCATGGTCAACAGCGCGGGCGTGGCGTTCCACAGCCGGTACATCGCCGCGGCCGCGCCGCTGCTGCGCAGGAGCCTGGAGCGCGTCATCCCCGAGCCCAAGCCGCGCAGCGCCCGCTGGATCTCCTCCTCGCTGCCCCGGGAGCAGTGGGACTCGGACATCGGTGAGCCTCGTGAGCATCGGGACGCGCGGGGCGCGCGAGCCGTGCCGACACTCAGCGGTGTGTTGTGTCCGCAGCGAAGCTGAGCGACGCCAGCTACCACGTGAACAACCTGCTGTCGCCGGTGCGCTTCGCGGAGGCGCTGCGCTCGCTGCCGGAGCGCGCGCTGCTGGTGGAGGTGGCGCCGCACGCGCTGCTGCAGGCCGTGCTGAAGCGCGCGCTGCCCGCGCCCGCCGCGGCGCACGTGGCGCTGGTGCGGCGCGACGCGGGCGACGCGCTGGCGCACCTGCTGGGCGCCGTGGGCCGCCTGCACGGCGCGGGCGCGCAGCCCGCCGTGGCGCGCCTGTACCCCGCCGTGGCCTTCCCCGTGGCGCGCGGCACGCCGGGGCTGGCCTCGCACGTGCTGTGGGACCACTCGCAGGACTGGGACGTGGCGCACTTCGGCGCCGCGCGCTCCGGCGAGAACGTGCTCGAGTGCGACCTGGCGCGCGCCGACGACGCCTTCCTCGCCGGACACAACATCGACGGCCGCGTGCTCTTCCCGGCCACGGGGTACCTGGTACGCCCCTTTTTTTCTTTTTTTTTCGTGTGGAAATCCTCGTAGATACCTAACCCACCCCGCGACCAGCGGAGCAGGTTATTTCGGACTCTTACCGACTAAAACCGCATGCCGTCTAGAGTCTTCTGACGCCAGGGTCTAAGGTGGCCCATAGAGTATTTCCCTCGCACCCCGGCTTGACCAGGGCCATCTCCGGATTCGAGATGGCCCCCTCGGATTTGGAAACCATGGTATTCCCGTCCCCATCCCCGGAATAAGGGACACACACACACACACACACACACACACACACACACAACCTGCGTCTGCTAGGGTGACAGGCGGCTCCACCCGTCACCCCCAGGCCTGCGCTCATGGAGGACGGAGGTCGTCAGACTTCCGACGCCTGCGGCGTCTGCGCCCGTCGCCACCGCCGTCAGGGCGAGCCCTGTGCAGAGTGTGCAGCCTCTCCCGGGCCCTTTCCGCCACCTCCTCCTCGAGCATCACTTTGTGCTCTGAGTGCCCACATTACTTCTCGTAAACCCGTCACCATACGCAATCTATTTCGTCTTGATTTTATTATACTTATCTGATTATATCCGATTCAATTGATTCCGTAGCTATGAGAATAGTAAAGCACTTTTCACCCTTCTACCACCATGCCACATTAGAGTTACATTGAATAAACAGTCACGTAATTTTTTACACTCCTTTAAATTTAATAGAACCGGCAACTGGAACCGCGGTCCCAGCTATTGCGGTCCCAGTCGCTGGAACCCTCCGTAATTTATATAACTACTTATGCTCATTTGTTCGATCATTTAAAATAGCTCGCATGCTAATATGAAATCAGTACATGCGAATCGATTAATATAAAAATCAATAAAAATATTTTTTTAAAAAAGGGTCGTTTCGTCCGAGAAATTCGAATATTTTAGTGCAGATCGACTACTTAGCCGGCAGAAAAACGTTTGGCTAGTTTTAAGTATTCTGTTATATGCTTGTTTACTAATAAAATTAATGAATTGTTATTTCTGACGATTATTTCAGACTCTTGTATGGAGGACGATAGCAAAACTAAACAATAGGGAGCCGGAAGAGACGCCTGTAGTGCTGGAAAACGTTCAGTTCCGCCGTGCGACCGTCATGCCACGCGACGGCCCCGTCAGGTTCCTCATCAACGTCATGAGCGGCACCGGCGAGGTCAACGTGTGTGAGGGCGGCTCCGTCGTGATGACGGGGCTCGCGCGCCTGGCGGAGCCCGAGCGCGCCGAGCGCCTGCGCGACCTGGACGCGCCGCCCGTGGCCGAGCCCGGCTTGCTGCGTCTCAGTGCGCACGACATCTATAAGGAGCTGCGTCTGCGCGGCTACGAGTACACCGGCGTCTTCCGCGGTATCTGCTGGTCAGACGCTCGGGGTACTGTTGGCGAGCTGACCTGGGATGGTAATTGGATCTCATTCATGGACTCCATGCTCCAATTCGCCCTCATCGGAATGGACTCCCGTGAGCTGTGTTTCCCTACGCGTATACAGCGGGTGTTAATCGACCCTCAGGCGCAGTTAGCAGCTCTGGCAGCGCTGGGCAAGGGTCAGCACTTGCCCATGCGCGCTTATCATGATATCGACGTATACAGCGCTGGCGGTGTGGAGCTCCGTGGCGTCAAGACCAGCGTGGCGCCGCCCCGCGCTATTACCAAACCCAAAAATGTGCTACAGAAATATGTTTTCAGACCTTACGATAACGTCGCCGTGGCTACGGACGAAACATCCTACTCAAAATACGAAGCGCTCACTGTGACTCTACAGACCGTGCTCGAAAATGCTGCCAATCTGAAGCTGAAAATCGCTGAAGCTGCGTTGAATCGGTCGCCGGAGGCGTTGCTCCTGCCGTTAATTATCAAGATCTTGGAGGTTAATTCAGTAGTGAACCTGGACACCACGCTAGTCACGGGACAGCGATCCGCTGCCTACGCAGCCGTCGTCAAGGACCTCAGCGTCAAGGTGGTGGCAGAAGACAAGTGGAAGGCGGCGACGCAGACGAAGTGCCACCTGGTCGTAGCGGCTAACGTACTAGCCCGCTACGGAGTGGTAACGCTGAAAAGGTTGGCTAACGCGCTGAGCGCCGGTGGTATACTCCTGCTGGAAGAGCCCCTTAAGGCGCTGGACGAGCTCACCACGCAAAATGCAGTAACCGAGGCCGGTCTCGTGTTGGTATCGCGCCAGGTGGCGACCAACAGCGAGTACGTGCTGCTGCGCCAGCACGCTCGGGTGCCCGAGGACCATGTGGTTGTCGACGTGGCGGATGACACAGCGTACCACTGGGTGGACCAGCTCCACGAGGCCATGGTATGCGCCACTAGCAAGGATATGCGTTTATATGTAGTAGCGCGCACTGCGAACAGTGGTGTGCTGGGCCTCGCCTCGTGCCTCTGTGCCGAACCGGGAGGATACGCTATAAGGATGTTCTACCTACCCAACGCCAAGGAACCGTTCAGGCCTTCCTCGCCAACTTATGCGGCGCAAGTGAGTCGGGATCTGGCCGTGAACGTGTTGCGTGCAGGCGTGTGGGGTAGCTACCGCTACGTGCCGCTGGGGGATGTCGCGGCTCAGCGGCAGGTGGAGCATGCGCACGTGGATATGCACACTCGCGGAGACTTGACATCATTGCATTGGGTAGAAGGCCCGCTTCGTCACTCATGCGAGTGCCCGTTGCTGCCAAACGCCGAGTTGTGTTCCGTGTACTATGCGCCGGTTAACTCGCACGACATAATGCTGGCCACGGGCAAGGTGCTACCCGATACTATCCCGGGCATTTGCTCCACGCAGGTCAGTAGCGAATCCATTCTTCCTTTTATATTTTATATTTATTTTTATATACTAGCACTTATGCGAATCTCTATAGATCTTCGGAGCTCAATTTGTTATTGTATAAATAAAAATAATATAAATTATGTTAATAAATTACACAATGTTATAACCCTATTAACCACCCTATTAACAAACAATAGGCATTCAAATACAATTAAATATTTTCTATGTACTATTTTTTGATATCCATTTATCAGATACTTGTAGGATATTATTTGCACCATTTACACTATTTGCACCTTGATACGCGCGTCACAGTAGCAATTCCTTCGCATTCCAGGAATGCATACTGGGGCTGGAGTTCAGCGGGCGCTCGTGTGGGGACGGGCGGCGCGTGATGGGCATGGTGGCGGCGCGCGGCCTGGCCACCACGGTGCTGGCCGACGCGGGCTTCCTGTGGGAGGTGCCGGCCGCCTGGTCGCTGGAGGAGGCGGCCACGGTGCCCGTGGCCTACGCCACGGCGTACTACGCGCTGCAGGTGCGCGGGCGCATGCGGCGCGGCGAGGCCGTGCTGGTGCACGCGGGCACGGGCGGCGTGGGGCAGGCCGCCATCAGCATCGCGCTGGCCGCGGGCTGCACGGTGTTCACGACGGTGGGCACGCCCGACAAGCGCGCCTTCCTGCGCGAGCGCTTCCCCGCGCTGGCGCCGGAGCACATCGGCAACTCGCGCGACTGCTCCTTCGAGCAGCTCGTCAAGCGCCGCACGGGCGGGCGCGGCGTGGACCTGGTGCTCAACTCGCTGGCCGCCGACAAGCTGCACGCGTCCGTGCGCTGCCTGGCCGAGGGCGGCCGCTTCCTGGAGATCGGCAAGCTCGACCTGGCCAACGACAGCGCTCTCGTCAGTAGCTCCTCTCTCAGTGGTTCTCTCGCAGTTGGCACGTCCGCAGGCGAGGCGCCCTACTAACGACCGCGCGTGTGTTCTCTGCGCAGGGGATGTCCGTCTTCTTGAAGAACACCACGTTCCACGGCATCCTGCTCGACGCGCTGTTCGAGGCGGGCGACGAGCACAGCGAGAAGGCGGCAGTGGTCCGCTGCGTGACGGAGGGCATCGCGAGCGGCGCCGTGCGGCCGCTGCCCTCCACCATCTTCTCCGACCACCAGCTGGAGCAGGCCTTCAGGTGCGTTACTGTTCATCCCTGCACTTGATTGCTAATATCTCTAACTAACTAATAAACTTGAACAACGAATACTGACTGACTCAATCGCAGGTACATGGCGACGGGCAAGCACATCGGCAAGGTGGTGCTGCGCGTGCGCGAGGAGGAGGCGGGCGGCGCGCGGCCCGGCGCCAAGCTCGTGAGCGCCGTGCCGCGCGTCTACCTGCACCCCGCCAGGAGCTACGTGCTCGTCGGTCAGTAGCCAAGTGCCTGTGCACCTGGGCGTGTGCCTACCTACCTACCTGCAGTGGCAGGGCTCATTCTCTCCATGTCGCAGGCGGGCTGGGCGGCTTCGGGCTGGAGCTGGCGCAGTGGATGGTGAGGCGCGGCGCGCGCAAGCTCGTGCTGAACTCGCGCAGCGGCGTGCGCAGCGGCTACCAGGCGTGGTGCATCCGCAGGTGGGTGGCGTGGCGCGTGGCGCGTGGCGCGCGGGGGCGTGGCGCGTGGCGCGGCGCGTGAGTGCTCAGTGGCGTGTGCAGGTGGCGCGCGGCGGGCGTGGCGGTGCGCGTGTCGACGGCGGACGCGTGCGGCGCGGCGGGCGCGCGCGCGCTGCTGCGCGAGGCGGCGGCGCTGGGCCCCGTGGGCGGCGTGTTCAACCTCGCCGCCGTGCTGCGCGACGCCTTCCTCGACAAGCAGAGCCCCGCCGACTTCCAGGCCGTCGCCAGGCCCAAGATTGACGGTAGGTACATACGCCCTGCGATGGCCTTCGAACATGATTGACATCATCTATACATACTTCCATGCATATAATAAAATATAATGAGGAATAAAATATAATTGAATATTTTTCGAAAAAAGAATTGAAATGCTAGCGATACCAATGTAAAAATGATATTTTTGGAATTTTTGTCTCCTTGTGTGTTTGTCTGCGGATTTCTGATTTTTAAGCATCATTTGAAAAGTGCTGAACAGGTTCTATAAAATTTTCTTCGAACATTTTTCTAGTAGATATTATGGTCGTAAACTTCGGTACCTTTTATCATGCTATTAAAAGTCTGATGGGAGCAGTAGAGTTAAATCCTTATTATAAGGAGTCCATACGAGTACATACCTACATATACATTCAAATCACGCCTTTTTCCCATTGGGGTAGGCAGAGAAAACATCTTTCCACTTGCTCGATCCTGGCATACTCCTTTCGCTTCTTCAACTTACATAACTGTTTTCATACATGCACGCAGGTTGCGGGTACTCTTAACCTGACCTTTCTCCAAAACGTCCTGGATCTGATTAGAATATGTACGCCTAGGTCGGCCTTTACCGGGTTGCCCATTCACCTTCGCCTCATATAGGTATCTGTTTCGTCAATCTTCCTTCACCCATCCTCTCCACATGTCCGAACCATCTAATTATTCCTTTCTCTATCCATCACTACATCTTGAACCACACCGCAACATTCCCTTATCACACTGTTCCTCACTCGGTCCATCAACTTTACTCCAGCTATTCTTCTCAGACTTCTCATTTCCATGGCATTCAATCTACTTTAGACACTAAAGGTGTTCCGTTGCTAATGTCTCACATCGCATAGCTACGAGGATGCTGGACGCGGCGACGCGTGAGTTGGCTCCAGAGCTAGAGTACTTCGTGGTGCTACTGTCGACGGCGAGCGGGTCCTCGCACCTCCTCACACGGAGCGGCATCGCGTACGCCAACTCCGCCATGGAGCGCGTCTGCGAGCAGCGCCAGGCCGACGGGCTGCCCGGCCTCGCCGTGCAGTGGGGGGCTATCGGTGAGCTGATTTGTATTATTGCGTGAATGATACTCACTCTACAGAAACATTGAGCCATGTGTCAGTAGAGTGTAGAGCAATAGACTGTCTCGACCATAATGCAGCCTTAATAACCTTGTCTATATTTGTTATTATAACTTGAAGTGCTACAGTTGCATCAGCTTAATTGTCAAGTAGGTATGGTTATCCGCTTTGTAGTACTTATGTTACAGTAGCGTAGGGTATAGGTATACTATTACCTACCATTATGCCTCTGTGTACGAATTATGCAATTCCTCCTTTACAAGGAATAAAATTATTTAAAAAGTGAAAATAAGTTGGTGAGCTGTGATAATACTAGCTTACTAGCTCACTATGACGACATTACATGTACCGCGTTGTGTCGCAGACGAGGTGTGCGCGCTGGTGGAGGCGGCAGGGGGCGAGGGGGGCGAGGGGGGCGAGGGGGGCGAGGGGGGCGAGGGGGGCGAGGGGGGCGAGGGGGGCGAGGGGGGCGAGGGGGGAGCGGCGCGGCGCGTGGCGGGCGGCGTGGCGCAGCTGGGCGCGCTGCTCGCGCTGCCGCACGCGGCCGTGCGCTGCGCCGCGGCCCCGCGCGTGGCGCGCCGGCCCGCAGCGTGCGGCGCCGCGCCCGGCGCGCTGCTCGCCGTGGCCAACTTCCTTGGTGAGTAGCCAACGCTGTTCTTTATATTTACTTTACATGGATTAGCTCAATTAACTCAAACTTTTAATTAATCACATAAATAAAAATAATTTTTATTAAAAACATACTATCCAAATAAATAACACAAATTAATAACAGATAATGCTAGACGTCACCGGCACGTGTTTGTACAGCGCATAAAAAAATATCGTAAAAAAGCTTCTGCCCGAGTCGTTACCTACCTGTCTACCTATTTTTTACGAACAGTAAATCACGGGCGACTGAAGGGCAGTGCAGGAGGAAGTAGGCGGAGAGCCCAGGTCTCAACTTATAGCGCACGCGTTATACCTATACCTAAATGCGTCGTACAACTCACAATAAAGGTCACGTGTAGTGCACCTTTTCATCAGTACAGTATTATAGTCTGCGCTATCTGATGCACTCAATGGGAAAGTCGATCCTTCGTTAGCTCATTTCTTAATGGTCTTATTTACCAGTTACGTAACACAGGTATCAAGGACCTCAGCAAAGTGTCGGACTCGGCCAACCTGGCCGAGCTGGGCATGGACTCGCTGATGGGCGCCGAGATCAAGCAGACGCTGGAGCGGAGGTTCAACGTGGCGCTGGGCGTGGCGGAGGTCCGCGCGTTGACGTTCGCCAAGCTGCGCGGGATGGCGCGCGGCGCGGGGCGGCCGCTGCCGCTGCAGGTGCAATAGAGAAGAGACACACCAGGCGGCAGGCGCCAGGCGCGCCGCTTATAGTAGCGTGTTCAAACTCTAGATACAAAACGTGTTGCATATTTTTCATATAAGTAGATATATGTGTGGATAGATATAATTGTACGTATATCGCCGGGAGCGTGTACGTATTGTGATTACTAATAATCACCGTTTATTTGCCAGAACATTGTTATAAGGATGGTACAAAAAATGTCTTATGGCTAGGTGCAATGATTATTATAACTGTTCCTACTACTCTTTACAACATGTGGATAAAAAGTCCGAAATGGAAAGAAAAAAAACCTTTATTTGATCACTGTGGGACGAGTAGGTACGACGTTTTATTTATTATGTAGGTAGGTACCTCACAATTGCATCAAAGGGGTGTCCAGTTCAGTATGTGCCAGGTAGACGGAGCTTGGCGCTGATTTTCGACTAAAACCCGTGTATGTACCTACCTGTTTTCGTGTAAGACAGATAATTCTGTTGAAAGAAGTTTTAATTTTAAAAACAATTAAGACTGCATTCAAAGATATTCGAAAATTCGCTACGGCCCTTGCAACACTCGATAATTGAACAGACTAAAATCCGAATAAATAACATTGTATACTACTATGGCACCGTGCATGGCTCCGTTAGTTGCTGTATCACATTTGAATGGGTATTAAGAGCTCATGCTGAGGCCCCCACCAGTAACTCTGTTACTCGTTTGGGTGTTACTGGATTTACTCTAATCATATTATGTACCTATTGTGTACCTAACGATTAAAGATGTCCAAAGCGAGCACGTTTGGCTGGTGACGGTGCGTTTAGAATATCGGTTGTGACTATCTAGGTGTGTTTAAAGGAGACCGCGTTTCCACAAATTTGGTACAAAATAATAAACAGGCGCAGTAGGCATACCTACCTACTGTACACTAGAGAATATATGTAGGTTCCTACCTACAGTATCATTATAGCGCAGGAGTTTGAGACTGGCGAGGTGATCGCAGTAAGTTGAAATGAGACCCTCACCAGAGGAATATTTTTTCCTAAAAAAATATAGGTTACAAATATTTTTGACATGTGGAGATCAAAATGAGTTCAAAACAATACTGAGACTGTATTTTGCACATAGTTTAGTTACGAGAATAAAATTGGCTTCCAGCAGATATTGTGTCGTGTCCGGCCAGTCGCTGGAACCCTCTAGGTGACATACCATTTACTTTGTGAATTTGGTGCAGTTAATAAATGTGTAATAGGATTAGACGTAAGTAGGTATGTACAAACAATTAAAAGTGTGTTATTTTGTATTTTGCTGTTTTATTTTTAACATAGTAACTATTTTGAGTTTGTGTGGGAGTCTGAAATGTATGGGAGTGACATTATTTGTTACACGTGACATGTCCACAAATTAATGTCAGTCCCATACGCTCCCATACATTTTTGGACTTTTGACATTTCGCTTCGAAGTGATTCCACTGGTAGAATATGTGACTGGACAGTCATATATTCTCCCTCCTCACAGAGGCTCAGGTTCTCTTATTACAAAATTGCACCAGTGAGACAAATTGTACGGATGGAGAATTGCCCGAAATTGTATGAAGTTCAAGCAGGTGGCGCTCGAAGAGTCCTCCGTACTTTTGAAGTACTCTCCATGACTTAGGAAGCCGCCGCGCCGCCGCCGCACCGTCATATCACCTCGGGTCAATAGGCCGGGACGTGTTCTAAACATGTTTTAGGATTCTGTTTTACCTAACGACTTGCGTCCTCCCTCATATGCGCTAAACGTTGCATATTAGGCCCGGCGGCGCTGATTGTGACTTTATTTTTTTATACCACTTAGGTGATAGACAAGTACACGGCCCACCTGATGGGAAGCGGTCATCGTGGCCTATGAAAGTGTGCAACACCAGGGGCATCACCAGGGTGCGGGCCGGAACCTCCACGTGGTGCACCCGGGCAACGGAGGCGAGCAGCGCCTCCCACTCGCCACGGGAGACGCTGCTGCCTGCGGCCACCTGTCACCCTACACCCCACCGTTCGGCGAAGTGGCGCGATGCTCGCCCCAACCCCCCCCGGTGGGGCCATCTTTAAAACCGTAGATGGCCCGGGGTCAGCTGGGGTGCGAGGGATATGCCTATTGGGTAACCTTACTCCCCGGTAATTAGACCCGAGACGGCGTGCGGTTTAGTCGGTTCGATCCCGACATAACCCCGATGACCGACGGGGGTGGTATCCAAGGGGATTTCCACACGATAGGAAAAAAAGGGGCGTCACACTCGTGCTGCCGACCCTGGAGAGGAAGGGGTGGGGGGATTTATGAGCTCTGGCCTACCCTACCCTACCCACCGCCGCGCCGGGACCACAACACGATGGTTATTATGGCCGCAGTCTTCTGTAGGGCGGAGGTACTCCCCAGTCGGACTGCTCTGTCCAGCTGGAAGAACCCCTCAGTATGGACGGAAGATACCGTCGTGTCCTACCTCCTGTCAAAATATAGTAAAAAATGTGAAAACCGACGTCCAAAATAAAATTGGTCCAAGTATCGAACCCTGTGGCACGCCCATCAAACCACAGATCCTACTGAATCTCATTCAAATGTCTCTCTCACATATGAGTACCAGCGACGCGTTTAGGGGGTATTCGAGTCTCTTTCTATATACCAAGTTGTAGTCAATAAAAGGGAGAGAAAATAAAACCGATTACAGAAACAACAATCTACTGACGAGTTAAGAAAATTATTATAGTTCAATAAGTTTTACTGAAGGCGGTGACAAGTAAGTAGTTGCTTACACAGTTGAGCAAACATCGACATATGCCCAGCCTGCACTCTTCGTTGGTGAAGTTTAATTAGGTAAATATACGTAAAAAACAAACTAATTTATCTTGTGCTATCCATTGTTTGTCACGTGTTACCTTGCCCGCTTGCACACGATGCGACCGAGGCTGTGGAGAGAGAGATGTGCCACGTGCTGCCTACCTACTTACTACTTACTACGTGGTGATCTTTAAATGTTGTATTTTTTTATTTAGCTACGAACGTATTTCATTTATTAGGTTCTTTGCTGCCCCAAAGAATAAGTAATTACCCCCAAGTTCGGTGCCACTGCCTGAATGCTTTATGATTCAATTAGAATGTATACATATTTTACATAGAAACACCCAGACCAATGTAAATAGAAATTATTCATCTATATCCATATCCATACATATAATAAATCTGTAACTGATCGGTGTCTGTACATGGAAGATTATATGAGAAAAAATGTATTAGGTAGGGGACTTTATGAATGTAATAGATGCCAAAACAATGATTTTTAGAATTTTTGTCTGTTTGTATGTTTGTCTGTTTGTTCGCAAATTTTTGTGCGCGCAAAAATAAAAAACTACTGGAGGGATTTTGATCAAACTTGGTACGATTATAGTTCATAGTGCTGGGCAACATATAGGTTACTTTTTATACAAGCATATAACCGTGGCTTCGCCCGCGCTTCATTTTTAGGTCGTTTTTAGTCATATCTCCGGTTCTACTTAACCAATTACAACCAAACATACGGTATATCGCATGTTCTAATCAGCCGATTGTGATCAAAAATATGCGTAAGATTTTTAGTTTAAGCAAGACCTTTCTAATAAAAAAAACTCCGTTCAGTACTTTTAACGTCCATCGCTATCGACAGCTATCGCGATGGACGTAAAAAATACCGAGCGGATTTTGATGCGGTTTTTTTTATTAGAAAGGTCTTGGTTAGACTCGAAATCTTATGCATATTTTTTGATCACAATCGGCTGATTAGAACATGCAATATAGTATAAAAACGCAAAAAGTAAAAAAATAACTATCATATTATGACCTATCTACCCTAAGTAGGTATTGAACCTTTATTATTATTATAGGTAGCTATATTATTTACGTATTCATATTTCTAACTAACAGTTTGTCTTGTCGGGGGGACCGCTCTATACCTAAACAATTGAGCATAATATCAAGGAACAGGTCCCCGACGCGTAGTCCCCGATCCGTAGTTTTAGATCATGTCTCTGGTTCTACTTAACCTATTACTACACTACTAGGTATGTCATGCCGTTAGTTGGCGAGGGAAACCGGCCCAATAGCAATCAGTCGTCCTAGACTTGTCGATCCCTGACGTCACAACAGATGTCAACAGATGATACGGTAACCAATACACACAACTTGAAGGTGAATTATTATGGATAACCTATCGCCCGCGGCTTCGCCCGCGTGGAATTTTGTTCCCATTCCCGCTTCCCATCAGAACCTACTCCAGGGATAAAACGCCTACATGTCATTCTAGATTATACATTGGTTCCAGCACCAAATTTCAGCCAGATCCGTTGAGCCGTTGAGCGCGATTGAGTAACAAACATCCAAACATGCAAACGTCCATACGATTTTATTTTTATTTTTTAGACTAGACAATATAATTTTACCTCGGTAGCCTAGTGGTTTGAGTAATGGACTGCTGAGACGAGATCTCGGGTTCGATCCCAGGTTCACCATGGCACACACCAATGACTTTTCGATGCTTTTCGAAGTTATGTGTGTATTTATCGCAGGTCTATTAGTGCCTCGGAGAGCACGTTAAGCCGTCGCTCCCGGTTGCCATACAAACATCTATGGCAGTCTAACTTGGAACTTCGATATCGCCATTGGTCATAATGACCATTGGTTGTGGAGGTCAGATGGCAGTCGCTCCACGGAAAATATCGATGTTCAGCCGAATCACAGTTAGACTGAAAAGCCGACCCCAACTTAGTTGGGAAAAAGGTTCAGAGAATGATGATGAGACTAGACAATATAATTGGTATCATCCATGTACTCGTACAGTTGCTGTGGTGTATATTTTGTCACTAATTTGCTGCACTCTTAATGACAGACTCCTAGCCTGTCATAAAAGTGCATTATTTACGAAGTTGTCGAATTAATCGTTTGATTGCAATTAATTTAGACGTTGGATTCTTTTACAGCATCAAGAGATTGGAAACCCGATTATTTCATATTAATTTCAACTTGATGCATCAACCTGAGAAAAAAGATTTCCAGACAGATAGACAGACGGACGGACGGATAATCAGCTAACGAAGTGATCACGAAACACAAATGGAAAACGTACCCAACACAAAGGATCGCGCCGCCTTATAATGAGTGCAGCTTCGTCCGAAGTGCCACACAGATCACGCGCTGCTTGCGCGCATCACTCGCCTTCTGCACATACCGTAACATGGTCAATTGAAACTTTCGAGATCGAACCGACGACGGCCGAACCAAACCGTACTCAAAATAATTCTGGTAAGATGGAAACACCAGCTGTGGACTCATGGACGCGTCGGCGGTCCTTGAGTGGTACCAGTAGATCACATGGAAGTAACTGACATCTGGTTACAGATTCAAGCGAAGCCAAGCATCAAGTTGTCATGCCTAACGCGGGGGCGCGCGGCGCGGACGAGGACGTGGTGCTGACGGGGCTGTCGGGCCGCCTGCCCGAGAGCGACAGCGTCGACGAGTTCGCGCAGCAGCTGTTCGACGGCGTCGACCTCGTCACCGCCGACGACCGCCGGTGGACACCCGGTACGCTGTTCTACTTTACTCTTTCAGGCAAACTTAGTCACAAGACAATTCAAACAAGTATATCATAGTCAATTACAAGTTTTTGCATGTAAGATAAAGTGATTATAATACTTGTATGTAGATACCAGACGGTAGACAGCTGCAGTACACTAGATATTTAACTAAAGAAAGAGACAGCTGAGACAATGAGCAAGAAGGAAAAGCAAATAGCTAAATCTGGTATCTAATTAGATCATGTCAATCATGCCCTATAGAATTAGGTTTTATTTGCATTAATCAATATCATGCGCTGGAATAAACCCATGCTTTGTTCCCAACCGCCACCAATGATTGAGGACGAGTGATCGGGAATAAATGCAAAAAGTTGGCCAGTGGCCGTTCTAAATAAGCCAGATTTAGTCCTAAAATTAAGATCTTTGTACTTTTTCATGCGGAAATCCCCACGAATACCCTCCCCCACTGGCCAGCGGGAGTGGTTATGTTGCATTCTGGCATCTGAGGCTCAAAATGGCGCGCCGTGTTGAGGTAGTTGCTGGGATGCAAGGTGGCCCAATTAGGCAACTACCTCGCACGCTGGCTGACCCTGGGCCTTCTACGGCTTTGAGTTGGTGCCGTCGGGTGTGGGAAGATCTTTGTGTCCAATCAATTCGTGCATCATCATGTCCTGCATCTAACAACAAATAAGAATTATGATTGTGTATATTATCGTTTCCCGTCTTGCTGAGGGAAGTAGATTTAGTATATTTCTAACTCCTCTAATTTACTTCGGACTGATTTCGATGCAGGTTCCAAAATAGTTTCTAGTAGTCTCAGGGATCGTATCTGGGGCCTTACTCCGAAAAACGATATTCGTATCCGTTGACGTTTTGACCATTTAGCTACCCCGAAAGTGTTTCGTTTCGGATTTCGGATCCGTCTTCGATCGTTTGACATTGAGGTTGTCGATCGTTATCAGTACACCTCCTACTCCCAAAATACATTTGACGTTTTCGCTGTCGTTGTTTGACAAATGGTCCGTTTTCGTTCGATCCGAAACGTTCATGTTCGATTTTCAGAGTAAGGCCCCTGAGACTTCCCGAGTTCATTACTCGGTCTGCTCGTGGGTCACTATTGATAATCCAGATGTACAGAAGTTACAGTAGTGAGAATAGTGCCATTAAAACGAATAACTCAAGTCTTTTTTTACCCGACTGCCAAGAAGGGTAATGTTTTTCGCGCGTATCTTGTATGTATGTATATATGTATGTTTGTAAGATTCTTATACGCGTATCTTCCAAACCACTCGACGGATTTCTTTAATTGATATATTCTTCATATGACATTAGATTCGTCTCGGTAACCCAAGTTCGGGTCCCGACCACCCACTGGAGTTTCCCACTGGTGGGTGGAGGGGTAATTCACGATTACCTCTCCACCCACCATGCATGTGTGTACCGAATAAGCAAAGTTATCGATAAATTTTAAAATTTATTTTATTTTCATTTCAATGAACACAAATTTTTTCATAGTTTTCACATGGTCGCTGTAATACGCTGTAGTTTAAAGGGGGAAAAAATAAAAATAAACTGTATACTGCAATATGGGTATCAAAATTATAGGGCTTCAATTAGCCTGTCGACGTTCACTGCTGGGCATAAGCCTCTCCCAACGTACGCCATTAAAGGGCTTATCATGAGGATTCATTATTCGACAGCCAACCTAATTTTTCAATGGATCCCGACTGTTCAGTTGTTATGTTTCTAGACCACAGGACATCTAAGTGCTTGTTTTTTTTTATTTTTGTGTTTTACGCAGTCGGGTTTTTTGATTTTTTAATTTTTTTTTATACATTCAATGTGCATTCACAGCTAATGTAAAATTCCACAGGGTTGCAGGGTCTGCCAGCGCGTAGTGGCAAAATAAAGAACTTGACGCATTTCGATGCGTCGTTTTTCGGCGTGAACCCGAAGCAGGCGCATCTGCTGGATCCACAGGCCCGCATGCTGCTAGAGCTCACACACGAGGTGCTGGTGGACGCTGGATACAACCCTGCAGAGCTACGTGGCTCGCGCACCGGCGTCTACGTGGGAGTATCCAACTCCGAAACCCTTGAGAAATGGAACGAAGACCCAGATAACATCAACGGCTACGGATACATCGGGTGCGACCGCGCCATGTTTGCGAATCGAGTGTCTTACACGTTCGATTTAAAGGGACCATCAATGGCTCTGGATACCGCGTGCTCCAGCTCTATGGTCGCGCTAGTACAGGCCGCGGCGGCCATCCGCGCGGGCCACTGCGACGCCGCCGTGGTGGCCGGCACCAACCTGTGCCTCAATCCTGCCACTGCTCTAAACTTCCAACGGCTCAGCATGCTGTCGCCCGAGGGCCGCTGCGCCGCGTTCGACGCGAGCGGGCGCGGCTACGTGCGCTCGGAGGCGGCCGTGGCCGTGCTGCTGCAGAAGCGCAGCGCAGCACGGCGCCTGTACGCCACGCTGCGGGGCGCGCGCGTCAACACAGATGGTTATAAGGACCAGGGCATCACGTATCCATCGAGGGAAATGCAGCGCCGCCTGGCTTTGGAGACATTTAGGGAAGCGCGCCTGCGCCCCACTGACGTCGTTTACTTTGAGGCTCATGGCACTGGCACGAAGGTGAACCAGTACTACCATAAGATTATTCAATAAAGAACTCTCACAGTATTTATATAATAACTATATCGGTCTGGTAATGTGTACTGCGTTCAATAGTTTGTAAGGTAAATGTACAAAAGACCGAAAATCCATTAAAATTGATCGCTCGAATTATTGATTCCCAAAATATAGAATTACTTTCATGTTCCTAATGATTTTTCTTCGTGTTGCTTTAATGTTCTCTTTCACCACTTTTATCTGAGTTACTGCCAGTGGCGGATTTACCAGTAGGCTGAGTAGGCTGGAGCCTAGGGCGGCAGATTTTAGGGGGCGGCAATTTTGACTTAATTTTTTTCGAGAAATAAAAAAAAAAATATTACCTACATAATAATATGTTTCAACATTTAAGTATGTGTTATTACTAGGAACGTATTGTGATAGTACACTAAACTGATTACGTATCAATTTATAAGTTAATAAAACCAAATAAGTACATTTAAAATACTTCGAGTTCCCACACTTACACAAAATTACGATTAGATAGGTACCTAGACGTCCTCCTGGCGGCCCTCGGGGTGGGAGTCCTCACACTGCCGGTGTTAATCGCAGCGATGGTGCAGAGTGCGGACGCGTGGTCGGCCGCCGCCTCCTTCTGCGAGCAAGTGATGCTCGAGAAGGAGGCGGCGGAAAGGGTTCGGGAGAGGCGGCGCGCGAAAGCGCGCCCCCCCCTATTCCGGGGGCATAACGGGAACCAGGCGGTTACCAAACCCGAGGGGGCCATCTCGAATCCGGAGATGGCCCGGGTCAAGCCGGGGTGCGAGGGAAATGCTCTTTGGGCCACCTTACACCCTGGTGTCAGAAGACCCTAGACGGCGTGCGGTTTTAGTCGGTAAGAGTCCGACATAACCTGCCCCGCTGGCCGCGGGGTGGGTATCCATGAGGATTTCCACACGGAAAAAAAAAGGTACCTAGACGTAAGACAGTAAAACGAACTTTTTGGCAAGGGTCATTATTTTTACAACACTTGCGTTGTGTCCCTTTAGATTAGACCACTTACCTATACCTATGAGCCTGGCGTATTTAAGAGTTCATTTTATGTGTAGGTACGTCATAATCAACCATACATTAGGCATTCTTATTATATAAATTATTGTACAATATTATTATGCATAAATATTGTTAAAATGCATACCTACTTCAAAATGATGTAAACAAATGAAATACAAAAAAAAATTGTATAATAAATAATACAGACTTGATGCATTTTATCTAGGTATTTCTATGACTTTGTTGTTGTTCTTCGTTACACGTGCCGATTGAAAGAAAGAGATAAGTAGATATAAAATCTATCAAGTAGGACGAGAAAGAAAGCATTGCGATAGACAAGGTACGCCGCGAACTGTGCATCATCCGCGGTATCAGCTGATATCTGTGTGTGTGTGCGCATTGCATCGATGCGCGTAGGTTCGACGTCACTTCGTAATCCTTCGGCGATGTCCTTCGGGCACCGATAACCTAATAGTTTGTCTTCGGGTTAATATTCGTGTTTTTGTTTACATACTCGAATCGCAGTCGCAATTCACTCGTCGCGTCGCTCGCGTCATCCGTTTCGCGATGACAGTGCACAAAATAAATGAGGTTCAAATCTATTCCTAGTGTAATTATTTGTAAGTGGTAGGTAATAGAGTTTCCTGAGATTCGGTGAGTTATTTTCGTTTTCGTATTATCTACCATTAGTAGGTACCATTATTATAATTCATGTTTGATATTATGTTTAGGTAAGTCAACTCTACAGGAGAGCATTAAAATAGGGATCCTTACTAAAACTTCAATAATGTAACCCAAGGTGTAGGTGTAAAAAATTACCTACAAAATTCCTTACACCGCGTGCGCTGCGAAAACTATTGAAGATGAACAAAATAATCTAGGTATTGTATTGTGGAAATATAAATTAAGATGATTACATTGGCCAACGGCCTTGAGGTTTTGGGCTCCACCAAGCTTCGCCCTTGCAAAGTTGCAACTCCTGCAAGCACGCCGTACGTAACGTAACGTATTTTTAAAGCACGTACCTACCTAAATAGGTACTAACTAGATAAGAAGGATCGTACTTTTGTTTCACGTAATCTCAAATAATAACTTCTTTTACTTTCCTGTAAAGTTTTGTTTTGTAGATAACAGTATCTGGTACTTAACCTTTGCTTATGTTTGCGGGTTTGATTCCCGCTCAGTGCAAATATAGGTACATGAATATGTATATGGTCTGGGTATTTCTATCTATGTATGTATTTACAACACAATTTGTATCTGAGCTAAGTATCCTCATTCTGGAGGCCATAACACAAGCTAGTTAAGTTAAGCTTACTTTGGGTATCTAGAGCCAGCACGCAGATGCAGCAGATCAGAGCACTATGCAGAATGTCGTAGAATTTTTATCATTTATTTATTGGTTATGTATATACTCGTATTAGGTAAGTAGGTATTCAAGTTCTGAAGTCTGAGCAAATAAGGTTACTTTGTACGAGAAATAAATCTCTCAATGTAATGTTTTCGTTTGTTTTAGTACTTTTAATTCTGGAATAAAAAATTGTTAGAATGAGTGATGGAAGAAAGCGACTCAGTGGAGCTGAGTATAAAAAAAAGGCCAAAATAAAAAAAAAAGAACAAGAACAGATTATCCGAAAAACGATAAAAATTGACAGTTTTCTTACAAGTGGGGGTGAAAGCAGCGTTGTAAGACAAGGATCATCAACCACATGCACGTCATGCACTGATACAATCCAATTTAAGGAAAATGAAACTGATTTGAACTCTGTGGCCCAACAACAACTATCACCTGTTGGACAATCTGCTTTTGAAAAAACGGATAATTATGTTTTTGACAATAAGGCTGTAGAGGAATCATCAATAAGTATAAAAATTGAAAATGCGTTTCCGAATCAGCGGTCAGGTACAAGTAAAGACCAAGTACTAATAACAGAATATCTAAACAAAGATCCAGCTTTATGGGAAATTAACGATACCTTAAGGGAGACTATCGCAAGGTCCGGCTTTGATCAAAACAAATCTAGTGACTTCTCTAAAAGTGAGAAAATATATACCGATCAGCGTCGTTTTTTGCCAGTGGGTATCTTTCAAAGAAAAATGAAAAATAATGAAGTGAAAGACCGAAATTGGCTTATTTATTCCGAAACTAAAAGATCTGTATATTGCGGACCCTGCTTGGCATTCGGTCCATTGGAGTATAAGACTCAATTCGAGAACGAAGGATTTAATGACTGGAAAAACGCAGAACACCGAGTAGCTCAGCATGAAAACTCTGTACGTCATAAATCTAGTATTCTTAGTTTGAAAGCAAGAAGTGCGATTGCTGGCCGAATCGACAATTTACTACAGGTCCAAATTGATGAAGAAATTAATTATTGGAGAAATGTTCTGAAGAGAGTTGTTGCCGTAGTGAAGCGACTGTGTTCAAGAGGCCTTGCTTTCAGAGGGAAAAATGAAAAGTTCGGTGATCCACATAACGGGAATTATTGTATGATTCTGGAACTGTTAGCGGAATTCGATCCTTTTTTAGCCAGTCATATTGAACGATTTGGGAATCAAGGATCAGGCAGTACCAATTATTTATCAAAGACAATTTGCGATGAATTTATTCTCTTGATGGGTCGTAAAGTCTTAAAACAGATTGGAGACGAGATAAGAACAGCAAAATATTTTTCTCTAATCATCGATTCAACACCAGATATAGCACACGTAGATCAACTTACCCTTGTTATTAGATACGTTTTGGAATCAGGCGAACCATGTGAAAGATTTCTCAAGTTTTTGCCGTCAGTGGGGCATAAAGCTGAAGAAATTTTTTCTGTCATTATTTCGGAACTCGAAACACTGGGCATAAATATTGAAGACTGTCGTGGACAGTCATATGATAATGCTGCGAACATGTCTGGTATGTATAATGGCTTGCAAGCAAAAATTAGAAACAAAGCACCTTTCGCATTTTACGTGCCTTGTTCTGCACATTCTTTGAATTTAGTGGCAACTGCGGCTGTTGAATCGTGTACGGAAGCTTGTCGCTTTTTCATGATGCTACAAGAAATTTACGTTTTTTTTGTAAGCTCGACACAACGCTGGCTTAAATTAATGAGTGAAATCGGGCAAGGCAAAACCCTGAAGAGAGTGAATTTGACACGTTGGTCAGCTAGAGAGGACGCGTGTAAAAGTTTGAGAGATTCTTGGCTCGAAGTTCTGAAGACTTTGAAATCAATAAAAAATGACTGTACAGAAAAGCCTGTAACACGACAAGAAGCGGCAGGAATACTGTTGAATTTGGAGAAACTGGAAACAGCCGTAATGGTTGTTGTGTGGAATGCTTTTTTGGAAAGAATGAATAAAGTCAATGTTCAAATTCAGGCTTCCACCATAGATTTGATCACTGTTGCCGATCTTTATGAATCACTCCGTAAGTTTTTTTTAGCTGAACGCGACAATTTTCAATATTTCGAAGAGAAGGCAATGGAGTTGAGCGTATTGAAGCAATATAAAACAGATACCGGCAAAAGGCAACCGACAAGAAAAAAAAGATATGATGAAACACCAGAAGAAGCTAATACAATGACTGCGAGTGAAACTTTCAGAGTCAATACGTTTCTTGTACTTATAGATAGACTCGTGTCAGAGTTAGATAAACGGCAAAAGGCCTACAACGATTTTAACGAAAAATTTTCATTTTTAACTAAAATGAGTGATTTGTCACCATCGACCCTGACGGAAAAGGCCATTTCCTTGGAAAAAATGTATCCTAATGATTTAGAATCTGATTTGGTACAGGAATGCGTACACTTTCAATGCTATCTTTCTTCTCAAACTTCTTTAGTAAAACCAGATTCTGGATCATTAAAAAGTTTATGTTTGTGCCTGCGAAAACAGAACTTGGAGAATATTTATCCAAACTTGGATATAGCACTCCGCATGGCTCTATGCACACCAGCGACAAATTGTTCAGGTGAAAGAAGCTTTTCTTGCTTGAAGCGAGTAAAAAACTATTTACGGTCTACATTAAGTCAAGAAAAGCTTAATGCCTTATCCCTTTTGTGCATAGAGTCAGAACTAATGAACAAAGTTTCATACGACGATATTATTAATGATTTTGCCAATATAAAGTCTCGCAAAAAGATTATGTAAAACTAAATTGATTTCACAGATTTTTTAATAGATATTGTTCGTGTTGTTTTTATGTTGATTATTTAATAGATATTGTTCGTGTTGTTTTTCTGTTGATTATTTAATAGATATTGTACATGTTGCTTATATTTTGATTATTTAAAAGATATTGTTCGTATTGTTTTTCTGTTGATTATTTAATAGATATTGTACATGTTGTTTATATTTTGATTATTTAAAAGATATTGTTCGTGTTGTTTTTATGTTTATTATTTAAGAGATTATTCTTCGCGATGTTGTCATGTTGATTATTTAATAGATATTATTCATGTTGTTTATATTTTGATTATTTAAAAGATATTGTTCGTGTTGCTTTTATGTTGATTATTTAAGAGATTATTTAGGATTATTTGTTCGCGATGTTTTCATGTTGATTATTTAATAGATATTGTTCGTGTTATTTTTATGTTGATTATTTAAGAGATATTGTTCGTGTTATTTTTGTTGATTATTTAAGAGATATTGTTCGTGTTATTATTATGTTGATTATTTCATAGATATTGTTTGTGTTGTTTTTACACTGTATGTGCAATAAACAAACTTATGACACCCCGTCCGGGTTTCCGTCGGGGGTTAAAAATACTTAACAATAACAACGTTTACCATTTACCGACTACACATTATTTTATGTAAGCTGGGTTCATAATCATAATGGTGTAAGCTAATTCTATGAGTGTAAGTATTTTTAAGGCATTAACCTTATAATTTGGTACTCGTACATGCCACTGTTTTTAGCTCTATACTCTCTTCACTTAATCGTAGGTTGTAAAAATAATCTACTACAAACTGACACAAATATCTCCTAGTTCACAATCATACTAACATAACGATAATAACGACTATAATAAATAACTAATCGAACTATAATAACGAGAAAAAGCCGATATAATGGGGGCAACAGAAAACAAATCGAAATCGAAGGAGGTAGGATACGACGGTATCTCCCGTCCGAAATGAGCTGTCCGACTGGGGAAGTACCTCCGCCTTACAGAAGACCGCGGCCATAATAGCCATCGTGTTGTGTACCCGCCGGTAATTAGGATAGCCAGAGCTCACTGTACCCCTCCTCCCCCCGCCCTTTCCTAGACTCCCCACCCCATCCTAGCCCTCCCCCCTTCCCTTCAGGGTAGGCAGCGTGTGTGTGACACCTTTGGTATTGTACACGTCCATAGGCCACGGTGACCGCTTCCCATCAGGTGGGTCGTGTGCTTGTCTGCCACCTAAGTGGTATAAAAAAAAAATCACGAAGTTGCAATTTCATTAACAAAATAAATGTAATTAATAAGATTGTCAAATAAACTGGCGCGCATCGAATTTCAGAGGTCAGTAGGGGCGGCAAATTTGTATAGCCTACCAGCGGCAAATTTGTAAATCCGCCACTGGTTACTGCTAGTGATGTCACTGTTCGATCACTTAATGCTTGCTTACTCGACAGGCAGGCGACCCGCAGGAGGTGAACGCTATCGCGGACTTCTTTTGCCCAGGACGCAAGAGTCCGTTGTTGCTGGGCTCAGTCAAGTCCAACATGGGCCACTCGGAGCCGGCCTCGGGCTTGTGCTCCATCGCCAAAGTCCTGGTGGCCATGGAGCGCGGCGTCATCCCGCAGAACTTGCACTACAAGTCGCCCAACCCCGACATCCCGGCGCTCAGTGACGGCAGGATTAAGGTAAACGAAAATTGTATTCTGTAATTTCGAAAAATTTACTACTAGGTACTACTAATAGTAATACGCTATCGTGTAATAAATATGTAGCCTAGAATCTTCTTCTATACATAAGAAACTGTTTAAAAATGATTTATCCCGAATGACTGATTGACTGATTAATGGATCAACGCACAGCCTTTAATCGTTGATTGTCGTATTTTTTTTTTATACCACTTAGGTGGCAGACAAGCATATGGCCCACACATAATTTAGCGTATTACACCCTCCAAGTTTCAAAACTTGGAGGGTGTGTACGACGACGCGCGACGCAGGCATCCGATAAGTAAGGGTTTTCCAAAATTCCACACCTTAGGGGCTGAAAAAGGTGTACAAAACAACAAAACTTTAACAAAATTGATGTAACATGTGTCTCGTATTACATTGAAATTCATCCCTGACGGGTGTTAAAAAGGGGTAAAAATTCTTTTAGGGGTGATCTCCTATGCAGTATGTGGTTCGAAGGAGTGGAGTGGATAGTGGAGTGCAGAGTGAAGCTGCAGGAGAAAGCTAGTGACGTAAATACGTATATAAATTTTTAAAACAGGAATTTTTCATTTTCTCCATCGTGAGAACCCTTGTCTTAAGTAGGTAACAATTACACAATAAATTAAATTTAGAAAATGCTAACAATTTTTCGGTGTGGCAGGTGGTGGACAGCAATATAGAATGGGAGGGCGGCCTGGCAGCGATCAATTGCTTCGGGTATGGCGGCGCCAACACGCACGTCATCCTGGAGTCGCAGCGTACGCTCCGCACCCGCTCCGCCCCCGCCGTCACCGCGCCGCGCCTCGTGCTGGTGTCGGGCCGCACCGAGGCGGCCGTGCGCAAGTTGCTGGCGCTGGCTGCGCAGCACAGGTGCAACCCGGACCTGCACGCGCTGCTGGACTCTGTCCACCGACAGAACATCGTGGGCCATCCACATCGCGGTTTCTCTGTGCTTACTGACCCGCCGGTCGAAGGGTGCGCTGTAAGTGTCACTCGATACGGCGCCGCGTAATCTGTGCAACCAAGTCCATTTGATCTGATGTTGTAACTTTCGTAGGAAATGGAAAGCGGTGCGCCAGGTCCTGTTTGGTTTATATTCTCCGGTATGGGGTCGCAGTGGCCTGGAATGGCGCGGGCGCTCATGCAGCTACCAGTGTTTGCAGAGAGCATCAATAATTCGGCCCACACGTTGCGGCCGCACAGCATCGATCTGCTCCACATTGTGACAGAGGCGCAGAATGCGGCTTTCGATGACGTCATCAACTCGTTCGTGTCGATCACGGCCGTGCAGGTCGCGCTCGTTGACGTATTGCGCACCCTCGAAATCCATCCCGATGGTCTAATAGGACACTCCATTGGAGAAATCGGTACGTATAACCACTTGCTAGACCTAACCGATACGCAATCGAATCTTTCGAGCCGCAGTTCCTAACGTACTCTATGGTAACACGCAGGTTGCGCTTACGCGGATGGCTCGTTGAGCGCGGAGCAAGCGGTACTGGCGGCGTACTGGCGTGGCCGCTGCATCGTGGACGCGGCGCTGGCGCCGGGTGCCATGGCTGCTGTGGGACTATCCTGGGCGCAGTGCGAGGCGCGCTGCCCGCCAGACGTGGTGCCGGCGTGCCACAACGCGCCAGACAACGTTACCGTGTCAGGGCCCGTCGCCTCAGTCGAACGTTTCGTAATGGAGTTGGCCGCCGAGGGCATATTCGCTCGCCAAGTCAACAGTTCGAACGTAGCATTCCATAGCAAGTATCTCGTGACGGTCGCTCCACTGCTGCGCGTAAATCTAGAGCCCCACATTCCCAAACCCAAGCCTCGGTCTGCGCGCTGGATCTCTACCTCACTGCCCAGAGCCGAGTGGAACTCCGATATTGGTGAGTTTAGTAACCATCCCATAACGTTACACCAAATTTAGTCACGTAGTGAAACTGAACTCCAACACGTTCGACCCACAGCGAAACTGTGTGACGCCAATTACTTGGTGAACAATCTGGTGTCGCCGGTGTACTTCGCCGAGGCGCTCCACTGCGTGCCAAGGCGCGCGCTGCTGGTGGAGGTGGCGCCGCACGCGCTGCTGCAGGCCGTGCTGAAGCGCGCACTGCCCGCGCCAGACACAGCGCACGTGCCGCTGGTGCGGCGCGACGCACCTGATGCCCTCGTGCACTTCCTGAGCGCCGTGGGGCGCTTGCACGCAGCAGGCGCGCAGCCCGCCGTGTCGCAGATCTACCCCGCCGTGGCCTTCCCCGTGGCGCGCGGCACGCCTGGTCTGGCCTCGCATGTGCTGTGGGACCACTCGCAGGAGTGGAACGTGGCGCATTTTGACTTGGCGCGCTCTGGGGAGAACGTCATTGAGGTTGATTTATCACGCCCCGACGACGCCTTCATCGCCGGACATAATATCGACGGCCGCTTGCTATTCCCAGCGAGTGGATACCTGGTACGCACGCTCGCTACTTCAATCGACGTTTACCTATAATTTATATTTAACTGATATTTATCTTCTGTCTTTCGGTTCATGCAGATGCTGGTCTGGAGGACGATAGCAAAGTTAAATAATAGGATACCGGAGGAAACGCCGATAGTGTTCGAGAACGTTCAATTTCGGCGAGCGACTATCATGTCGCGTGACGCCCCTGTCAAGTTCTTCATCAACGTGCTGAACGGCACTGGCGAGTTCAACGTATGTGAGGGTGGATCCGTGGTGGTGACTGGTCTCGTGCGCCTAACAAATGACTCACGCGCGGAGCGCCTATCCCACCTGGACAATGCACCGCCGGCGGCTGAACCCGGCCAGCTGCCTCTTAATACCGATGACATCTATAAGGAACTGCGTTTACGTGGCTATGAATACGGCGGCATCTTCTGTGGTGTTCGTTCGTCGGACGCACGTGGAACCGTTGGTGAGATCGCTTGGGAAAATAACTGGATCTCTTTCATAGACACGATGCTACAATTCAGCTTCATAGGTATGGAAACTCGCGAAATGTATATACCTATGCGCCTTCAGCAAGTGTTCATCGACCCTCATGCCCAGTTGGCAGCCGTGGCAGCGTTGGGTAAAGCCCGGCACATGCCTGTGCACGTGTACCATGATCTCAATGTGTATAGCTCCGGTGGCGTCGAAATGCGCGGCGTAAAGTATAGCTTGGTACAACGCCGTACCAGTGTTCAGGCAGCACTTACACTCCAAAAGTACATGTTCATAGCCTACAATAACACTTCTGTGACCACGGAGAACCCATTATACTCCAAACGTGACGCGCTCACCGTGTGTCTACAACTGGTGCTTGAAAACGCTAGCGTTCTTAAGCTGAAAATTGCAGAGGTCGTATTGGATCGATCACCGGAGGCGCTACTTACGCCACTAATTATGCAGATCTTGGATTCCGAGCCCGTGGTGTGTGTGGATGCCACGCTGGTCACAGAATCCACGCCCATAGCCTACGCTGCAACAGTCAAGGATCTCGACGTCAAATTTATAGCAAAAGATAAGTGGACGGCGGCAGTAGACAAGGACTACCACGTGGTGATGGCTACCAACGTGCTGGCCAGCCAGGACACCCTCGTGTTACGGCAGTTGGCAGATGCCCTGGGTGCCTGTGGCATGCTACTGCTAGAAGAACCTAACAATGTAATGGACGAGCTCACCACGCGAGATGCGCTGACGAATGCTGGCCTGGTGCTGGTGTCTCACCAGACTGCGGCCAGCTCCGAGTTCGTGCTACTGCGACACCGTACTGAGGTGCCAGAGCGCCACGTGGTCATCGATGTGACCGACGATAACGCGTACCGTTGGGTGGAAGAACTACGTGAAGCCTTGGTTCGCGCTGAGAGCGAAGTCATGCGCCTGTATGTGGTAGCGCACTCCGTGCACAGTGGCGTGCTAGGGCTGGCTACGTGCCTGCGCGCTGAGTTGGGTGTTCACGAACTGCGCGTTTACTACCTGCCTAACGCCGAGCAGCCATTCAGCCCCTCAGCGGCGGCCTACGCGTCGCAGGTGAGCCAGGACCTGGCCGTAAACGTGCTGCGCGACGGAGTGTGGGGCACCTTCCGCCATGTGGCGCTGGCAGTGGCGGATTTACCAGTAGGCTGAGTAGGCTGGAGCCTAGGGCGGCAGATTTTAGGGGGCGGCAATTTTGACTTAATTTTTTTCGAGAAATAAAAAAAAAAATATTACCTACATAATAATATGTTTCAACATTTAAGTATGTGTTATTACTAGGAACGTATTGTGATAGTACACTAAACTGATTACGTATCAATTTATAAGTTAATAAAACCAAATAAGTACATTTAAAATACTTCGAGTTCCCACACTTACACAAAATTACGATTAGATAGGTACCTAGACGTCCTCCTGGCGGCCCTCGGGGTGGGAGTCCTCACACTGCCGGTGTTAATCGCAGCGATGGTGCAGAGTGCGGACGCGTGGTCGGCCGCCGCCTCCTTCTGCGAGCAAGTGATGCTCGAGAAGGAGGCGGCGGAAAGGGTTCGGGAGAGGCGGCGCGCGAAAGCGCGCCCCCCCCTATTCCGGGGGCATAACGGGAACCAGGCGGTTACCAAACCCGAGGGGGCCATCTCGAATCCGGAGATGGCCCGGGTCAAGCCGGGGTGCGAGGGAAATGCTCTTTGGGCCACCTTACACCCTGGTGTCAGAAGACCCTAGACGGCGTGCGGTTTTAGTCGGTAAGAGTCCGACATAACCTGCCCCGCTGGCCGCGGGGTGGGTATCCATGAGGATTTCCACACGGAAAAAAAAAGGTACCTAGACGTAAGACAGTAAAACGAACTTTTTGGCAAGGGTCATTATTTTTACAACACTTGCGTTGTGTCCCTTTAGATTAGACCACTTACCTATACCTATGAGCCTGGCGTATTTAAGAGTTCATTTTATGTGTAGGTACGTCATAATCAACCATACATTAGGCATTCTTATTATATAAATTATTGTACAATATTATTATGCATAAATATTGTTAAAATGCATACCTACTTCAAAATGATGTAAACAAATGAAATACAAAAAAAAATTGTATAATAAATAATACAGACTTGATGCATTTTATCTAGGTATTTCTATGACTTTGTTGTTGTTCTTCGTTACACGTGCCGATTGAAAGAAAGAGATAAGTAGATATAAAATCTATCAAGTAGGACGAGAAAGAAAGCATTGCGATAGACAAGGTACGCCGCGAACTGTGCATCATCCGCGGTATCAGCTGATATCTGTGTGTGTGTGCGCATTGCATCGATGCGCGTAGGTTCGACGTCACTTCGTAATCCTTCGGCGATGTCCTTCGGGCACCGATAACCTAATAGTTTGTCTTCGGGTTAATATTCGTGTTTTTGTTTACATACTCGAATCGCAGTCGCAATTCACTCGTCGCGTCGCTCGCGTCATCCGTTTCGCGATGACAGTGCACAAAATAAATGAGGTTCAAATCTATTCCTAGTGTAATTATTTGTAAGTGGTAGGTAATAGAGTTTCCTGAGATTCGGTGAGTTATTTTCGTTTTCGTATTATCTACCATTAGTAGGTACCATTATTATAATTCATGTTTGATATTATGTTTAGGTAAGTCAACTCTACAGGAGAGCATTAAAATAGGGATCCTTACTAAAACTTCAATAATGTAACCCAAGGTGTAGGTGTAAAAAATTACCTACAAAATTCCTTACACCGCGTGCGCTGCGAAAACTATTGAAGATGAACAAAATAATCTAGGTATTGTATTGTGGAAATATAAATTAAGATGATTACATTGGCCAACGGCCTTGAGGTTTTGGGCTCCACCAAGCTTCGCCCTTGCAAAGTTGCAACTCCTGCAAGCACGCCGTACGTAACGTAACGTATTTTTAAAGCACGTACCTACCTAAATAGGTACTAACTAGATAAGAAGGATCGTACTTTTGTTTCACGTAATCTCAAATAATAACTTCTTTTACTTTCCTGTAAAGTTTTGTTTTGTAGATAACAGTATCTGGTACTTAACCTTTGCTTATGTTTGCGGGTTTGATTCCCGCTCAGTGCAAATATAGGTACATGAATATGTATATGGTCTGGGTATTTCTATCTATGTATGTATTTACAACACAATTTGTATCTGAGCTAAGTATCCTCATTCTGGAGGCCATAACACAAGCTAGTTAAGTTAAGCTTACTTTGGGTATCTAGAGCCAGCACGCAGATGCAGCAGATCAGAGCACTATGCAGAATGTCGTAGAATTTTTATCATTTATTTATTGGTTATGTATATACTCGTATTAGGTAAGTAGGTATTCAAGTTCTGAAGTCTGAGCAAATAAGGTTACTTTGTACGAGAAATAAATCTCTCAATGTAATGTTTTCGTTTGTTTTAGTACTTTTAATTCTGGAATAAAAAATTGTTAGAATGAGTGATGGAAGAAAGCGACTCAGTGGAGCTGAGTATAAAAAAAAGGCCAAAATAAAAAAAAAAGAACAAGAACAGATTATCCGAAAAACGATAAAAATTGACAGTTTTCTTACAAGTGGGGGTGAAAGCAGCGTTGTAAGACAAGGATCATCAACCACATGCACGTCATGCACTGATACAATCCAATTTAAGGAAAATGAAACTGATTTGAACTCTGTGGCCCAACAACAACTATCACCTGTTGGACAATCTGCTTTTGAAAAAACGGATAATTATGTTTTTGACAATAAGGCTGTAGAGGAATCATCAATAAGTATAAAAATTGAAAATGCGTTTCCGAATCAGCGGTCAGGTACAAGTAAAGACCAAGTACTAATAACAGAATATCTAAACAAAGATCCAGCTTTATGGGAAATTAACGATACCTTAAGGGAGACTATCGCAAGGTCCGGCTTTGATCAAAACAAATCTAGTGACTTCTCTAAAAGTGAGAAAATATATACCGATCAGCGTCGTTTTTTGCCAGTGGGTATCTTTCAAAGAAAAATGAAAAATAATGAAGTGAAAGACCGAAATTGGCTTATTTATTCCGAAACTAAAAGATCTGTATATTGCGGACCCTGCTTGGCATTCGGTCCATTGGAGTATAAGACTCAATTCGAGAACGAAGGATTTAATGACTGGAAAAACGCAGAACACCGAGTAGCTCAGCATGAAAACTCTGTACGTCATAAATCTAGTATTCTTAGTTTGAAAGCAAGAAGTGCGATTGCTGGCCGAATCGACAATTTACTACAGGTCCAAATTGATGAAGAAATTAATTATTGGAGAAATGTTCTGAAGAGAGTTGTTGCCGTAGTGAAGCGACTGTGTTCAAGAGGCCTTGCTTTCAGAGGGAAAAATGAAAAGTTCGGTGATCCACATAACGGGAATTATTGTATGATTCTGGAACTGTTAGCGGAATTCGATCCTTTTTTAGCCAGTCATATTGAACGATTTGGGAATCAAGGATCAGGCAGTACCAATTATTTATCAAAGACAATTTGCGATGAATTTATTCTCTTGATGGGTCGTAAAGTCTTAAAACAGATTGGAGACGAGATAAGAACAGCAAAATATTTTTCTCTAATCATCGATTCAACACCAGATATAGCACACGTAGATCAACTTACCCTTGTTATTAGATACGTTTTGGAATCAGGCGAACCATGTGAAAGATTTCTCAAGTTTTTGCCGTCAGTGGGGCATAAAGCTGAAGAAATTTTTTCTGTCATTATTTCGGAACTCGAAACACTGGGCATAAATATTGAAGACTGTCGTGGACAGTCATATGATAATGCTGCGAACATGTCTGGTATGTATAATGGCTTGCAAGCAAAAATTAGAAACAAAGCACCTTTCGCATTTTACGTGCCTTGTTCTGCACATTCTTTGAATTTAGTGGCAACTGCGGCTGTTGAATCGTGTACGGAAGCTTGTCGCTTTTTCATGATGCTACAAGAAATTTACGTTTTTTTTGTAAGCTCGACACAACGCTGGCTTAAATTAATGAGTGAAATCGGGCAAGGCAAAACCCTGAAGAGAGTGAATTTGACACGTTGGTCAGCTAGAGAGGACGCGTGTAAAAGTTTGAGAGATTCTTGGCTCGAAGTTCTGAAGACTTTGAAATCAATAAAAAATGACTGTACAGAAAAGCCTGTAACACGACAAGAAGCGGCAGGAATACTGTTGAATTTGGAGAAACTGGAAACAGCCGTAATGGTTGTTGTGTGGAATGCTTTTTTGGAAAGAATGAATAAAGTCAATGTTCAAATTCAGGCTTCCACCATAGATTTGATCACTGTTGCCGATCTTTATGAATCACTCCGTAAGTTTTTTTTAGCTGAACGCGACAATTTTCAATATTTCGAAGAGAAGGCAATGGAGTTGAGCGTATTGAAGCAATATAAAACAGATACCGGCAAAAGGCAACCGACAAGAAAAAAAAGATATGATGAAACACCAGAAGAAGCTAATACAATGACTGCGAGTGAAACTTTCAGAGTCAATACGTTTCTTGTACTTATAGATAGACTCGTGTCAGAGTTAGATAAACGGCAAAAGGCCTACAACGATTTTAACGAAAAATTTTCATTTTTAACTAAAATGAGTGATTTGTCACCATCGACCCTGACGGAAAAGGCCATTTCCTTGGAAAAAATGTATCCTAATGATTTAGAATCTGATTTGGTACAGGAATGCGTACACTTTCAATGCTATCTTTCTTCTCAAACTTCTTTAGTAAAACCAGATTCTGGATCATTAAAAAGTTTATGTTTGTGCCTGCGAAAACAGAACTTGGAGAATATTTATCCAAACTTGGATATAGCACTCCGCATGGCTCTATGCACACCAGCGACAAATTGTTCAGGTGAAAGAAGCTTTTCTTGCTTGAAGCGAGTAAAAAACTATTTACGGTCTACATTAAGTCAAGAAAAGCTTAATGCCTTATCCCTTTTGTGCATAGAGTCAGAACTAATGAACAAAGTTTCATACGACGATATTATTAATGATTTTGCCAATATAAAGTCTCGCAAAAAGATTATGTAAAACTAAATTGATTTCACAGATTTTTTAATAGATATTGTTCGTGTTGTTTTTATGTTGATTATTTAATAGATATTGTTCGTGTTGTTTTTCTGTTGATTATTTAATAGATATTGTACATGTTGCTTATATTTTGATTATTTAAAAGATATTGTTCGTATTGTTTTTCTGTTGATTATTTAATAGATATTGTACATGTTGTTTATATTTTGATTATTTAAAAGATATTGTTCGTGTTGTTTTTATGTTTATTATTTAAGAGATTATTCTTCGCGATGTTGTCATGTTGATTATTTAATAGATATTATTCATGTTGTTTATATTTTGATTATTTAAAAGATATTGTTCGTGTTGCTTTTATGTTGATTATTTAAGAGATTATTTAGGATTATTTGTTCGCGATGTTTTCATGTTGATTATTTAATAGATATTGTTCGTGTTATTTTTATGTTGATTATTTAAGAGATATTGTTCGTGTTATTTTTGTTGATTATTTAAGAGATATTGTTCGTGTTATTATTATGTTGATTATTTCATAGATATTGTTTGTGTTGTTTTTACACTGTATGTGCAATAAACAAACTTATGACACCCCGTCCGGGTTTCCGTCGGGGGTTAAAAATACTTAACAATAACAACGTTTACCATTTACCGACTACACATTATTTTATGTAAGCTGGGTTCATAATCATAATGGTGTAAGCTAATTCTATGAGTGTAAGTATTTTTAAGGCATTAACCTTATAATTTGGTACTCGTACATGCCACTGTTTTTAGCTCTATACTCTCTTCACTTAATCGTAGGTTGTAAAAATAATCTACTACAAACTGACACAAATATCTCCTAGTTCACAATCATACTAACATAACGATAATAACGACTATAATAAATAACTAATCGAACTATAATAACGAGAAAAAGCCGATATAATGGGGGCAACAGAAAACAAATCGAAATCGAAGGAGGTAGGATACGACGGTATCTCCCGTCCGAAATGAGCTGTCCGACTGGGGAAGTACCTCCGCCTTACAGAAGACCGCGGCCATAATAGCCATCGTGTTGTGTACCCGCCGGTAATTAGGATAGCCAGAGCTCACTGTACCCCTCCTCCCCCCGCCCTTTCCTAGACTCCCCACCCCATCCTAGCCCTCCCCCCTTCCCTTCAGGGTAGGCAGCGTGTGTGTGACACCTTTGGTATTGTACACGTCCATAGGCCACGGTGACCGCTTCCCATCAGGTGGGTCGTGTGCTTGTCTGCCACCTAAGTGGTATAAAAAAAAAATCACGAAGTTGCAATTTCATTAACAAAATAAATGTAATTAATAAGATTGTCAAATAAACTGGCGCGCATCGAATTTCAGAGGTCAGTAGGGGCGGCAAATTTGTATAGCCTACCAGCGGCAAATTTGTAAATCCGCCACTGGTTACTGCTAGTGATGTCACTGTTCGATCACTTAATGCTTGCTTACTCGACAGGCAGGCGACCCGCAGGAGGTGAACGCTATCGCGGACTTCTTTTGCCCAGGACGCAAGAGTCCGTTGTTGCTGGGCTCAGTCAAGTCCAACATGGGCCACTCGGAGCCGGCCTCGGGCTTGTGCTCCATCGCCAAAGTCCTGGTGGCCATGGAGCGCGGCGTCATCCCGCAGAACTTGCACTACAAGTCGCCCAACCCCGACATCCCGGCGCTCAGTGACGGCAGGATTAAGGTAAACGAAAATTGTATTCTGTAATTTCGAAAAATTTACTACTAGGTACTACTAATAGTAATACGCTATCGTGTAATAAATATGTAGCCTAGAATCTTCTTCTATACATAAGAAACTGTTTAAAAATGATTTATCCCGAATGACTGATTGACTGATTAATGGATCAACGCACAGCCTTTAATCGTTGATTGTCGTATTTTTTTTTTATACCACTTAGGTGGCAGACAAGCATATGGCCCACACATAATTTAGCGTATTACACCCTCCAAGTTTCAAAACTTGGAGGGTGTGTACGACGACGCGCGACGCAGGCATCCGATAAGTAAGGGTTTTCCAAAATTCCACACCTTAGGGGCTGAAAAAGGTGTACAAAACAACAAAACTTTAACAAAATTGATGTAACATGTGTCTCGTATTACATTGAAATTCATCCCTGACGGGTGTTAAAAAGGGGTAAAAATTCTTTTAGGGGTGATCTCCTATGCAGTATGTGGTTCGAAGGAGTGGAGTGGATAGTGGAGTGCAGAGTGAAGCTGCAGGAGAAAGCTAGTGACGTAAATACGTATATAAATTTTTAAAACAGGAATTTTTCATTTTCTCCATCGTGAGAACCCTTGTCTTAAGTAGGTAACAATTACACAATAAATTAAATTTAGAAAATGCTAACAATTTTTCGGTGTGGCAGGTGGTGGACAGCAATATAGAATGGGAGGGCGGCCTGGCAGCGATCAATTGCTTCGGGTATGGCGGCGCCAACACGCACGTCATCCTGGAGTCGCAGCGTACGCTCCGCACCCGCTCCGCCCCCGCCGTCACCGCGCCGCGCCTCGTGCTGGTGTCGGGCCGCACCGAGGCGGCCGTGCGCAAGTTGCTGGCGCTGGCTGCGCAGCACAGGTGCAACCCGGACCTGCACGCGCTGCTGGACTCTGTCCACCGACAGAACATCGTGGGCCATCCACATCGCGGTTTCTCTGTGCTTACTGACCCGCCGGTCGAAGGGTGCGCTGTAAGTGTCACTCGATACGGCGCCGCGTAATCTGTGCAACCAAGTCCATTTGATCTGATGTTGTAACTTTCGTAGGAAATGGAAAGCGGTGCGCCAGGTCCTGTTTGGTTTATATTCTCCGGTATGGGGTCGCAGTGGCCTGGAATGGCGCGGGCGCTCATGCAGCTACCAGTGTTTGCAGAGAGCATCAATAATTCGGCCCACACGTTGCGGCCGCACAGCATCGATCTGCTCCACATTGTGACAGAGGCGCAGAATGCGGCTTTCGATGACGTCATCAACTCGTTCGTGTCGATCACGGCCGTGCAGGTCGCGCTCGTTGACGTATTGCGCACCCTCGAAATCCATCCCGATGGTCTAATAGGACACTCCATTGGAGAAATCGGTACGTATAACCACTTGCTAGACCTAACCGATACGCAATCGAATCTTTCGAGCCGCAGTTCCTAACGTACTCTATGGTAACACGCAGGTTGCGCTTACGCGGATGGCTCGTTGAGCGCGGAGCAAGCGGTACTGGCGGCGTACTGGCGTGGCCGCTGCATCGTGGACGCGGCGCTGGCGCCGGGTGCCATGGCTGCTGTGGGACTATCCTGGGCGCAGTGCGAGGCGCGCTGCCCGCCAGACGTGGTGCCGGCGTGCCACAACGCGCCAGACAACGTTACCGTGTCAGGGCCCGTCGCCTCAGTCGAACGTTTCGTAATGGAGTTGGCCGCCGAGGGCATATTCGCTCGCCAAGTCAACAGTTCGAACGTAGCATTCCATAGCAAGTATCTCGTGACGGTCGCTCCACTGCTGCGCGTAAATCTAGAGCCCCACATTCCCAAACCCAAGCCTCGGTCTGCGCGCTGGATCTCTACCTCACTGCCCAGAGCCGAGTGGAACTCCGATATTGGTGAGTTTAGTAACCATCCCATAACGTTACACCAAATTTAGTCACGTAGTGAAACTGAACTCCAACACGTTCGACCCACAGCGAAACTGTGTGACGCCAATTACTTGGTGAACAATCTGGTGTCGCCGGTGTACTTCGCCGAGGCGCTCCACTGCGTGCCAAGGCGCGCGCTGCTGGTGGAGGTGGCGCCGCACGCGCTGCTGCAGGCCGTGCTGAAGCGCGCACTGCCCGCGCCAGACACAGCGCACGTGCCGCTGGTGCGGCGCGACGCACCTGATGCCCTCGTGCACTTCCTGAGCGCCGTGGGGCGCTTGCACGCAGCAGGCGCGCAGCCCGCCGTGTCGCAGATCTACCCCGCCGTGGCCTTCCCCGTGGCGCGCGGCACGCCTGGTCTGGCCTCGCATGTGCTGTGGGACCACTCGCAGGAGTGGAACGTGGCGCATTTTGACTTGGCGCGCTCTGGGGAGAACGTCATTGAGGTTGATTTATCACGCCCCGACGACGCCTTCATCGCCGGACATAATATCGACGGCCGCTTGCTATTCCCAGCGAGTGGATACCTGGTACGCACGCTCGCTACTTCAATCGACGTTTACCTATAATTTATATTTAACTGATATTTATCTTCTGTCTTTCGGTTCATGCAGATGCTGGTCTGGAGGACGATAGCAAAGTTAAATAATAGGATACCGGAGGAAACGCCGATAGTGTTCGAGAACGTTCAATTTCGGCGAGCGACTATCATGTCGCGTGACGCCCCTGTCAAGTTCTTCATCAACGTGCTGAACGGCACTGGCGAGTTCAACGTATGTGAGGGTGGATCCGTGGTGGTGACTGGTCTCGTGCGCCTAACAAATGACTCACGCGCGGAGCGCCTATCCCACCTGGACAATGCACCGCCGGCGGCTGAACCCGGCCAGCTGCCTCTTAATACCGATGACATCTATAAGGAACTGCGTTTACGTGGCTATGAATACGGCGGCATCTTCTGTGGTGTTCGTTCGTCGGACGCACGTGGAACCGTTGGTGAGATCGCTTGGGAAAATAACTGGATCTCTTTCATAGACACGATGCTACAATTCAGCTTCATAGGTATGGAAACTCGCGAAATGTATATACCTATGCGCCTTCAGCAAGTGTTCATCGACCCTCATGCCCAGTTGGCAGCCGTGGCAGCGTTGGGTAAAGCCCGGCACATGCCTGTGCACGTGTACCATGATCTCAATGTGTATAGCTCCGGTGGCGTCGAAATGCGCGGCGTAAAGTATAGCTTGGTACAACGCCGTACCAGTGTTCAGGCAGCACTTACACTCCAAAAGTACATGTTCATAGCCTACAATAACACTTCTGTGACCACGGAGAACCCATTATACTCCAAACGTGACGCGCTCACCGTGTGTCTACAACTGGTGCTTGAAAACGCTAGCGTTCTTAAGCTGAAAATTGCAGAGGTCGTATTGGATCGATCACCGGAGGCGCTACTTACGCCACTAATTATGCAGATCTTGGATTCCGAGCCCGTGGTGTGTGTGGATGCCACGCTGGTCACAGAATCCACGCCCATAGCCTACGCTGCAACAGTCAAGGATCTCGACGTCAAATTTATAGCAAAAGATAAGTGGACGGCGGCAGTAGACAAGGACTACCACGTGGTGATGGCTACCAACGTGCTGGCCAGCCAGGACACCCTCGTGTTACGGCAGTTGGCAGATGCCCTGGGTGCCTGTGGCATGCTACTGCTAGAAGAACCTAACAATGTAATGGACGAGCTCACCACGCGAGATGCGCTGACGAATGCTGGCCTGGTGCTGGTGTCTCACCAGACTGCGGCCAGCTCCGAGTTCGTGCTACTGCGACACCGTACTGAGGTGCCAGAGCGCCACGTGGTCATCGATGTGACCGACGATAACGCGTACCGTTGGGTGGAAGAACTACGTGAAGCCTTGGTTCGCGCTGAGAGCGAAGTCATGCGCCTGTATGTGGTAGCGCACTCCGTGCACAGTGGCGTGCTAGGGCTGGCTACGTGCCTGCGCGCTGAGTTGGGTGTTCACGAACTGCGCGTTTACTACCTGCCTAACGCCGAGCAGCCATTCAGCCCCTCAGCGGCGGCCTACGCGTCGCAGGTGAGCCAGGACCTGGCCGTAAACGTGCTGCGCGACGGAGTGTGGGGCACCTTCCGCCATGTGGCGCTGGCAGTGGCGGATTTACCAGTAGGCTGAGTAGGCTGGAGCCTAGGGCGGCAGATTTTAGGGGGCGGCAATTTTGACTTAATTTTTTTCGAGAAATAAAAAAAAAAATATTACCTACATAATAATATGTTTCAACATTTAAGTATGTGTTATTACTAGGAACGTATTGTGATAGTACACTAAACTGATTACGTATCAATTTATAAGTTAATAAAACCAAATAAGTACATTTAAAATACTTCGAGTTCCCACACTTACACAAAATTACGATTAGATAGGTACCTAGACGTCCTCCTGGCGGCCCTCGGGGTGGGAGTCCTCACACTGCCGGTGTTAATCGCAGCGATGGTGCAGAGTGCGGACGCGTGGTCGGCCGCCGCCTCCTTCTGCGAGCAAGTGATGCTCGAGAAGGAGGCGGCGGAAAGGGTTCGGGAGAGGCGGCGCGCGAAAGCGCGCCCCCCCCTATTCCGGGGGCATAACGGGAACCAGGCGGTTACCAAACCCGAGGGGGCCATCTCGAATCCGGAGATGGCCCGGGTCAAGCCGGGGTGCGAGGGAAATGCTCTTTGGGCCACCTTACACCCTGGTGTCAGAAGACCCTAGACGGCGTGCGGTTTTAGTCGGTAAGAGTCCGACATAACCTGCCCCGCTGGCCGCGGGGTGGGTATCCATGAGGATTTCCACACGGAAAAAAAAAGGTACCTAGACGTAAGACAGTAAAACGAACTTTTTGGCAAGGGTCATTATTTTTACAACACTTGCGTTGTGTCCCTTTAGATTAGACCACTTACCTATACCTATGAGCCTGGCGTATTTAAGAGTTCATTTTATGTGTAGGTACGTCATAATCAACCATACATTAGGCATTCTTATTATATAAATTATTGTACAATATTATTATGCATAAATATTGTTAAAATGCATACCTACTTCAAAATGATGTAAACAAATGAAATACAAAAAAAAATTGTATAATAAATAATACAGACTTGATGCATTTTATCTAGGTATTTCTATGACTTTGTTGTTGTTCTTCGTTACACGTGCCGATTGAAAGAAAGAGATAAGTAGATATAAAATCTATCAAGTAGGACGAGAAAGAAAGCATTGCGATAGACAAGGTACGCCGCGAACTGTGCATCATCCGCGGTATCAGCTGATATCTGTGTGTGTGTGCGCATTGCATCGATGCGCGTAGGTTCGACGTCACTTCGTAATCCTTCGGCGATGTCCTTCGGGCACCGATAACCTAATAGTTTGTCTTCGGGTTAATATTCGTGTTTTTGTTTACATACTCGAATCGCAGTCGCAATTCACTCGTCGCGTCGCTCGCGTCATCCGTTTCGCGATGACAGTGCACAAAATAAATGAGGTTCAAATCTATTCCTAGTGTAATTATTTGTAAGTGGTAGGTAATAGAGTTTCCTGAGATTCGGTGAGTTATTTTCGTTTTCGTATTATCTACCATTAGTAGGTACCATTATTATAATTCATGTTTGATATTATGTTTAGGTAAGTCAACTCTACAGGAGAGCATTAAAATAGGGATCCTTACTAAAACTTCAATAATGTAACCCAAGGTGTAGGTGTAAAAAATTACCTACAAAATTCCTTACACCGCGTGCGCTGCGAAAACTATTGAAGATGAACAAAATAATCTAGGTATTGTATTGTGGAAATATAAATTAAGATGATTACATTGGCCAACGGCCTTGAGGTTTTGGGCTCCACCAAGCTTCGCCCTTGCAAAGTTGCAACTCCTGCAAGCACGCCGTACGTAACGTAACGTATTTTTAAAGCACGTACCTACCTAAATAGGTACTAACTAGATAAGAAGGATCGTACTTTTGTTTCACGTAATCTCAAATAATAACTTCTTTTACTTTCCTGTAAAGTTTTGTTTTGTAGATAACAGTATCTGGTACTTAACCTTTGCTTATGTTTGCGGGTTTGATTCCCGCTCAGTGCAAATATAGGTACATGAATATGTATATGGTCTGGGTATTTCTATCTATGTATGTATTTACAACACAATTTGTATCTGAGCTAAGTATCCTCATTCTGGAGGCCATAACACAAGCTAGTTAAGTTAAGCTTACTTTGGGTATCTAGAGCCAGCACGCAGATGCAGCAGATCAGAGCACTATGCAGAATGTCGTAGAATTTTTATCATTTATTTATTGGTTATGTATATACTCGTATTAGGTAAGTAGGTATTCAAGTTCTGAAGTCTGAGCAAATAAGGTTACTTTGTACGAGAAATAAATCTCTCAATGTAATGTTTTCGTTTGTTTTAGTACTTTTAATTCTGGAATAAAAAATTGTTAGAATGAGTGATGGAAGAAAGCGACTCAGTGGAGCTGAGTATAAAAAAAAGGCCAAAATAAAAAAAAAAGAACAAGAACAGATTATCCGAAAAACGATAAAAATTGACAGTTTTCTTACAAGTGGGGGTGAAAGCAGCGTTGTAAGACAAGGATCATCAACCACATGCACGTCATGCACTGATACAATCCAATTTAAGGAAAATGAAACTGATTTGAACTCTGTGGCCCAACAACAACTATCACCTGTTGGACAATCTGCTTTTGAAAAAACGGATAATTATGTTTTTGACAATAAGGCTGTAGAGGAATCATCAATAAGTATAAAAATTGAAAATGCGTTTCCGAATCAGCGGTCAGGTACAAGTAAAGACCAAGTACTAATAACAGAATATCTAAACAAAGATCCAGCTTTATGGGAAATTAACGATACCTTAAGGGAGACTATCGCAAGGTCCGGCTTTGATCAAAACAAATCTAGTGACTTCTCTAAAAGTGAGAAAATATATACCGATCAGCGTCGTTTTTTGCCAGTGGGTATCTTTCAAAGAAAAATGAAAAATAATGAAGTGAAAGACCGAAATTGGCTTATTTATTCCGAAACTAAAAGATCTGTATATTGCGGACCCTGCTTGGCATTCGGTCCATTGGAGTATAAGACTCAATTCGAGAACGAAGGATTTAATGACTGGAAAAACGCAGAACACCGAGTAGCTCAGCATGAAAACTCTGTACGTCATAAATCTAGTATTCTTAGTTTGAAAGCAAGAAGTGCGATTGCTGGCCGAATCGACAATTTACTACAGGTCCAAATTGATGAAGAAATTAATTATTGGAGAAATGTTCTGAAGAGAGTTGTTGCCGTAGTGAAGCGACTGTGTTCAAGAGGCCTTGCTTTCAGAGGGAAAAATGAAAAGTTCGGTGATCCACATAACGGGAATTATTGTATGATTCTGGAACTGTTAGCGGAATTCGATCCTTTTTTAGCCAGTCATATTGAACGATTTGGGAATCAAGGATCAGGCAGTACCAATTATTTATCAAAGACAATTTGCGATGAATTTATTCTCTTGATGGGTCGTAAAGTCTTAAAACAGATTGGAGACGAGATAAGAACAGCAAAATATTTTTCTCTAATCATCGATTCAACACCAGATATAGCACACGTAGATCAACTTACCCTTGTTATTAGATACGTTTTGGAATCAGGCGAACCATGTGAAAGATTTCTCAAGTTTTTGCCGTCAGTGGGGCATAAAGCTGAAGAAATTTTTTCTGTCATTATTTCGGAACTCGAAACACTGGGCATAAATATTGAAGACTGTCGTGGACAGTCATATGATAATGCTGCGAACATGTCTGGTATGTATAATGGCTTGCAAGCAAAAATTAGAAACAAAGCACCTTTCGCATTTTACGTGCCTTGTTCTGCACATTCTTTGAATTTAGTGGCAACTGCGGCTGTTGAATCGTGTACGGAAGCTTGTCGCTTTTTCATGATGCTACAAGAAATTTACGTTTTTTTTGTAAGCTCGACACAACGCTGGCTTAAATTAATGAGTGAAATCGGGCAAGGCAAAACCCTGAAGAGAGTGAATTTGACACGTTGGTCAGCTAGAGAGGACGCGTGTAAAAGTTTGAGAGATTCTTGGCTCGAAGTTCTGAAGACTTTGAAATCAATAAAAAATGACTGTACAGAAAAGCCTGTAACACGACAAGAAGCGGCAGGAATACTGTTGAATTTGGAGAAACTGGAAACAGCCGTAATGGTTGTTGTGTGGAATGCTTTTTTGGAAAGAATGAATAAAGTCAATGTTCAAATTCAGGCTTCCACCATAGATTTGATCACTGTTGCCGATCTTTATGAATCACTCCGTAAGTTTTTTTTAGCTGAACGCGACAATTTTCAATATTTCGAAGAGAAGGCAATGGAGTTGAGCGTATTGAAGCAATATAAAACAGATACCGGCAAAAGGCAACCGACAAGAAAAAAAAGATATGATGAAACACCAGAAGAAGCTAATACAATGACTGCGAGTGAAACTTTCAGAGTCAATACGTTTCTTGTACTTATAGATAGACTCGTGTCAGAGTTAGATAAACGGCAAAAGGCCTACAACGATTTTAACGAAAAATTTTCATTTTTAACTAAAATGAGTGATTTGTCACCATCGACCCTGACGGAAAAGGCCATTTCCTTGGAAAAAATGTATCCTAATGATTTAGAATCTGATTTGGTACAGGAATGCGTACACTTTCAATGCTATCTTTCTTCTCAAACTTCTTTAGTAAAACCAGATTCTGGATCATTAAAAAGTTTATGTTTGTGCCTGCGAAAACAGAACTTGGAGAATATTTATCCAAACTTGGATATAGCACTCCGCATGGCTCTATGCACACCAGCGACAAATTGTTCAGGTGAAAGAAGCTTTTCTTGCTTGAAGCGAGTAAAAAACTATTTACGGTCTACATTAAGTCAAGAAAAGCTTAATGCCTTATCCCTTTTGTGCATAGAGTCAGAACTAATGAACAAAGTTTCATACGACGATATTATTAATGATTTTGCCAATATAAAGTCTCGCAAAAAGATTATGTAAAACTAAATTGATTTCACAGATTTTTTAATAGATATTGTTCGTGTTGTTTTTATGTTGATTATTTAATAGATATTGTTCGTGTTGTTTTTCTGTTGATTATTTAATAGATATTGTACATGTTGCTTATATTTTGATTATTTAAAAGATATTGTTCGTATTGTTTTTCTGTTGATTATTTAATAGATATTGTACATGTTGTTTATATTTTGATTATTTAAAAGATATTGTTCGTGTTGTTTTTATGTTTATTATTTAAGAGATTATTCTTCGCGATGTTGTCATGTTGATTATTTAATAGATATTATTCATGTTGTTTATATTTTGATTATTTAAAAGATATTGTTCGTGTTGCTTTTATGTTGATTATTTAAGAGATTATTTAGGATTATTTGTTCGCGATGTTTTCATGTTGATTATTTAATAGATATTGTTCGTGTTATTTTTATGTTGATTATTTAAGAGATATTGTTCGTGTTATTTTTGTTGATTATTTAAGAGATATTGTTCGTGTTATTATTATGTTGATTATTTCATAGATATTGTTTGTGTTGTTTTTACACTGTATGTGCAATAAACAAACTTATGACACCCCGTCCGGGTTTCCGTCGGGGGTTAAAAATACTTAACAATAACAACGTTTACCATTTACCGACTACACATTATTTTATGTAAGCTGGGTTCATAATCATAATGGTGTAAGCTAATTCTATGAGTGTAAGTATTTTTAAGGCATTAACCTTATAATTTGGTACTCGTACATGCCACTGTTTTTAGCTCTATACTCTCTTCACTTAATCGTAGGTTGTAAAAATAATCTACTACAAACTGACACAAATATCTCCTAGTTCACAATCATACTAACATAACGATAATAACGACTATAATAAATAACTAATCGAACTATAATAACGAGAAAAAGCCGATATAATGGGGGCAACAGAAAACAAATCGAAATCGAAGGAGGTAGGATACGACGGTATCTCCCGTCCGAAATGAGCTGTCCGACTGGGGAAGTACCTCCGCCTTACAGAAGACCGCGGCCATAATAGCCATCGTGTTGTGTACCCGCCGGTAATTAGGATAGCCAGAGCTCACTGTACCCCTCCTCCCCCCGCCCTTTCCTAGACTCCCCACCCCATCCTAGCCCTCCCCCCTTCCCTTCAGGGTAGGCAGCGTGTGTGTGACACCTTTGGTATTGTACACGTCCATAGGCCACGGTGACCGCTTCCCATCAGGTGGGTCGTGTGCTTGTCTGCCACCTAAGTGGTATAAAAAAAAAATCACGAAGTTGCAATTTCATTAACAAAATAAATGTAATTAATAAGATTGTCAAATAAACTGGCGCGCATCGAATTTCAGAGGTCAGTAGGGGCGGCAAATTTGTATAGCCTACCAGCGGCAAATTTGTAAATCCGCCACTGGGCGCTGGGTGACGTGCGCGCGGCTCAGAATCAGTTGGAACACGCGTACGTGAACACATTGACGCGCGGTGACTTGGCATCGCTACGTTGGGTGGAGGCACCACATCGTTACTTACGAGAGCACTCGCTACCATCCAGCGTTGAGCTGTGCACCGTGTACTTTGCGCCACTCAACAATCGTGACGTCATGCTGGCCACGGGTAAACTACCACCCGATGCTCTCCCGGGAAATCTCGCCGAACATGTAAGTACACCACTTACCTGTTAACAAAGCTTTTCATATTTTTACGGGCTCTTACAATTCCGAGGTTTATTTCTTAAACGCTACCTGAAAAAGAGGAGGTAAGAGCAGCATTTGACTTTATTGCTCTTTATTTTAATGAGACGCCTAAAAATTTCCTGTACGCCAATGATATTATATAAGTAAAAAGCTTCTCTTTCTCTGATATCCCACGTTAGGACCTTGCTAACGTGGGATATCAGAGAGAGATATTAGGTGGAAATTTTTGCACTTTTTAGTTGAGCCTTTTTTAGGGAAGTGGAATGAACAAGGAATGCGATTTCTCTACTGTCTGCTCTAATTACTGTCTGTTATTATTCCAGGAATGCATACTGGGGCTGGAGTTCAGCGGGCGCTCGTGTGGGGACGGGCGGCGCGTGATGGGCATGGTGGCGGCGCGCGGCCTGGCCACCACGGTGCTGGCCGACGCGGGCTTCCTGTGGGAGGTGCCGGCCGCCTGGTCGCTGGAGGAGGCGGCCACGGTGCCCGTGGCCTACGCCACGGCGTACTACGCGCTGCAGGTGCGCGGGCGCATGCGGCGCGGCGAGGCCGTGCTGGTGCACGCGGGCACGGGCGGCGTGGGGCAGGCCGCCATCAGCATCGCGCTGGCCGCGGGCTGCACGGTGTTCACGACGGTGGGCACGCCCGACAAGCGCGCCTTCCTGCGCGAGCGCTTCCCCGCGCTGGCGCCGGAGCACATCGGCAACTCGCGCGACTGCTCCTTCGAGCAGCTCGTCAAGCGCCGCACGGGCGGGCGCGGCGTGGACCTGGTGCTCAACTCGCTGGCCGCCGACAAGCTGCACGCGTCCGTGCGCTGCCTGGCCGAGGGCGGCCGCTTCCTGGAGATCGGCAAGCTCGACCTGGCCAACGACAGCGCTCTCGTCAGTAGCTCCTCTCTCAGTGGTTCTCTCGCAGTTGGCACGTCCGCAGGCGAGGCGCCCTACTAACGACCGCGCGTGTGTTCTCTGCGCAGGGGATGTCCGTCTTCTTGAAGAACACCACGTTCCACGGCATCCTGCTCGACGCGCTGTTCGAGGCGGGCGACGAGCACAGCGAGAAGGCGGCAGTGGTCCGCTGCGTGACGGAGGGCATCGCGAGCGGCGCCGTGCGGCCGCTGCCCTCCACCATCTTCTCCGACCACCAGCTGGAGCAGGCCTTCAGGTGCGTTACTGTTCATCCCTGCACTTGATTGCTAATATCTCTAACGATCAACTTGAACAACGAATGCTGACTGACTCAATCGCAGGTACATGGCGACGGGCAAGCACATCGGCAAGGTGGTGCTGCGCGTGCGCGAGGAGGAGGCGGGCGGCGCGCGGCCCGGCGCCAAGCTCGTGAGCGCCGTGCCGCGCGTCTACCTGCACCCCGCCAGGAGCTACGTGCTCGTCGGTCAGTAGCCAAGTGCCTGTGCACCTGGGCGTGTGCCTACCTACCTACCTGCAGTGGCAGGGCTCATTCTCTCCATGTCGCAGGCGGGCTGGGCGGCTTCGGGCTGGAGCTGGCGCAGTGGATGGTGAGGCGCGGCGCGCGCAAGCTCGTGCTGAACTCGCGCAGCGGCGTGCGCAGCGGCTACCAGGCGTGGTGCATCCGCAGGTGGGTGGCGTGGCGCGTGGCGCGTGGCGCGCGGGGGCGTGGCGCGTGGCGCGGCGCGTGAGTGCTCAGTGGCGTGTGCAGGTGGCGCGCGGCGGGCGTGGCGGTGCGCGTGTCGACGGCGGACGCGTGCGGCGCGGCGGGCGCGCGCGCGCTGCTGCGCGAGGCGGCGGCGCTGGGCCCCGTGGGCGGCGTGTTCAACCTCGCCGCCGTGCTGCGCGACGCCTTCCTCGACAAGCAGAGCCCCGCCGACTTCCAGGCCGTCGCCAGGCCCAAGATTGACGGTAGGTACATACGCCCTGCGATGGCTTCAGATCCTGCGATACTAACACGTTCGCCACTCTTGTGCAAGTATTGAGATCGATTGTGCGGTGACAGCCACGAAGGCGCTGGACGCGGCGTCGCGCGAGCTGGCCCCGGAGCTGGAGTACTTCGTGGTGTTCTCGTCGGTGTCGTGCGGCCGCGGCAACCCCGGCCAGAGCAACTACGGGCTCGCCAACTCCGCCATGGAGCGCATCTGCGAGCAGCGCCAGGCCGACGGGCTGCCCGGCCTCGCCGTGCAGTGGGGGGCTATCGGTGACTTATCATTACTTCTATGGTTTGGGTTTTAAAACGTCTAAGTCTGCCACCTAAGTGGTATAAAAAAAACCATAGTCAAACACCTACTCGGAAATTGGTACCAGCTCTCGGTGTGTGCGTGTGGTGTGAGGGCCACTTTGTTGAATCTCTTTAAAAGTTGAAATCAGATTTTGTGAAAGTCAAATAAACATGTGATCATTTCAAATTGAATTATGTTGAATTGTCGCTTAATAATATTTTTTTCACGCCCTCATTCCTTCGACTTCAATTAACTATGGCAGCGCGAACACGAAGTGGAGCACAAATACAGAGCATATCATACTTCCTCATCACTTTTGAGGTGAAGTTCAACAATATTCGTGGACTCCACACAAACCTCCAAGCCGTCCACCAGCACCTTGAGACGACCATGGTCCGGAGGGACGGTATGGTATACATTCATCATGCGTACAGCTAAGGACTGGAATTCCCTGCCCGAGCCTGTGTTTCCGGAAAGCTAGTTACGAGTGAATAGATTCCTTCTAGGCAAGCGTGATTCATCGTAGGCCACATCGTCACTTACCATCAGGTGAGATAGTGGTCAAACGTAAGCCTATCTTGAAAAAAAAAAAGTAAAGTTAACACACTCTGGAAAAATATTCGCACTCTCAGTATGACCACCTAAAACATTTTTTTTGTGCAGGCGATGTGGGTATGCTCATGGATACGACTGGTGGAGAGGAGACTGTGGTGAGAGGAACCGTGCCGCAGCGCATCTCGTCGTGCTTGGCGGTTCTGGACACGCTGCTGGCTCAGCCGCACGCTGTCGTTGCCTCCATGGTGTTAGCTGACAAGGGCCAAGCTAGCGTGGCGGCCTCGAACGACCCCGTGCACGCTGTGGCCAACATCCTCGGTAAGCAACCAGATAAGTACGCAAAAGGAAGTCTTAAGAACCGTTTCCAGGAAGAACCCACCGACTGCAGAATCTTGTATTCTTATAATAAATTTATTGCGGTGTAAATAACGACTCGCTATATGGTTAATCGAATGAGTGAAATATTTACAGACTGATGAATCTAACTATACTTGTTAAATTTATACAATACTAGCGGCCCGTGACCCGGCTTCGCCCGGGCATATATTCTTAAAAAATCCTATAACCCGATTGCACCAACACCCACTGGGCCTTTAATATTGAATTTCATGCTTCTTACTTTAAAACCTAAGCACTTTCCATAAAATGGCTCTACCCTTATTTGCCCCCCTAGCGGTGAATTTATGAAAACCCGTGATTCACGCGTACGTTTATTAATTAACCAGTAGCAACTATATGAACTTTCATGCTTCTATCTCAAAAACTGACGAACTTCCCATTTTAACTTTCAACCCCTATTTCACCCTCTGGGAGGTGAAATTTCGACCAAAGCTGATGCATGTGTTTATTTATTTCTAACCAGAAGTTGATGAATGAAATTTCATGGGTCTAGCTTTGTAATGACTGACTTTCCATACAATCTGTCATCGCCTATTTTACCCCTTTAGTAATGAAATTTTGAAAAACGCTGATACACGTGTACATTTATTTCTAACCAAAAATCGTTATGTAAATTTTCATGCTTCCATCTTGAAAACTGACGAACTTCCCATGTAAACTTTCAACCCCTATTTCACCCCCTGAGGGGTAAAATTTGGAAAAAAGCCTATACACGTGTTTATTTATTTCTAACCAGAAGTTGATGTATGAAATTTCATGGGTCTAGCTTTGAAAATGACTGACTTTCCATACAACCTGTCATCGCCTATTTTACCCCTTTAGTAATGAAATTTTGAAAAACGCTGATACACGTGTACATTTATTTCTAACCAAAAATCGTTATGTAAATTTTCATGCTTCCATCTTGAAAACTGACGAACTTCCCATATAAACTTTCAACCCCTATTTCACCCCCTGGGGGGTAAAATTTGGAAAAACGCCTATACACGTGTTCATTTATTTCTAACCAGAAATAGATGTCTAAATAAATAGATGTATGAAATTTCATGTATCTATTTATTTAGGTTAGCCTTGAAAATGACGGACTTTCATACAAACGTTAATCGCTTATTTTGCCACCTTAGAAGTGGAATTTCTGAAAATCCTTTCTTAGTGGATGCCTACAACATAAGAAGCATCTACTGTCAAAATTTCAAGTTTATAGGTCCAGCGGTTTAGGCTCTGCGTTGATGAATCAGTCAGTCAGTCTGCCAGTCAGTCATCGGGCCAAGCAATTATCTTAATATAATATAAATCTCGTGTCACAATGTTTGTCCTCAATGGATTCCTAAACCACTTAACCGATTATAATAAAATTCGCACACCATGTGCAGTTCGATCCAACTTGAGAGATAGGATAGTTTTTGAAACGGATTTCGACATCCACGCGGGCGGAGCCGCGGGCAACAGCTAGTATAATATATAGATTAAATGGGGTAACTTGTCTTGGCGACAAGTCTCACGTCTGTATTATTTGCAGACTTGCATCTATCAGATCAGCTTCCTAGGAGGAATCACGTAGAGATTGTAACGCGCTACTACGTGACTTCACGTGGCTGCCATTAACTTACAATATACTTTACTAATTATTCCAGTAACCATACGGGAAGAGGAGGTAACAGCACTTTGTCCACTTTCGTGAAAATGTAAATCTAGTGTCCTAACCTAGCCTACCATAATGACTTATTACTAAAGTATACCTATTCTAACCTACTTCCCGTGACCCTATACAAAGCGGGGTGTCGGAGATAGGATTTTCTTACTGCCGGTCAAGCAGGCTCACATAACCGATCTGGTACTGACGGCTAAGGGTGTCTTGGTCACAGAAAGGAGTTGACCTGATGACTGGTTTATTCCTACACTACTCCACAGTATATTCTTATGCTATGTGTACCACCACCATTGGTGTGCCAGCTGTCCGTGTAAAGTGCCGTCGTAGCAGTTCTTCGCTTCACCAGTCACTTCCACTACTTGATGATAAAAGTGTATTGTATGTACTTACATACAATAGGCTTATCGTCATTATCCAAATACCACACTTATACTTGTCGTCACTTATAAGAGTATAAGTGACGACATGTATAAGTGTATTATTTGAATATCACGGTCACGTAGTGGCCGTGACGTAGGGATATAGGAAGCTGCTAGATGTCATGTCATGATCCTGCATGAACACATTCTATGTGATATTGTGCTGTACAGGTATCGTAGATCTCAATAAAGTATCAGACGCCGCCAGCCTGGCCGAGTTGGGCATAGACTCGCTAATGGGCGCCGAGATTAAGCAGACGCTGGAGCGCGCGTACGACGTGGTGTTACGAGTGACGGAAATCAGAGCGATGACGTTCGCAAAGTTGCGCGCCATGGCAGGCGACGGCACGGGGCGCGACGTAGGCAGCGAGCCTCCGTCGGACGAAGTGGAGTCGCCCGCGGACTTGCGGCAGTTCGCTAACTTAGAGGAGCTGATGCCCAAGCAGGTGGTCGTCCAGCTGCCCAGCGCTGCCACTGCCGATACTCAGCTCAAACCAGTGTTTATGGTACGTGTATACAGATTTATTTCTGTATGGGTTTGTATCACTAAAAATTACTTTCTGAAAGTGAATAGTTTGTATTTAGGTGAATAGTATGTTGCACGAATTCTAACATTTCGTGGTCAAATTTCTGACTGGTTTCCACCGGGCGACAGGTGCACCCGGTGGAGGGCGTGGTGGAGATGCTGCGCGAGGTGGCGAGTGCGGTGCGCGCGCCGGTGTTCGGGCTGCAGTGCGCGGGGGCGGCGCCGCTGGCCAGCATGGCGCAGCTCGCCGCCTTCTACGTGGCGCACGTGCGCGCGCTGCAGCCGCAGCCGCCCTACACGCTGCTGGGCTACTCCTTCGGCGCCGGCGTCGCCTTCGAGATGGCGCTGCAGCTGGAGCAGGCGGGCTGCGAGGCGCGGCTGGTGCTGGTGGACGGCTCGCCCGCCTACCTGTCGACGCACACCACGCGCCACAAGCAGAAGCGCGCCGCGCGCACGGCCGTGGCGGACGAGGCGCACGCGCTGTCGTACTTCGCGCAGCAGTTCGTGGAGCTGGACTTCGCGGCGGTGGCGGAGGAGCTGGAGCGGCTGCCGAGCTGGGAGGCGCGGCTGGCGCGCACGGGCGAGCTGGTGGGCGCGGCGGGCGCGCGCCACCCGCGGGCCGCGCTGGCGCAGGCGGCCGCCAGCTTCTACCGCCGGCTGCTGCTGGCCGACGGCTACCGGCCCGCGGGCCGCGTGCGCGCGCCCGTGCTGCTGTTCACGGCGCGCGACAACTACGTGACGCTGGGCGAGGACTACGGGCTGCGCGAGCTGTGCGCGGGCGCGCTGGCCACGCGCCAGCTGGCCGGCACGCACCGCTCCATCCTGCGCGGCCAGCCCGCCGCCGCCATCGCCGCGCACCTCTCCCACCTGCAGGCGCAGGCGCAGTAACCGCGTGACTCGGTGTAGTCGGTTTTATTGGCATACCGGTACCGGTATTTTGAAGAGATAATTTGTAAGCTCTTCTAGCTTTTATTATTAATTATAAAATTGTGAAGTGGCTTTGTCTGCACATACGTAAGATAAAGTTTGATAAAGATTAAGGTCATTTATTTATTTATTTATTTATTTATTTATTTATTACGTGGAAAACTTACAGCTACAAAAACATGAAATGTTGTTGTTGTTATTCTAAACATTTCTTTTTGGCAATTAATAAGAAGAACCGGAGACGTGACCAAAAAACCGATACCATGATTTGCTACTGTATTGTTTAGCGTCAATGTTCCGTGTGTTTAAATTCTACTGATAAGTTGTTTATTTATTAAATAATATTATTTATATTTTTATTTTATTTCATAATTTCCGAAAACTTACAAGTCAGACGACAGCGGCCGCTCCATGCATAACATGCATGGTAGGCTTATGGTAGGTATGTTTTACGATAATGTAATATTTACAAAGTGTTCTATAATTATGCATATCGATATGATGGGAAATTACAAGTTTTCACATAGGTAGATAGGTATAATAAAAAAAGCATTACGGTAGGTATATATGCAAAAAAAAACTATTCATGAAATTTGCATTACTTATGAAGTTGTCGTTTTACTGTTACCATTTTATCCAAATCAAATTCACTTTCTTTCATCATTCCATGAAAAGCGCACGGTCATTGCCAATATTGGTGGAAACATTGTAAATCTACAAATTATTATCTAACATAGTTCGGAGAGGGGATAGGGGATAGGGGAGAGGGGAGAGGGGAGTAGGGAGAAGGGACAGGTGAGAGGTGAGAGGTGAGAGGTGAGAGGGGAGAGGTGAGAGGGGAGAGGAGAAAGGAGAGAGAGAGAGACCAAAAAAAACCAACAGCCCGCTGAGTTTCTTGCCGGAGTCTTCTCAGGTCTGGGTCGCGTTTTGAACTGGTGTACGGGTGGTCCATTTATTGCTTCTAGTTTTAAATATTTTTGATTTTGGAATTTTGTAAGTGCCGCAAACAATGGTCTATACAGAATAAATGATTTTTGACTTTGACTTTGACTAGAGGTGAATATAAAGTGACAGAGGAGCTGGAGCTGACAACGGGCTCGGGCAGCACCCCGCCACTGGGCTGTGATATGGGTGTATCCCATCTGGCCCAGTGACTTGGCCCGGTGCCGATTTCAGACAATGAGTTGCTTGCGCATGTGCACCGGTGACAGAGGACCTGGAGCGGACGAAGAGCTGCCCCGCGACTGAGCTGTAGTTCGGTACTAATGGTTATTGATGATGTAGGAGACCACGCGATTTTACTTTACACGTGTTGTGCACCGCTAAGGTACTACCTATGAACAATATACATAATTGGTATCAATGAGCTGTGGTTGTTGTGTTGTTTACTCGTACTTTTTCACTGATAAGGAGTCTTTCAATGACAGTGTGTTGGCGAGTGAATTGTTGGATTGCATTAATTTAGACATCTGATTATTCTATACAGCACTACAAGAGATTGCAAATCTGAATATTTCCTATTAAATTAATTTATATACAACTTGAGGCCACAATGCGTACCTGAGAAAAAGAGATATTTCCAAACAGAAAGACGGACGTACAATCGGACAACGAAGTGATCATGAAACATACCTTCATGGTTACGTGGAAACGTGCCCAACATCGCGCCGCCTTATAACGGAGTGAGGCTTCGTCAGAGTGCCACACAGATCACGCGCTGCTTGCGCGCATCACTCACCTTCTGCACATACCCACCGTAACACTGTCAATTGAAACTTTCGAGATCGAACCGACGCACGGCCGAACCAAACCGTACTCAAATAGTTCAGGTAAGATGGAAACACCAGCTGTGGACTCATGGACGCGTCGGCGGTCCTTGAGTGGTACCAGTAGATCAGATGGAAGTAACTGACATCTGGTTACAGATTCAAGCGAAGCCAAGCACCAAGTTGTCATGCCTAACGCGGGGGCGCGCGGCGCGGACGAGGACGTGGTGCTGACGGGGCTGTCGGGCCGCCTGCCCGAGAGCGACAGCGTCGACGAGTTCGCGCAGCAGCTGTTCGACGGCGTCGACCTCGTCACCGCCGACGACCGCCGGTGGACACCCGGTACGCTGTTCTACTTTACTCTTTAGGCAAACTTAGTCACGAGACATAATTCAAACAAGTATCACATGAAATAGTCAATTAGGTACAAGTTTTCGCATGTAAGATACGGGTAAAATAATTCCCGTGGTACCTTGCAGGGACCACGGACAAAAAAGGAAACATAACATAACATTACATAAACTCACGCCTATATCCCCGAAGGGGTAGGCAGAGGTGCTAGCACCCATATTTCGCCAGTTTATGTTCAGGTCCCAATGTAAATAGGTGAAACGTCGTGAAGCGGATCACATCTGACCCCTCCAATAATGCTACGAGCTCATAGCGATCACGACCGCTCTGTCAAGAGCGTACCGAATAAGAAGATAATGCACACATAACTTAGAAAAGCATCAAAAATTCATTGGTGTGTGCCATGGTGAGATAAAGTGATTATAATACTCGTATGTAGATACGACGGTAGATTAGCAGTACACTAGCTATTTAACTAAAGAAAGAGACAGCTGAGACAATGAGCAAGAAGGAACAAAACCGCTCAATTTAGAATTTGGTTCTAACCAAGATTAACAAGATTTGAGTCTAACCAAGATCTTTATAATAAAAAACTGCATCAAAATCAGTTCAGTACTTTTCACATCTTGGTTAGACTTAACATCTACCGTATGTTTGATTGTAATTGGTTAAGTAGAACAGGAGACTTGATCAAAAATGATGATTGAAGTCCACGCGGAGCCACGGGCCTCACCTAGTTAAAAAATATCCTACAAGTTGCCCAGGACTAAGAATTATCATTATCCAAAATTCTAGCTGAATTAGTTAAGCGATTTTCAAGTAATATGCGAATTTGCGATAATAACCCGTTGAAAACGCTTGACCGCCGCGCGGCGCGGGCGGAGTCGCAGGCCTCGGCTTGTAAAAAGTAGCCTATATGTTGCCCAGGAGCATGAACTAATAATCGCACAAGTTTGATCAAAGTCCTTCAAGTAGTTTTTGATCCATGTACAATATTTTTATTTTATCCAATATTTATGCTTTCGAATTTGTGTACTTATCTTAGGTAGTGTTAACGTTCTTGTTAGCGTGCAACACGTTTTTTCAACTTGCTTTGAATGTACCTTACTTTGTTGCTATTTTTATGTTAATTTCTATAACATCTGTGATGGCACCTCTTAGCATTTTTTATCAGAATGTTCGGGGTCTACGAACGAAAACTAGTATTTTTTACAGAAACGTATGCACTAATAACTTCGATATTATTTGTATTACTGAAACGTGGCTGCTTGAGGGTATATCTGATACTGAATTGTTTGACGATCGTTATCTTGTGTGGAGACGGGATCGTAATTATGCTATTACCGATCAAGAAAAGGGAGGAGGTGTTTTAATAGCTATTAAAAGGGAATTAAATGCTAATGTTCGAAGTGAATGGTGCTCGTCGGCCGAGGATTTGTGGATTACACTTACCGTATGTCACGGTAAGCCGAAAGCTGTCTACAAAATGCACATCGGTGTTGTATATATTTGCAACGAAAACTTAGGGAATACATTAGCAGTCCAGTTAACTAATTTTTCTAACAACGTAGTTGATATCGTACTTAAACATCCGGCTGATTCATTTTTAATACTAGGTGACTTTAACCAACCGCACATAAAGTGGTGTCCGTCGATTGACACCCCTTCCCTCATACCGAGTAACCTACAGGGCGATGTACAGATTAATTTTATTGACAATCTGAATATATGTAGTTTGTCACAATATAATAGCTTTCATAATATTAACGATAGGTTGCTGGATCTGGTACTTTCCAACAACGATGTCTCCGTTGCTCACTGTGATGATCCCCTTGTTCGCGAAGATCCTCAACATAAGGCACTTTGCGTTTCGGTCGAGTTTGTTCAGTTGCATGGCCTATCGACTCGTCCTCATTCTAGGTACCTGTATTTCAAGGCGGATTACGATTCCATAAAGCACGAGCTGGATTCCATAAACTGGAACTATGAACTAAACCTCAGAACCCTTGAAGATGCTGTAGCGTATTTTTACAATGTCCTTAACGATTTACGTAACACTTACATACCTTCGAAAACTGTAACCGTAAATTCGAAATATCCTATCTGGTATAATACTGTGTTAATTAAGTTAATCAAAGAAAAAGCTAAATATCACTCAAAATTCAAAAAATACAAAAACCTTTCGGATCATTATTCATTCATTATGTTGCGTCAGCGTGTAAAAGATATGGAGAAGGAGTTATTTGAAAGTTACACTGATAAGATTGAATCCAACATAAATCGCAATCCTCGTGCTTTTTGGGCTTACGTCAAATCTAAAAAGCATTCTAACTGCTATCCCTCTGTTCTACAATATGGTCAGTGTTCCTCTGGAGATGGCAATGTTATATGTAATATGTTTAGTGATTACTTTTACTCTAACTTTCTTGAACCGAGCAGTAACATTCACAGTTCCACAAATCACACACACCCCGCTCAAGTCGCTAGTGAGGGTGATGGTCGTGTTGGCTCGGATATCGGTGCCATTGAGGTGGACAGGGATGAGGTCAGTAGACTGTTGAAGCACGTAGACCTGAACAAATCTTCAGGGCCAGATAACATTCCTCCAGTTTTTATAATAAACTGCGCGGAAAGTCTGTCTGTACCGCTCTCAGTGCTATTTCAGTGTTCGCTTGCTACTGGAGTGGTGCCCACTATCTGAAAGTCTGCGTATATAACACCTATTCTAAAGAAAGGATCAAAGACAGCCGTGGAAAATTACAGACCAATTTCTAAGTTGTGCGTGTTCGCTAAAATCTTTGAAAAAATTGTTTATAGGCAGGTGTATGCCGCACTTAAACTCAACTTCAGCGAATACCAGCACGGTTTCTTAAGGGGGCGGTCTACTACAACAAACCTTGTTCTATGTGGTGATTTTCTATCCTATTCCATGTCACAGAGATCCCAAGTAGATGTTATATATACGGACTACAGCAAGTGTTTTGACAAAATCGATCATAACATACTAATGGACAAGTTATCATCTATGGGTATCCGGGGTAATCTCTTCAGATGGTTTACATCGTACGTAGAGAATAGGTGCCAGACGGTGGTACTAAATGGATACTCATCAAGAGCCATGTGCATACCCTCGGGGGTTCCTCAGGGATCGCTTCTAGGACCTCTCTTGTTTAATATTTTTGTCAATGATATCTCCTGTTGTTTTCAATGGTCTAAAATCTTACTGTACGCTGACGATATGAAAATCATGAAGGAGATTAACAACCTCACAGATGTTCTCTCGCTTCAGGAGGATCTGGACCGTTTCCAGAATTACTGCATATTGAACAAGCTCGACTTAAATGTGTCCAAGTGCTACACTTGTACTTTTACGCGTAAACCAAGGCCTATTAAATTTTCTTATACACTTTTTAATATTCCCTTAGCCAGGGTTACTTCTGTCAGGGATCTCGGAGTTACTTTTGACAGCAAACTTATTTTCGATGAACATATCAGCAACATTGCTGGCAAGGCCACGAAAGCGCTTGGGTTTATTCTAAGGGTGTCAGCTGATTTCAAAAGTATCAAAACTATTAAAATTTTATATTGCTCTTTCGTTCGTAGTCTCCTTGAATATGCCTCTCAGGTGTGGAACCCGACTTATAACACCTATATTGACCGTCTTGAGAGTATACAACGGAAATTTCTAAGGTACATTCAATTCCGATCAAATTGTTATCTGCCTGATTACCATAGTCGGTGTAAAAAATTTCACATGTTGCCTCTAGTTGAGCGTCGCAGGATAGCGGACTTAGCATTCTTAGTGTCTATCTTTAATGGATCAACAGATTTACCAGAACTAGTAGAAAAGGTGGGCCTGTATGCACCACCCTTGTTTCTGCGTAGACCTAACCTGCTTCACCTTCCGATGGCAAGAACTACCTACAGACAAAATTCTTATCTGCTACGAGCTTGCCGTACGTACAATGTAACATGTCGGGATGTTGATATAGATATATTTGTCACAAGTATCGCCAAAGTAAAGAAAGTATTATGTGATCACTACTTTGAGCAATGAAACCACTGTGTTGTTGTGGGTGTATAGGGACTAAGTCTGCTTTTTTTTCTATGTTAAAGAGAGTTTTAAGTGTGAAAACTGATAATTGGCCTTCAATATGTTAGCCATAATCTCATTGTTAATTTGTTAGCTGTAAGTTTTCCGAAAACATTAAAATAAAATAAAATAAAATAAAATCTAACAACAAATAAAAATAATGTGTGAATTTATGTGCTTATAAATTAAATTAAATTAAATCAGCTCTAATGGTAGAGAAGATACATAAAAATTGCAATAATTGCCAATTAGTGTAACTTCCAGGTACCATTATTGTACAGTTTGTGAAATAAAACGTTAAAAAATGCAAAAAATACTTACTGCATACAGGAAATTCTAATATTCTGTATGCAGAATTTTGGGCACTTCCGATGTGTACGATGAACAAAGGATTGGACTTTGACCTCATTAGTGCTAGAGAATAACTTATGAGCGACCAGATCAATCATTTTAAAAATCAGTGTCAGTAAAACTGAGGTAATGATGACCGACACTAACCTACATGTACCTACCACTGAATATACAGCTCAACGGGACAAACTTGAAGCATGTAGACAGATTCAAATACCTCGGTAGCACGGTAACGGCTAAAGGTGATCTTGATTCTGAGATTAACTGCAGAATCAGCGTTTGGCGGACTGCGCGGTAAAGTGTTCTGTTCGCACGACATCAAGTTAGATACTAAGATCGCTGTCTACGTGGCCATTGTTCTGCCCATCACTCTTTATGCGTCGGAAACGTGGTGTCTGTACCGGCGTTACATTCGTATCCTGGACAGATTCCACTTAAGATGTGATCGGGAGATATTGAACATTAAGTGGCAGGACCGTGTTAGCAACATAGATGTTCTCAAACGTGCAAGCATATATGGACTTGTAGCCTACCTCATGCGCAGACAGCTGCGATGGTGTGGGCACATTTCCCGAATGCCCGAGACAAGGGTAGCAAAACGCATCTTTTTCTCAGAACTCCAGGAAGGTAAGCGGAAACGCGGTGGCCAGTTTCTGAGATATAAGGATGTGCTGAAAAGGCATATAAAGGGGTGCGGGATTGAGCAACATGGGAGTCGCAGGCTGCCGGGCGCTCTGACTGGCGACGACTAGTGCACAGTAGTGCGCATACATTTGAGGATCAACAAAGGTGCGACCTTGATGCTAAGAGAGAACATAGTAAAAGTAAACCGCCTTCAACAATCCTCTATAATTATGTCAATGGCATCCTCACATGTAGCATTTGTTCACGAACGTTTACAGCTAAAATTGGGTATATTAGCCATGTGAGGTCGCATCAGTAATTAAAAATCCCAACTATTGAAGATGGTCGCCGTAGCCGAAATCGGCTTGGAAAGCATCATCATCATCATAATTATGGTAATATATACTTATTATTTTTGCAAGAATTCTTGATATCGTCGTAGGACATTGCACATTGCACATTGCACTAGTAAACGGATTGGCAGGATTAAGCATAATAATAAAGGTTCAATACTTAGGGTAGATAGGTCATAATAAATAGTTATTTGTTTTACTTTAAGGAGTGACAGTGGTGGGAATGTGGGTGGGATTATACTCGTAGGTGCCATTAAAACAAATAAGCCAAGTTTATTTTTTCAAATATCTCTAATGTGCATACACAGCTTAATTACAATACAGTAATTAGATAGAGGTATAGATGGATAAATATGTTCCGCAGGGTTGCACGGTCTACCGGCGCGCAGCGGCAAACTGAAGAACCTGACGCATTTCGACGCGACGTTTTTCGGCGTGAACCCCAAGCAGGCGCACCTGCTGGACCCGCAGCTGCGCCTGCTGCTGGAGCTTACACACGAGGTGCTGGTGGACGCCGGCTACAACCCTGCAGAGTTGCGTGGCTCGCGCACCGGCGTCTACGTGGGCGTCTCCAGTTCTGAAACCGAGGAGAAGTGGACTGAAGACCCTGACAAAATCAACGGCTACGCGCTCACCGGATGCTGCCGCGCCATGTTTCCCAACAGGGTGTCTTACACGTTCGATCTGAAGGGCCCGTCGTTCGCACTGGACACGGCGTGCTCCAGCTCCATGTTCGCGCTGGCGCAAGCCGCGGCGGCCATCCGCGCGGGCCACTGCGACGCCGCCGTGGTGGCCGGCACCAACCTGTGCCTCAAGCCCGCCAACTCGCTGAACTTCCACCGGCTCAGCATGCTGTCGCCCGAGGGCCGCTGCGCCGCGTTCGACGCGAGCGGGCGCGGCTACGTGCGCTCGGAGGCGGCCGTGGCCGTGCTGCTGCAGAAGCGCAGCGCAGCACGGCGCCTGTACGCCACGCTGCGGGGCGCGCGCATCAACGTGGATGGCTACAAGGACCAGGGCATCACGTTCCCGTCGGGCGCCGTCCAGCGTCAGCTCGCCGAGGAGACGTTCGCCGAAGCGCGCCTGAGTCCCAGCGACGTGGTGTACGTCGAGGCTCACGGCACCGGCACGAAGGTGAGCTGCGTCACGGTCTATCCTCGCATCCTCACGGCCACAAATGATTGTACTTGTGAGTGCTCGTTACCTGTGACTGACCGATTCATCAACGCAGAGCCTACACCGCCGAAGCTCGTTTCGAGGTAAACCAACCAAATGAGTCTACAACCAATGAGGACACCCCCGTATTCATATCGGGACAACTAACCGCCAAAGGAGCTCGCCTAATTTTTTTAGTCTGTGACTTTGCCAAAACGAAACAATTATCAACATGGCTGGACCAAATTAGAAAAAGTTGTTGTGAGAAGGGATGAACACTCTAGGGTGGTATTACAGATACTTGAGGATGTTCAGCCTACTTACACAGCCTTGTTCATCTGCAGTAAAACTACTCTATACAAAAAGTATGCCCCACGCCATAGTATTCACACTTTAAATGCGATAATAAGCTAAACTCTTTAAATAATTTGGACTGTACGAGCCTCGTACATTGCTCCACTTTTATATTGTTAACACTGCAGTAGGTATTTTATGCATCATTTTACTTTAAGTTAGTTCGTGGTCGATGCCAACCGCCGAACCACGTACTCCGCGTGCAATAACCGTTGTCGCGTAATCAATCTGTATCAACATCTAAATATAACTAGTCAGTTAAAATTAACCTCTGTGTTTTACTGCATTAGTTATATAACCCAAGGTGTGCGAACCGTACATGGACCATTAGAAACATTAAACTCAGCTATGGTAAATATTAAGCAATTGCGCAATTATATGCGGAGAGAATCCAAACTTACGGTCTTAACTCAAAATATAAGGCATATCTGCCATAAATTCGACATTGATTTGCAGCTAAACCTATGTGAATTGAAACCTGAAGATGTGTTATTCCTAACTGAATGTACCTAGACTTAATTGTTCTTCAACCTAGCGTCAATGAATGAATGTAGACTTAATTAAGACAAACAAATAGCTTGCTTTAACAACTAGACGTCTTATTACACAACTAGTATGTTGAATCAGAATGATGAAGTGGTTATTTATGTTAAACAGGTGGGCGACCCGCAGGAGGTGAACGCTATCGCGGAGTTCTTTTGCCCAGGACGCAAGAGTCCGCTGTTGCTGGGCTCAGTCAAGTCCAACATGGGCCACTCGGAGCCGGCCTCGGGCTTGTGCTCCATCGCCAAAGTCCTGGTGGCCATGGAGCGCGGCGTCATCCCGCAGAACTTGCACTACAAGTCGCCCAACCCCGACATCCCGGCGCTCAGTGACGGCAGGATTAAGGTAAACCATACCATCTACATAGATAGATCGACTCTGAGGGCAGACGTGGCGGGAACACCATATTGATGTATATAATGTAGCTAGGTAGTAGTATGAGGACACGGGCGGCTGTTGCAGGTGGTGGACCGCAACACGGCGTGGGACGGCGGGCTCGTGGCCGTCAACTCGTTCGGGTTCGGCGGCGCCAACGCGCACGTGATCCTGGAGTCCAACCGCGCGCCGCCCCCGCCGCCCGCGCCCCCCGCGCCCCCCGTGCCGCGCCTGCTGCTGGCGTCGGGGCGCTCGGAGGAGGCGGCGCGGCGCCTGCTGGCGCTGGGCGCGCGCCACGCCGACAGCGCCGGCCTGCACGCGCTGCTGGACGCCGTGCACCGCCGGCCCGTGGCGGGCCACGCCTGGCGCGGGTACGCCGTGCTCTCCGACCCGCCGCTCGAGGAGTGCACCGTCAGTACCGCCCACTGTTATATTACTAGCTGTTGCACGGTCCGTGCTGGTGCTGTAACCTCCTGCCTGGCGCCCGCAGGAGCTGGAGGGCGGGGCGGCGCGGCCCGTGTGGTTCGTGTTCTCGGGCATGGGCTCGCAGTGGGCGGGCATGGCGCGCGACCTCATGCGCCTGCCGCTGTTCGCCGCGAGCGTGGCGCGCTCGGCGGCGGCGCTGCGGCCGCACGGCGTGGAGCTGGAGCGCGTGCTCACCTCGGCGCCGGCCGCGGCCTTCGACGACGTCGTCAACTCCTTCGTGGCCATCGCCGCCGTGCAGGTGGCGCTGGTGGACGTGCTGCGCGCGCTCGACGTGCGCCCCGACGGCATCGTGGGCCACTCCGTGGGCGAGATCGGTGCGTAGTGCCTAGTGCCTAGTGCCTAGTGCCTAGTGCGTACATACACAACCGGACACACGACTGGGCTAATTAAATACCGCCGTGTCGCAATATCGTGTTATTGCTCTCTTATTATACCCGCGTGTAATAGGAGGATTACACATGGTGAAATCCGGCTCGAAGGACCAAATACACAGCAGTACACGAAGGTTAAATTATATGCTGGATGTAGTCGAGAGCGTTCATTCGCAACATAAAGCCTACACACTAAAATGCGGTAATTTTAGAATACACACGCATTATGACCACGCCTTTCAATTTCAATTTGGGCAGTGTATGTTCACCAAATGTTCCATGTAAAAATGGTTGCGCGTAGCTTATGTATAGTGCGCGGCATCTAACGTGGCCAGATTTTGGAGTAGTGTGTGCCCCACTACTCCAAAACCTTGCCAAGTTAAATGCTGTACACTATGCTTGTTTGTAGCAAAAATCGTCGCCTAGAAACAAGTAAGTACAGTGTACAGCATCTAATTTGGCAAGGTTTTGGAGTGGTGGGGCCCACACTACTTCAAAATCTGGCCACGTTAGATGCTGTACACTATAAGTAAATGCCTAGGACGCACTCGTCAAGTTTCTAATGGACAAACGGTATGATAATTATGATGTTCATGGAGAGGAGTGTCGTTCAGTTAACGCGACAAGCTGACAGTGACAGCATTAACTTGACATATTCAACTCTAGTGTAGCATCGGTCAGGAGGTCGCTAAGCCTTGAATTGTATACATCATAAGGAATCGTCTTTTAGCGTAGGTACCTACCAGGCCACGTTCACACGGCGATTATTTTCCCGTATACCGTATACGAGATTTTATCGAATAGAGTAGTGACAACAAGTAGTGACAGTAGAGTAGTGAAACCGCGGTAGCCTAGTGGTTTGGGTAATGGACTGCTGAGACGAGGTCTCGGGTTCGATCCCAGGTTCACCATGGCACACACCAATGACTTGTCGATGCTTTTCGAAGTTATGTGTGTATTTATCGCAGGTTTATCAGTGCCTCGGAGAGCACGTTAAGCCGTCGGTCCCGGTTGCCATACAAACATCTATGGCAGTCGTTACGGGTAGTTGGAGCCCTCAAAAGTCCAACCAGTCTAACTTGGAACTTCGATATCGCCATTGGTCATAATGACCATTGGTTGTGGAGGTCAGATGGCAGTCGCTCCACGGAAAATATCGAAGTTCAGCCGCATCACAGTTAGACTGGAAAGCCGACCCCAACTGAGTTGGGAAAAAGGTTCAGAGAATGATGAGAGTAGTGACAACAGAATATATATGAAAACTTAAAAATTGTTCATACGGGAAAATCCCGTGTTCGAGAAATATATTTTAACATATAACCGTGCGAAGTTGTCACTGGAACGCCGCGTCTCGAAACAATTTTATCGAATACGACACGCAGTGGCGCTTATGTTCATGTGGTCTCGTCCACACGACTCGCCCATTCGAGGATCGGCGAAAATCGAATCGAATGGTTGCCGTGTGAACAATTGCATCGTATACGGTAAAACCGTATACGTGAAAAAATCGAATCGATTGGTCGCCGTGTGAACGTGGCCATACGGTAAAAGTATACGGTAAAACCGTATACGTGAAAAAATCGAATCGAATGGTCGCCGTGTGAACGTGGCCTAAGGAATAGCGAAAAATGGTCAAAGGAGTTAAAAGCCCGATTTTGATGAAACTTAAAATCTCATCATTAGATTTTTGAAAAACTAATAATCCTAGCTGGGAATCGAACCCGTTGATTTTGAAAAAAAAAACACACCCTTTATTATTTACACCATACGATAGTGTCGCTATTAAGGATCAAATTATACGAAGTAATGATATAGGTACGGCAAATTTAAGGAAAATTTGGAATTTAATAAAATTCATATTTCACCTACCTATTTGTTTCGTTCGAAATGCCATAAAAGATCGCCCCTAACTATTCCTTGTTTTAAATAATAATTATACTCACAATGATTACGATGATTGATGTTATTTTTTCAACAAGATGGAGCTCCAGCCCACAATAGCCGTAAAAGAAATTTTGATTCAGCAGTTTGGCGACAATTTTATTGTAAGGCATGGTCCTATGCCTTGGCCAGGGAAATCCCCGGATGTTACCCCCTTAGATTACTTTCTCTCGGGGTATATCAAAAACGAAATTTACAAAGACGCGTATGATATACTTGATGACTTGAAACGTTCTTTGGAGAATATTGTAAACGGAATCAATAACATTGTAATATTAAAATAATTCAGTACGATCCTTGAGGTCTCAAATCCAGCTATTTATGAAAACAATGGTCTACATTTTTAACAATTAATCAGTTAACGTAAAAAAATAAAATGTATTTTGTTAAAGATGAGCTCTTTCCTTTAGTTTGCCGTATGTCATTACTTCCCAGAATAAGATCCTTAATAGACTCTGTCTAATGAAAGCTGAACCACGACATTTATTGATTTGCAACACCAGTGGACTATAAATGTCACCTTCTGTCATTTCTCTGTGATTGCGCGTTGACATTATGATTTTGATACTTTGTTGTATTCACGTCAAATATTAACGAGATTCAGATGCGATATCTAAAAATATTCGCTTTTGTATTAGATATTTATACTTTTCGACAATATTTATTTACATAATGTAATTAATTATAAGTGTGACTGATGATGGATCAAGCAGCTCGGATTATGGTGAAGAATATTTGGAATCTAATTTTGATTATAATTAATAGTATTTTTTTCTAATAAATGAATTTCGTCTGATTCCTATAAGCCCGCTTGAAGATAGTTTTTAGTCTGGAATAACACAGGCAAAATGTCTTGCACACGTTCATGGGCCAATTTCACTCTGGCAACAGCTAGTCTATATCTCCACTACATCAGCGGTTTTACTCGGTTCGATTCCGACATAACCACCCCCGATGGCCAACGGGTATTCTTTGGGGATTTTCCCACGATTAAACCTGCTACCTTTTCTCTCTCTTCCCGAGGTGAAGCCGTGGGCAGTAGATAGTATTTAATAAATAAATCAACATGTAAATAATAATGACACCGAATAAAGCGCGATGAAATTCTTTAAAAATACCAGTTAAACTTTAATAGGTACATACTTTTATTTCACGATCAAAATGTTTTTATCCAACTATAACGGGTGATACCTGCCCTAAATTTTTAAATTTGCCGCGGTTTTGTTGGTCCAGCTTTCATTAGACAAACTATAGCAACACTATCGTATGGTGTAATAATACTTGATGTGTTTTTTTTCAAAATCCATGGTATAATAGGTTTTTCAAAAATCTAATGATGAGATTTTAAGTTTCATCAAAATCGGGCTCTTAACTCCTTTGAGCATTCCTTATAGTTTCGGATTTGGCCATCCAAGCCCTTTTGAAAAATCCACCCTGTATAGTTATGTATATCGTCTTTGGTACCTACTTACTTACTATGATTTGCACCACAGTACTGGATTTGTTGTAAAAAGTCACGACGATTCGCAAGCGTGTTGTCTCCGTGGCCGTGGAGACAAGCTAGTTGGACGGCATGTGCATTGCGCAGGTTGCGCGTACGCGGACGACACGCTGAGCGCGGAGCAGGCCGTGCTGGCGGCGTACTGGCGCGGGCGCAGCATCGTGGACGCGGCGCTGGCGCCGGGCGCCATGGCGGCCGTGGGGCTGTCGTGGGCGCAGTGCGAGGCGCGCTGCCCGCCCGACGTGGTGCCGGCGTGCCACAACGCGGCCGACAGCGTCACCGTGTCGGGCCCCGTCGCCTCGGTGGAGCGCTTCGTGGCGGAGCTGGCGGCCGAGGGCGTGTTCGCGCGCATGGTCAACAGCGCGGGCGTGGCGTTCCACAGCCGGTACATCGCCGCGGCCGCGCCGCTGCTGCGCAGGAGCCTGGAGCGCGTCATCCCCGAGCCCAAGCCGCGCAGCGCCCGCTGGATCTCCTCCTCGCTGCCCCGGGAGCAGTGGGACTCGGACATCGGTGAGCCTCGTGAGCATCGGGACGCGCGGGGCGCGCGAGCCGTGCCGACACTCAGCGGTGTGTTGTGTCCGCAGCGAAGCTGAGCGACGCCAGCTACCACGTGAACAACCTGCTGTCGCCGGTGCGCTTCGCGGAGGCGCTGCGCTCGCTGCCGGAGCGCGCGCTGCTGGTGGAGGTGGCGCCGCACGCGCTGCTGCAGGCCGTGCTGAAGCGCGCGCTGCCCGCGCCCGCCGCGGCGCACGTGGCGCTGGTGCGGCGCGACGCGGGCGACGCGCTGGCGCACCTGCTGGGCGCCGTGGGCCGCCTGCACGGCGCGGGCGCGCAGCCCGCCGTGGCGCGCCTGTACCCCGCCGTGGCCTTCCCCGTGGCGCGCGGCACGCCGGGGCTGGCCTCGCACGTGCTGTGGGACCACTCGCAGGACTGGGACGTGGCGCACTTCGGCGCCGCGCGCTCCGGCGAGAACGTGCTCGAGTGCGACCTGGCGCGCGCCGACGACGCCTTCCTCGCCGGACACAACATCGACGGCCGCGTGCTCTTCCCGGCCACGGGGTACCTGGTACGCCCTGCTGTGCATTATCCACCTTGATCTGCCTACTACCTATTTGTGTTTTTACTGATGAATTTTTATTTCTGCCGACTCCCGCAGACTCTCGTTTGGAGAACGATAGCGAAATTGAACAATAGGAAACCGGAGGAGACACCGATAGTGTTGGAGAACGTTCAATTCCGTCGCGCGACCATCGTACCGCGCGACGCCCCCCTCCGGTTTCTGGTCAACGTGCTCAGCGGCACCGGCGAGTTCGACGTGTGCGAGGGCGGCGCCGTGGTGGTGACGGGCCTCGTGCGCCTGGCGGCCGACCCGCGCGCCGAGCGCCTGCAAGACCTGGACGAGGCGCCGCCCTCGGCCGGGCCCGACCTGTTGCCGCTGAATACCGACGACATTTACAAGGAGCTGCGCCTGCGCGGCTACAACTACGGCGGCGTCTTCCGCGGGATTCGTTCGTCCGACGCGCTCGGTAACGTCGGCGAGCTCGCCTGGGACGGCAACTGGATCTCCTTCATGGACACCATGCTGCAGTTCGGCCTCGTCGGGACGGACACGCGCGAGCTGTACCTGCCCACGCGCCTGCAGCGCGCGCTCATCGACCCGCAGGCGCACCTGGCGGCCGTGGCGGCGCTGGGCGAGGGCCGGGCGGTGCCCGTGCGCGCCTACCGCGACATCGGCGTGTACGCGGCGGGCGGCGTGGAGCTGCGCGGCGTCAAGACCAGCCTGGCGCCGCGCCGCGCCAACGCGCAGGCCGCGCCCAAGCTCGAGAAGTACGTGTTCATGCCCTACGACAACGCCGCCGTCGCCACGGAGGACACGTCGCGCTCCAAGCGCGAGGCGCTCACCGTCAGCCTCCAGCTGGTGCTCGAGAACGTCGGGGCGCTCAAGCTGAAGCTCATGGAGGCCGCCCTGGACCGGCCGCCGGAGGCGCTGCTCACGCCCTCGGCCGTGCAGATCCTGGAGGCCGAGCCGCAGGTGCGCGTGGACGCGACGCTGGCGGCGGGGCCCGCGCCCGCCGCCTACGCCGCCGCGGTCAAGGAGCTCGGCGTCAAGGTGGTGGCGAAGGACGCGCGGGCGGCGGCCGTGGAGACGGACTGCCACCTCGTGCTGGCGGCCGACGTGCTGGCGCGCCACGGCGCGGCGGCGCTGGCGGCGCTGGCGGGCGCGCTGGGCGACGGCGGCATGCTGCTGCTGGAGGAGCCGCACAAGGCGCTGGACGAGGCGGGCGCGCGCGACGCGCTGGCGCGCCTGGGGCTGGCGCCGCTGTCGCGCCAGGTGGCGGCCAGCTGCGAGTTCGTGCTGCTGCGCCGCCGCGCGCGCCTGCCGCCGCAGCACGTGGTGGTGGACGCGGCGGACGACGGCGCCTTCGCCTGGGTGCCCGCGCTGCGCGAGGCGCTTGCGCGCGCCGAGCGCGAGGAGCTGCGCGTGTACGTGGCGGCGCGCAGCGCCACGGCCGGCGTGCTGGGGCTGGCGGCGTGCCTGCGCGCCGAGCCGGGCGGGCGCGCGCTGCGCGTGTTCTACCTGCCGCACGCGCGGGAGCCCTTCAGCCCGGAGGCGGCGCCGTACGCGGCGCAGGCGGCGCGCGACCTGGCCGTGAACGTGCTGCGCGCCGGCGTGTGGGGCAGCTACCGCCACGTGGCGCTGGGCGCGGGCGCGGCGCAGCTGCAGGTGGAGCACGCCTACGTCAACACGCTGACGCGCGGCGACCTGGCGTCGCTGCGCTGGGTGGAGGCGCCGCTGCGCTTCGCGCGCGAGCTGCCGCCGCCGCCCGGCTGCGAGCTGTGCTCCGTGTACTGCGCGCCGCTCAACTTCCGCGACGTCATGCTGGCCACGGGCAAGCTGCCGCCCGACGCGCTGCCGGGCAGCCTCGCCGGCCAGGTCTGTTGCGCGTCCACAATGCCTCTCGTACAGATCGGCATGCTTTGATTATATAAGTGTCTAGATGGAGTGTCCAATGCGCAAAAGTGTCCCAAATCGTAAGTACTTATCAGAGAACTGTTCACTGATAAGTACTTACGCGCTGCGCTGCTCAGTCACCATCGTGTCGGCTCGGTGTCACTACGTAATTCCCGCGGCAAACAAAAGGTAAAACTGTCGAAATAATGGCGACTTGTACGATTAAAGTGTGCCGGAATTATAAAGGACGACTAAAAACTATTACACACGACCTATCATCCCTAAGTGTCCCTAAGTTACCAAAATACAAGTTATATTACTTTTGATCATAAAATATTGTCATTCATCACACGCCATATTTGTGAGTGTGGCCAGTTTAAAAAAAGAATATGTTTAACGATTTGGGGAGCCAATCTCCCAAATTTTCATTGATTTAGATTAGAACATTATTTACTAACTACGGCAAAGCTAAAGGAGGGTTATGATTTTGACAAGCAAATGTATGTTCATGTGTGCCTTCGTAACTCGTCAACTACCTACTTATTAGAATGTTATTGGATAAATGAGGTACCTACCATTAGAAGCGTGTTTGTTATCCACTGGTTATTATAGGCTATATGGGGTGTCATTGAAGCTAATGTGGTGTCCTAAGGATTTTTCTTTGTTCTGTGTGTGGTGCCCTCTAGTGGTCATAAAGTAATGTGTTAAAAAAAAACGGTACTGAGTCGGGGTGTTAAAAATGTTATATTAGTCACTCGTGGGCGGCTAACATAGAGGTGGGCCGCCGTGTCTGCAGTATACTTGCTTGTTTTTCAGTATTGGGTTCGGTAAGAAACGTATGTATTCTGACTTATTAGATAGTTAGGTATCTGTTCCATGGAAACTTAGCGTACTCTCGCCTTAGACATACGTGTCTTGAAAACTATAATGTTTGATTCCAGGAATGCATACTGGGGCTGGAGTTCAGCGGGCGCTCGTGTGGGGACGGGCGGCGCGTGATGGGCATGGTGGCGGCGCGCGGCCTGGCCACCACGGTGCTGGCCGACGCGGGCTTCCTGTGGGAGGTGCCGGCCGCCTGGTCGCTGGAGGAGGCGGCCACGGTGCCCGTGGCCTACGCCACGGCGTACTACGCGCTGCAGGTGCGCGGGCGCATGCGGCGCGGCGAGGCCGTGCTGGTGCACGCGGGCACGGGCGGCGTGGGGCAGGCCGCCATCAGCATCGCGCTGGCCGCGGGCTGCACGGTGTTCACGACGGTGGGCACGCCCGACAAGCGCGCCTTCCTGCGCGAGCGCTTCCCCGCGCTGGCGCCGGAGCACATCGGCAACTCGCGCGACTGCTCCTTCGAGCAGCTCGTCAAGCGCCGCACGGGCGGGCGCGGCGTGGACCTGGTGCTCAACTCGCTGGCCGCCGACAAGCTGCACGCGTCCGTGCGCTGCCTGGCCGAGGGCGGCCGCTTCCTGGAGATCGGCAAGCTCGACCTGGCCAACGACAGCGCTCTCGTCAGTAGCTCCTCTCTCAGTGGTTCTCTCGCAGTTGGCACGTCCGCAGGCGAGGCGCCCTACTAACGACCGCGCGTGTGTTCTCTGCGCAGGGGATGTCCGTCTTCTTGAAGAACACCACGTTCCACGGCATCCTGCTCGACGCGCTGTTCGAGGCGGGCGACGAGCACAGCGAGAAGGCGGCAGTGGTCCGCTGCGTGACGGAGGGCATCGCGAGCGGCGCCGTGCGGCCGCTGCCCTCCACCATCTTCTCCGACCACCAGCTGGAGCAGGCCTTCAGGTGCGTCACTGTTCATCCCTGCACTTGATTGCTAATATCTCTAACGATCAACTTGAACAACGAATGCTGACTGACTCAATCGCAGGTACATGGCGACGGGCAAGCACATCGGCAAGGTGGTGCTGCGCGTGCGCGAGGAGGAGGCGGGCGGCGCGCGGCCCGGCGCCAAGCTCGTGAGCGCCGTGCCGCGCGTCTACCTGCACCCCGCCAGGAGCTACGTGCTCGTCGGTCAGTAGCCAAGTGCCTGTGCACCTGGGCGTGTGCCTACCTACCTACCTGCAGTGGCAGGGCTCATTCTCTCCATGTCGCAGGCGGGCTGGGCGGCTTCGGGCTGGAGCTGGCGCAGTGGATGGTGAGGCGCGGCGCGCGCAAGCTCGTGCTGAACTCGCGCAGCGGCGTGCGCAGCGGCTACCAGGCGTGGTGCATCCGCAGGTGGGTGGCGTGGCGCGTGGCGCGTGGCGCGCGGGGGCGTGGCGCGTGGCGCGGCGCGTGAGTGCTCAGTGGCGTGTGCAGGTGGCGCGCGGCGGGCGTGGCGGTGCGCGTGTCGACGGCGGACGCGTGCGGCGCGGCGGGCGCGCGCGCGCTGCTGCGCGAGGCGGCGGCGCTGGGCCCCGTGGGCGGCGTGTTCAACCTCGCCGCCGTGCTGCGCGACGCCTTCCTCGACAAGCAGAGCCCCGCCGACTTCCAGGCCGTCGCCAGGCCCAAGATTGACGGTAGGTACATACGCCCTGCGATGGCTTCAGATCCTGCGATACTAACACGTTCGCCACTCTTGTGCAAGTATTGAGATCGATTGTGCGGTGACAGCCACGAAGGCGCTGGACGCGGCGTCGCGCGAGCTGGCCCCGGAGCTGGAGTACTTCGTGGTGTTCTCGTCGGTGTCGTGCGGCCGCGGCAACCCCGGCCAGAGCAACTACGGGCTCGCCAACTCCGCCATGGAGCGCATCTGCGAGCAGCGCCAGGCCGACGGGCTGCCCGGCCTCGCCGTGCAGTGGGGGGCTATCGGTGACTTGATCAGTACTTCTGGGTTACGTTTCAAATCTCATCCAATCAAAGCACTTACAAAGTACAAATCATTTTGAAGCCCTCATATACATTGTACCACCATGCAGCTGCGGAATGCACAACATCCATCCCCGTACTTATTATTACTATTAGATCGCATTTAGCCCGCGTATGTCTGACAAGCGACATGAGCCATTGTGCGGACAAATGCAACCTTATGTTCATACAAGTAAGAGTGCGGGGCGGTCAAAATGACCGCGACGCCCCGCCCCGCCGTCTGCTTATTGCCATTTGGTAGAATATGTATCATCATCATCATTCTCTGAACCTTGATATATAATTATATGTATATATATATCGGTAGAATATGTATGAACGGTACAATAACATAGTATAAGATCTCGATGTCACCATATTCAGTGAAGTAAATATTCTGAATTCATTATACAGTAAACCTTTGAAACTATTTTTACCCTACTGCCAAGAAGGGTTAGGTTTTTTTCGCACGTATCTTGTATGTATGTATGTTTGTAAGATTCTTTATTGCCTCATATCTCTCAAACCACTGGACGGATTTCTTTAATTAACATATCTTTAGATTCGCCTCGGTAACCCAAGTGTTCTTAAATAGGTGACGCGAAAAAAAAAAAAACATGGCCGCTGTAATTCGATAAAGCGATAAAGCTATTTAAATAATCTTCTTCTTCTTCTATACTTATAATAAATCTGTAGAAGTGAAAATTCTGTACATTGAAAATATCAAAAAAATAAGTAGCAGGGGGTGTTACTAGACCGACACCGATCCCAAATATATGATTAAAAAAATTTTTGTCTGTCTGTCTGTCTGTCTGTCTGTCTGTCTGTCTGTCTGTCTGTCTGTCTGTTTGTTCAGGTATCACGCAAAAACTACCGGTTCGATTACAATGAAACTTGGTATAATTATTCTTCAATATCCTGGGCAGCACACTGGGTACTTTTTATACCGGAAAAGTACATACAATAAAAAACAAACTTAATTTTGCGGTTCAATCGCTAGACCCGATTACTGTACCAACCGCAAATAATAAGTTTGTCGTAGGTACTCACCCGCAATGGAGTTCACTAGATGGCCTGCGGCCAATCCGGCCGGGGTGGAGTGGCCCTCTAGTGGGCTGCTCCGAGGCTCCCCATGTGACCCTACTCTGACTAGCAGAGGGTACAGTGGGAAGCAAGCGGGGGGCAAGCTGATTGTCCACGCGCCGATGGTTTTGTGACAGGATGACCGCCTGTCACCCTTCACCCCACCATCGGTAAAGTGGCGCGATGCTGGGGGGTCAAGGGGGCCATCTTAAAACCGTAGATGGCCCAGGGTCAACTTGGAAACCGGGGGATATGCTCTAAGCAATTTTACAACTGAAGACTCACGCACGCTGTCAACCATCAGGAGTAGTTAAGTCGCGAACTTAACTACTCCTGATGGCTGACGGGGGTGGTATCCGAAGGAACTTCCGCACGAAAAAAGGAATTTGAAACGGAATTCAAAATCCACGCGGGCGGAGCCGCGGGCAACAGTTATTATTAATATTTATATAATTCCATATATAAAAAAAATGAATTGTATACGGCAATATGGGTATCAAATTAAAGGGCTTATCACGAGGATTTCAAAAAAGTATATCATGACCAGATTTTAATTTAAAAAAATGAAATTTTCATCTATATAATTATACAAGTTACACGCGAATTGAGGTTTGTGAACTTGTGATTTGTACCTACGACGAAAACTAAAAAGTATAAAATAAAAAATATAATTTAAAAAATGTAAAAACCCGACTGCATAAAAAACATTAAAAGAAAATAACAAGCACTTAGATGATCTAGAAACATAACAACTTAACAGTCGGCATCCATTATTCGACAGCCAATCTAATTATTCAATTAATGTTTAAAGAAATCCGTCCATTGGTTTGGAAAATATGAGGTAATAAAGAATCTTATAAACACACATACATACATACATACATACATACAAGATACGCGCGAAAAACATAACCCTTCTTGGCAGTCGGGTAAAAACAAGCACTTGGATGTCCTGTGGTCTAGAAACATAGCAACTAACAGTCGGGATCCATTGAAAAATTAAATTGGCTGTCGAATAATGGATCCCGACTGTTCAATTGTTATGTTTTTTTATTATCATCCTTATCTTACAATTAAATATGAACCTTTGATGTAAATGAAGGCTGTAAGAAAGTGTTTAACTGGTAACTGTAAGTGCCATTACATGCTCTAGAATAATAATTATTCACACGCTCAGTATTTTCTTGCTCGTGGTGCAGGCGATGTGGGTATGGTCATGGATATGATGAGCGGACAGGAGACTGTGGTGAGAGGAACCGTGCCGCAGCGCATCTCGTCGTGCTTGGCGGTTCTGGACACGCTGCTGGCTCAGCCGCACGCAGTCGTTGCCTCCATGGTGCTGGCTGACAAGGGCCAAGCTGGCGTGGCGGCCTCGAACGATCCCGTGCACGCTGTGGCCAACATCCTCGGTATGTGAAGACTAGTAATAAATAATAATTGTAGTATAATTCCTCTCAACACATAAAAAAATAGTGTAGGTACCACAAATTATAAACAAACTACAGTACTGAAAAATATTATTTAAAAATCGAAAAACTCGACTGCCTAGACTAGCGTACATCAATCTAAGTGCTTATTTTTTTTTATTTTAGTTTTAGGCAGTCGGGTTTTTTGATTTTTAATTTTGATTTTTATGTTATACTTTTTAGTTATTTACATAGCTTCCCGGTTAATAATAAAGTATAAATCTATCTTTCAAGGAGTTAATAATGTTAGTGTAGTGAAGGGACATCAGCGAAAATTATATTTTTGCTCATAATCTCCGGTTCTACTCAACCCATTGCAATCGAACAAACGTAAGATTTTAAGTCAGACCAAGACCTTTTAAACAAATAAAACCACATCTAAATTCGTTCAGCAGTTTTTATGTCCATCGCGGTCAAATATTTTTGACGAATCAAATGATACCTAAGCAAAATCCGTCAAGCCGTTTAAACTGTAGGCCGTGCCAAAGAAATGAACATACATGTATGTATGTTATGTATGTTACATACATAACATACATACATGCATACATACATGCATGCATACATGCATACATACATACATACATACATACATACATACATACATACATACATGCATACATGCATACATACATACATACATACATACATACATACATACATACATACATAAGTCATAAGTAAGTAAGTCATACCTAAGTATTTTTATTTCATAACAATTTACATTGTGTTGAAAATTTGTCAAAACTACATAAATTTAATAACAACTACGAAATAATAATAAAATAATTACTTACAATAAATTCACTCCAATAACAATTGTCAATACCAGTTACATTTCCAATGGTTAACAAATTGTCTAACCGACTATGTAACGATACCTACACGCAACGCCAATTTTGTAAGAATAAAATTATGTGAATTTGATTAGTACCGCAAGGTAAACTAGATGGCGCCTTTATAAGGATTTTAAAGGCGCGATATGGTTTCGTTACCGGTCAGGATATATATAGAGCATTTTGACAATGATTTTTTGTGAAACAATATTGGTTACACCGCGGAATACAAGAGTTGCTGCAAAGTGAACTTGTATTAATCAAAACTCTACCAACCACGCCACCTCGCTGGACATGGTCCTTACGAACCGGAACGTTGGCTCGAGTTAATTCGGACAGTAGAGCTGCTGGGCAGCTCTCTGTTATCTGGCTAGCTGAGCGTAAGCTCGCTACCACATTCGGACAGTTGAGCTCATGAAGCTATAGATAAACATGGAGGCCAAACCGGGAAGAAGCTTGATCCAAATACCTACATGTCTGTATCTCACTCTCTGTGGGCCGACTTCTCTTTCGTGTATTTGTACAATGTTGCTATCTTCTTATTAGTATCTCCTAGTAAATTATAGAAATAGACCATACTAACCAAAAATGCAAGTAAAATGATTTATAAATAACTCTATAGTTCGACTACGATTATATGTGGAAATTGAAAAATTATATGCCATTTATTATGCATGATTGGGTTGTTGAATCAGGAAATCAGTGAATTAAATTCCCATTGTCTATGGATTCAGTACGTAATGTGGCAACATTGGTACTACATGTTAACTATCAATAAACAATATGGCGGTTGTTTATTATTGTTTTGGTTTTTAACATATTTAAAGTTAATTATAAGTATAAACTCAAAAAATGGTGCAAAATTGTATAGTGCGTGGTTGCGGTATTACTTGGCGTCAAGGATGTGATATAAAATTCCACGCGTAACTGTTTAAACTTGTTTAAATGGTGATTTCTTGCTTAGAAGGTTATCATACTTAGAAAGAGAAGTCGGCCCACAGAGAGCAAGATAGTAAATACAGACTGAGCATCAAGTAGGTATTGGAAGTGAGGCCTCCATGTTTATCTATAGCTTCATGGTTGAGCTGCAGGGCAGCTCTCTGTTATTCTTGGCAAGCTGAGCGCAAGCTCGCCTGTTATTCGGGGCAGCTGAGCGTGAGCTCGCTGCTCATCAGGACAGCTGGGCGCAAGCCCGCTGTTATTCCTGGACAGCTGGAGTAACCAGCTCGCTGTTCAGACCTATATCTTGACCGATTGGCTTGAGTATCAATCGGCGGGATCTTTTTGCATCGCATCGGAACGGCTGAGTCTTAGCTCGCTGTTCTAAGAAGACCACCGTCGCCTACGGGCACGGGCGGCGAGTCAAGCAGTACCAGGAGCACGGAGGAAGGGGCCTCTGCGGTGGATGCAATACGACGGACTGTCGTAAGGGCGCCCGACGGGAAGTGAGTCAACCAAATCGTGAGTAATCGTAAGTCGTCACTTGCTTTTCGAAAGGTTCAGGCTACAATCAAGTGTTGTTATCAACGGCTCTAGTGAGAGGTGTTTCGAGAAGCGGGCTTAGGTACACAGTACGCACCTTGTTAGACCAAGGTTCGCAAACGTCCTTCGTTACCGAGGGTATAGTCCAAAGTCTTGGTCTGAAAAAACAATCTGCCAAAGGACTTATATCTGGGGTAGGTGGGGGTACTCAATTGGTATCAAATTCAGTCGTAGAAGTAAGACTTCAATCTCAGGTTGATCCATCTGTTGAGTTGTTAGTAAAAGCTTATGTTGTAAAGTCTATCACATCCTCCTTACCGGTTAGAGAAACCGCACGTTTGGAAGAAATACTCATCAGCGACATCCAGTTGGCTGATCCTCAATATCATACTCCTGATAAAGTGGATATGTTATTGGGTGCGGAAATATTTTCACAAGTAATACAAAATGGAATAAGAAAATCTACTGATGGTCAAATTGTCGCGCAGTGTACTACCTTGGGGTGTATTTTATCTGGCACGGTGAAATCTGCATTAAACTATTCATCTAACATTTCTGTGTTGCACGTAAATCTGGGGCAGATGGAGCCAACAACAGGCTGTGAAACAGTACCAGCAAAAGTAGAAATTAATAGTCAAAAGTGGTCACGTAACAGCAATGGTAAGAAAAAATCTAATCAAGTCAATCCTTACCTGGATTCTACCAATACCTCGAGGGTGGGCTGTAGGTTGGAGAGTCATAGTCGGAATTTCGAAGCAAATAGCTTAAATCTTCACAGTAGGCCGCAACTGATGCGGAATTATTCAGGAACCAAGTATCATAGAGATACATTAATGAAAGAACGGGTTAGGGCTTACAAGTGGGCTAAACATATTCCTAAGCCAAACAGCGTAGATTTTGGTCCAGTCAAAGAGGACAATTTGCCTCCTTGTAAGTGTGATTGCTAGGCAGAGTGATTGGAAAACACCCAGGTCAGGACAACCTGACACGTTGTTACTTTGTGCACTCAATAAAAGGTAAACATCAAAATTGTGTATTGCCTAGTAATTCAATCATTTATATTTAAGTGTGTATTGCCTAGTTAGTTAAATCATTTTTGTAATCTGTTTTTAGCAGCAATCTTATTATGTAACAATCATAAGTTTAGTTTTTTGGGATCACGTTGTGATCATTAAATCATTTTGTTAAACTATTGTCAAGTTTATCAATTTAAGTCTTAAGTTTAAGTTCTTATGTTAACATTTAAGTTTTTATATTCAGTTTGTTGAGTTCAATTAAGCTGAACTTGCATTTGTATAATTATTCATTTACAGTCCATTAATATCGAATGTGTAAATTCAAAAGGACATAATATGTCAGTATGTCCTTGGTGTGCGGAATGTCTAACCGACTATGTAACGATACCTACACGCAACGCCAATTTTGTAAGAATAAAATTATGTGAATTTGATTAGTACCGCAAGGTAAACTAGATGGCGCCTTTATAAGGATTTTAAAGGCGCGATATGGTTTCGTTACCGGTCAGGATATATATAGAGCATTTTGACAATGATTTTTTGTGAAACAATATTGGTTACACCGCGGAATACAAGAGTTGCTGCAAAGTGAACTTGTATTAATCAAAACTCTACCAACCACGCCACCTCGCTGGACACAAATACATAATACATACATACATACATATCTACATAATCTCAAAAAAACATTACCCTGCTTTCGGCAGTCGGGTAAAAAAAGAAAAGAAAAGAAAATGTTTTTATTACGGATCACACATGCACATATATAGTATATTATATACAAAAAATCCTTTCTTAGTGGATGCCTACAACATAAACACTCCACCGTTCACACTCAACCGATGATACGTTAGTGCGTCGAGCGTACAGCGTCTATTCCGTTTTCGTCAACGCATTGTTGGTCGACATATGAGATGTAAGAGATCGTTTGTATACCTACAGGTCGAAGTTTGTCGAAAATTTTTGATACAGAACGATTTATCAGGGAAGTACAAAATGGCACATCTAAATTTCGTATCAAATTTTTTAACTATGAAACATTTAACAATCGTAAGGAGTTCATCAAAAGATTCTATGGACGAGCGGTAATACTGAATAAATATAAGATACTCTCTCAAAGTTGCATATATTATGGACATTTAATTGGCCACTTATTTTATTTTTTACTAGCTGTCTCGGCGAACTTCGTACCGCCATATTTTCCACCCGCGTGCAATTCCGTTCCCATTCCTGTTCCCGTTCACTATTCCCATTCCTATTCCTATTCTCATTCCCATTCCCATTCCTACTACTACCTACTACTACTAAATACTAATCCCGTAACGTAAACATAAACTTCTCTCACATAATAGAAAAAGTTTGTATGAGAAAAAGAAAAGTTACTTTCTGAAATTTTCTGTACAACTGTTTTTTTTTTTCGTAAGAACCTTCTCCCGATAATAACAAACACAACAAAAAAAGAATTAGTGAAATCGGTAGAGCCGTTGGTGAGTTATGCGCTTACCAACACATTTTGCGATTCATTTTTATATTATAGATGAACCCCACATTGACGTTTCCTTTTTTGGTCTTGTTCAAAAGTCTCCCAAATAGCAATTATTTCGATAAGCTTCATTTTAAAGTTCTATATCACACAACACAACCACTCTGTAGATGCTACACGCATAAACTGACTAGATGCGTAGTGTGAAACGTTTCTTTGACCGAATAGACGCGACGGATGATACGCTCGACGCATTTTGCGTTTGATATGAACGCACCCTGCAGGCGAATACGCATTGCTAAGTATAGAGTAGAGAAAAAAGAGAATATAGGAATCTCAACGTATACTTACATGTGAATACGAATACATGTGTATGGTGGTGCAGGATGTCTGCCTGGGGAAGGCAGTGGGTCAAAGTCGACTCAACATAAAGAATATTTTATTCTAATACTACTCTATAGTATAGCTAATTGTTTTATAAAGATATAAAACTTATTTGCGCTAACACAATCAAGGAGCTCCGCGGTTTTCTGGGTAGTTTGAAAAAAAAAATAACCACGAAGGCCTTCTAACCTAATCTATCCAAGTCGGGGTACTCTGAGTCTTGTTAAAAATGTTACATTTCGAAATAAATAGTGGAGGTGGTTTAATATTTTTTTTTAAATAATGCTACTGTTTGATATGTTTATTAAACAAAAAAATGTGAATAAAAATTCATTAAATTGTGTGTCTGTGAAATATTCTTCATTCTAGTAAATTGGATTTGAAACAATAATATTCAACATAAAAATACGAGGACATTCGGTCCTCGTATTTTGATATGAAACATTTTCTAGGTAACGAAATCCTATGAAATTTCTGTCTGCGAAACAAGGGGCTCCCATACTACTACACCGATACATTGGCGGGTTGTCCGTGTAAAGTGACGTCGCGTCGTAGTGGTCGTAGCAGTCCATCGCTTCAACGGCCACTTACTTCCAGTACGTGACGATAAGTGTATTGCTGCCCTACTCTAACTAAAAGGCCGTTAAACCACAGTTTGTCGATTTTCACTTTTTAATGCAGTCTTATACAACTTTCGATGCTCTTTCTTTTGGTCTAAGACTCATTTTTCTATCATTAATAGTTTTAGAGATACAGAACCTTGCTGAGCGGTTAAACCACATAAATATTGTTACTTCCTTAATTAAAAAGCGACTAAGCCACAATTCTTCTCTAGAAAGACGTTAAAATACTTTAACGGCAAAAAAGAAACAACAATCTGAATCTCGTATCCTAACTACAATGCAGTTATTAAGAAAAACTACGCTAGAAAGCAGTTATACGCCAATAGCGGCTTTTAAGTTTTGTATTGAAATTATTATTAGCTAAATATCAGTCACTAGAGAGCAGCTAAACGACAATTCTAAACTAAATAGCAGTTAAACGCTTGTGATTTTCATTTGCGTTTGACCAGCTCAAGCGATAATTCCTTCCTTTTCACTTCGGGTGCAAGGACGCACGGACGTATGCGGCGCGTCTCTTCCTTTTTGGCGCCACAGTTTATAGAATGACGCAAAATACGCAAAGGTAAGCTGACATTATTATTTCATTTATTGCAATAAACAATTATTTGTAAAATTATTATAAATGCGGAAGTATGTTTGACAGTTTTTAAAATCTTAAACAAAAACGTACCTAGGTACTTATTGCAACCTACCTACTGTTTCTAAGTTCATCATCGTAATTGTTGTTGTAGCTATCTTTCAATTGTTGATTGTTTTATATGTTGATGTATTTTGGTCATATCTCCTGTTCTACTTGGCGTAACGCTCACCTCTGCCCTCAATTTTGGTCCATACATTGAGGAGAAGGCTCAATTAACTGCCAAAAAGTTGGGTATCCTGTCGAAGGTGCGACAATACTTCACACCGGAATAGCCCCTCAATTTACATGAAGTGCAAGTTCGGTCGTGCATGGGGTACTGTTCACACCTCTGTGACGGCTCAGCTAAACAGACCTGGAAGCGCTTGAGTCGATTGAGAGATGAGCCGAGAGCCTCATCAAAAATGATGCGCTGGTCGAGGCTAGACTTCAAAGTCTGGAGCATCGGCGCAGAATTGCCAGCTTTCGATTTTTTATCGGTTGCACTTCGGGGAATATGCTCTGGGTTTACATAACCTGATTCCTCCAAGCCCTTTTTATCACCGAACGACCAGACGTACGACGATGCGCCATTGTTATAATTATGGTGGACATTCCGCTAATACGCACAAATCGCTTCACCAATACGTTTGGAAGTTCGTACGGAAACTAGTTTTATAATAATTTCATTGTATTTTAGACGTTCCTGTGTACCATCAAAGATCCAAACTATGATGAATAATGTGTTGGTGGACCAGGAATTTCCAACTGAAGAATGAATTGAAACTAAGAGCATGCCATCTGCATGAAATTCCTCTTGCTCTAATACCTATATAAGCATTTGATAAGTTTAGTAAGGTCTAATTGTCTGTTCTTTTTAATGAATAAAGTTCTGATTTCATAAAATAGTTTTTAACTTCTCAACTCTTTATGCGGAAGTGCTTACTTAAAAGGCAGTTAATTGCGAGTAAGATGTTTTTAACTACCTTCTAGTTAAGCAATAGGACAACCTGTATAAAAATATGTTTTACAATACTAAGCTGAAAAGCGTTTAAAATCCCATAACTGCTTTCTAAGTAAGGGAAGTTAGTCCGCCAAGTGTTAACTACTAGGCTGTAAAACTGTTAAAATCCTTTAACTGCTTTATAACTAATTATATTTTGTTAACGTTTACTATAAGTACAAAACGTGGCGGCTACAAAAAATTGCTTTGCTATAAAGCAGTTAAGGTATAGTTAGCGGCCTTAAAGTGCAGTATATTACGTAAACGTTAAAAAAAATTGCTTAGCTAAAAGTTAAAAAATGAATTTAAATAAAATATAATAAATATAAATTAATAAAATATATCACATATTGTGCACAAAGATTATGCCTACAATTATAACTTACAACCTTGTTCCTAGGTAGCATACTTTTCAAGAGACATCAATTCCCACTTATTTTTGCGTTTTCTCGAAAATACCTTTTTGCAATTAGCTGCCTTTTAGTTTGAGTAGGGCAGTTTGTATGTGTGTATGTGTGTGTCATTTGGATATTACGTAATGGCACGTAATGGCCGTGACGTAGGGAAATAGGAAGCTGTTCATGCAGGATCATGACATCTAACGTCATGATCCTGCATGAACACATTCTATGTGATATTGTGCTGTACAGGTATCGTAGATCTCAATAAAGTATCAGACGCCGCCAGCCTGGCCGAGTTGGGTGTGGACTCCTTGATGGGCGCTGAGATTAAGCAGACGCTGGAGCGCGCGTTCGACATGGTGTTTGGAGTGACGGAAATCAGAGCGCTGACGTTCGCAAAGCTGCGCGCCATGGCAGGCGACGGCACGGGGCGCGACGTAGGCAGCGAGCCTCCGTCGGACGAAGTGGAGTCGCCCGCGGACTTGCGGCAGTTCGCTAACTTAGAGGAGCTGATGCCCAAGCAGGTGGTCGTCCAGCTGCCCAGCGCTGCCACTGCTGATACGGAATTCAAACCAGTGTTTATGGTACGTGTTTATTATCTCTCTATTGCTAAAACTTGTGACACTAAATTTTGCTGAAAGTGAGTAGTCTGTATTTAGGTGAATAGTGTGTTTTGCGCACATTATTCTAGCTGACATTTTGTAGTCAAATGTGTGAGTGATTTCCACCGGGCGACAGGTGCACCCGGTGGAGGGCGTGGTGGAGATGCTGCGCGAGGTGGCGAGTGCGGTGCGCGCGCCGGTGTTCGGGCTGCAGTGCGCGGGGGCGGCGCCGCTGGCCAGCATGGCGCAGCTCGCCGCCTTCTACGTGGCGCACGTGCGCGCGCTGCAGCCGCAGCCGCCCTACACGCTGCTGGGCTACTCCTTCGGCGCCGGCGTCGCCTTCGAGATGGCGCTGCAGCTGGAGCAGGCGGGCTGCGAGGCGCGGCTGGTGCTGGTGGACGGCTCGCCCGCCTACCTGTCGACGCACACCACGCGCCACAAGCAGAAGCGCGCCGCGCGCACGGCCGTGGCGGACGAGGCGCACGCGCTGTCGTACTTCGCGCAGCAGTTCGTGGAGCTGGACTTCGCGGCGGTGGCGGAGGAGCTGGAGCGGCTGCCGAGCTGGGAGGCGCGGCTGGCGCGCACGGGCGAGCTGGTGGGCGCGGCGGGCGCGCGCCACCCGCGGGCCGCGCTGGCGCAGGCGGCCGCCAGCTTCTACCGCCGGCTGCTGCTGGCCGACGGCTACCGGCCCGCGGGCCGCGTGCGCGCGCCCGTGCTGCTGTTCACGGCGCGCGACAACTACGTGACGCTGGGCGAGGACTACGGGCTGCGCGAGCTGTGCGCGGGCGCGCTGGCCACGCGCCAGCTGGCCGGCACGCACCGCTCCATCCTGCGCGGCCAGCCCGCCGCCGCCATCGCCGCGCACCTCTCCCACCTGCAGGCGCAGGCGCAGGCGCAGTAGACCGCGCGACCTCGTTCGATCTGTTATCGGCTGGGCTTCTTCAATGTCTTTTACAACTTTTTCAATATCATGTTCTTTCTGTTCAAGAACACCTTCTCCCTCCTCTGATTTAGCTGCCTGTTCTACTGTTCAATGGACTGCACCGCGCGCATCATCAAACGCACCATTGTGCATCACAACAGGAGCCTCTTGTTCACTACTAAACTTCCTTTGTTTAGACTGTCACATTGATAACTTGATTTCATTTGCGCATCAGAGGACGCAGAGTGACTGGATGGCGCATCCAATGGAATGATCTAATGGTGTTAATATTCACATCACGTGAGCGAACAAGCGTATTTGTATCTTTATGATTTACAAACATCGGGATGATATTGTGACTCATATAAAGTGGTTCAGTTACATATATGCTCAGACGCGTCAGACCTCGCGTACGGAGCACGCGCGTGTGTTCGTAGTACTAACGATGACGGAGAAGTTATGGTTGGCTAAGAGTCGTGTTGCTCCTATCAAACCCACTACAATCCCAAGCTTGGAGTTATGTGGGGCGTTAGAAGAGACACTCGCCTACATGAACAGATAGTCAAACCTTTATTTTACGGCGAGGTTTGTTTCTGGACCGACTCCACCATCGCGTTGGGTTGATTGCGAATGCTCCCTTCTAGCTCTTCAGCCACTTAAGTGTGATCACGCCGCTGAAGTGTTAGATAAGATGGGCATTTGCACCTATTTTTGTGACCCATCCCAACCGAGCTTAATCCTGCAGACCCACTATCCCGATGTATGGATATTAGTTTCCTGCAAACTTCATGATTATAGCACCGGAGGCGTAAATATGTATATAAACTGAAGCAATTACAAAGAAACTACGCACTTAATGCAATTGCACAGTACGAGCTACGAGTTATAAGCCAATCTCGCTGTGCTGTCAGTGCGGTCCGGTTGTCGTGACGACGACTTGTTACGTTATAGCGTAGACTGAGAATTGAAACGGAGATAGAGGACTGCCATCTGACCTCCACAACCAATGGTCATTATGACCAATGGCGATATCGAAGTTCCAAGTTAGACTGGTTGTACTTTCGTGGGCTCCAACTACCCGTAACGACGGCCATAGATGATTGTATGGCAACCGGGACCGACGGCTTAACGTGCTCTCCGAGGCACTAATAAACCTGCGATAAATAAATGACATAAGATATATAGAAGAACTAAATGTATGACATAAGATAAATTAATTAATTTAATTTATTACTGTGAGTTATGAGCGGTGTGACATTCGATGAATTAGAAATGTCAAACTTTAAGTTCCATACTAACCATTTTAAAATGTAGTTGTAATATGTACACCGCGTAAGCCGTAGGATATGCCGTACTTATACCTATTTTAACTGAAGATCTCTGTAAACCTATGTACCACAATATAATAATAAATAAAAAAATAAAAAAATTAAAATACATTTTTTTTACCTGACTGCGCCAGCGAGGGTAATGTGTTTCGCGCGTATGTATGTATGTATGTATGTATTGTATCTGGCTTTCTTTGTTCCCCTCTACAGGCCTAACGCCTGGACGGATTTCGATGAATGAGGTCGCAAATGAAAGGTGCATCTCCCGAGAGCAGCGCCTCCCACTCGCGACGGGAGACGCTGCTGCCTGCGGCCAATCCGGCCGGGGTGGGAGTGGCCCTCTAGAGGGCTGCTCCGAGGCTCTCCACGTGTCCCTCTGACTAGCAGATAGCACAGTGGGGAGCGAGCAGGGGGCGAGCTGATTGTCTGCGCGCCGACGGTTGGGTGACAGGACGGCTTCCTGTCACCCTACACCCCACCGTCAGTGAAGTGGCGCGAAGCTCGCCCCACCCCCCCTTTCGAGGGGTCGAGGGGGCCATCTTAAAACCGTAGATGGCCCGGGGTCAGTTGGGGTGCGAGGGATATGTCCATTGGGTAGGTAACCTTACACCCCGGTTACTAAGGCCCGAGACGGCGTGCGGTTTTAGTCGGTTCGATCCCGACATAACCACCCCCGATGGCCGACGGGGGTGGTATCCATGGGGATTTCCGTACGATAAAAAAAAAAGTTGCATCTCCCGAATGTCATAGGGTACATGAAATGTGAAGAAAACCCATATTTCTGATTTCTGGAGCTAAAATATATGTTGTCCAAAAAATATATATTTACTCAAACTTATAGAGTGGGGTATAAAAATAAAGGGAATTAAAGGAGATTTCAAAAATATAATGGTTAAGTATAAGTCGTAATTACAAAGCATAAAATAAAGCAAATGATAAAAAAAGAAAAAACCCCGACTGCTGTTGAAAAGCCTGAAACAAGTAACCATTCGGAAATCACAAACTGAAAGAAAATTAATGGGTACCGCGTGCTATCAAACTTGCTTCTCGGTCAGTCGGGTTTTCATTTTTATTTTTTAATCATTTATTTTTTGTTATAAGTAGCGTATTACACCATATATAAGTACATATATATATTATCTACATTTATTTAAATCTGTCATTTTAAGGTATACACACAGATAGTTCAATTTGATTCATTGGTATAGATTATAGGATGTACAATGCAGCAATATCGTTAACTGGCAAACTTTTAATTATAGAAAATAATTTTTCAATGATCGTCTAGTTTAAGCACCGAATGAGTGTAGGTACAGACAACGACAAAAGCGGCTTAGCAAATTCTGATTTATTGATTAGGTACCTTACCAGTTAAACCCTACATAAAATAATAAACAAAACATGAATCATTCTCCTCTGAGGAATATAAAACTAATTACACGTTCATTATACTTTCTTAATTGCTCCGCGTATTCCAATGTAAAAAAGTTTAAGTACAATAAATTTCATGTTAATCAACTTTTGTCGTTGACTGTGTGTGTAACAATTTTATTGTCCTTAAACGAACGCTAGTGAGTTCATTGTTATCGCCTAATTAGTACACATTTATTATTGTTTTCATAATAAAACTTCCAAATTAATATATAATAGAAATACCACAATTTTTTACAGTGTAAATGAAATTATTCATATAATATAACATGCAATTTACATTTTTAAATAAATATAAAGAAGGAACATGTACTTACTTATTCAAGAACGAGCGTTTTAACAACTCTTCCAAGGTTACAAGGTCAAATATGACAAACCTACTCGGCCGTGCGGCGGTACCTACACAATGTGAACCAGATCAAATCATTTACTTGAGATAAAATTGATAAATCCATAAATATGTTAGTGACTACTTAATAATATTATCTTATGCTAGTGTTAGTATTACATTAAAATCGAAATTCCATGTCATAAATTCCACAAGGGGACCAGGTTTAAGTACAATTTCGACACATTGTAAAGGGTGTCACACACTACGCAGATACGATATGATATACGATAATATACGAGATGATACATTCACTCGGCATCCTCCAGACTGAGTTGAGTAGACTTGTTTTTTGGTACGAATTGTATAAACAGAGCATTACAATAAGTTCGCGTTATACGAAAAAAAAAACGCGTTCATTGCTTCTGGATTTATTAGACAGCTCGTCAGAAGATAATTCTAATTTTTAATCCATATTTGTATCGGAAATATGATGCCATATATTTGTATCTGTGGATGTTATCTGCAGATATAGGTACCTATTTGTATAATGCAGATAATAATCTTGTTATCTTTCAATATTATGTCGGTGCCCACAGACTGACGGGCTGCCTGCGGCCAATCCAGCCGGGGTGGTAGTGGCCCTCTAGAGGGCTGCTCCGAGACTCTCCACGTCTCTCTCTGACTAGCAGAGGGCACAGTGGGGAGCGAGCGGGGGGCGAGCTGATTTTCCACGCGCCGACGCAACGGTTGGGTGATAGGACGGCCGCCTGTCACCCTACACCCCACCGGTTTTAGTTGGTTCGATCCCAAACTAACCACCCCCGATGGCCGACGGGGGTGGTATCCATGGGGATTTTCGCACGATAAAAAAGGCGCTGTCGGCGGGGGTGTAGGCCGGGACCTCCACGTGGTGCACCCGGACAACGGAGATGAGCAGCGCCTCCTACTCGCCACGGCAGACGCTTCTGCCTGCGGCAAATCCGGCTGGGGTGGGAGTGGCCCTCTAAAGGGATTCTCCGAGGCTCTCCACGTGTCCATCTGACTAGCAGAGGGCACAGTGGGAAGCAGGCGGGGGGCCAATTCGGGGGATCGAGGAGGCCATCTTAAAACCGTAGATGGCCCGGGGTCAGCTGGGGTGCGAGGGATATGCCTATTAGGTTACCTTACACCACGGTAATTAAGACCCGAGACGGCGGCGTGCGGTTTTAGTCGTTTCGATCCCGACATAAACACCCCCGATGGCCGACCAGAGTGGTACTCATAGGGCTTTCCGCACGATAAAAAAAGGTGCTATCGGCGGCACAGGCCTAACTGTATTTGTCGTACTCGCAACTACTGACTGAGTATTGGCACAGTACGACTAATAGTACGTATAGGGTTGTTAGTTTGGAGCACCGACCGATATTTGGAGGTCAAGATAATTTTTGATGTTGTCCACAATAACCATTATCCGTAATGTCCACGCAATGCATTGGCAGTAACAAGTAAATTATGTTCAGGTTGGGGTATTTGGTATTGCAAAGTTGCTTGACGTGATTATGTATCAACATTGGCTTGTTATCTCAGCTAAGAACTGAGGTGGAATTTACTTCATGATAGCATGAAGTAAATTCCATGCCACCTCAGCTCTTAGCTGAGAATTTAACTGAGTTTATTACAAATGCAGCTGCACCGTCTAATGAGGGCCTTAAATAGTGAAATTGTTAATTTCATCTAGGTATATCATTATTCGAATTATTTAGGTTGATGAACTTAACATGGACCTCCCTTGGTACTTCAGACCACGGCCTCGTTTTGTCTCTTTGTCTCAGAGCTCGTCTTATATTTTACAGAATATTATGAATTACAATGATAGTGTTAAACTTAATTAATTAAAAATAGATTATCATTTCATGCGTGCAATTTGTAACGCTGCCTGACCTGAACTTTGCCGTCGCTCATTTCGTAGGCGTTCGCGAACAAAGTTTTCAAAAAGTGGCCAAGTGCGAGTTGGACTCAGCCATGAAGGGTTCTGTAACAGCAAGTAATATAATACCTATAAAAATTCCTGTAGTTCGTTATAACTTTGATCGATGTAGTGCATTTTTTTAAATGAAGTTGGTACGTATTAAAAAACCGGCCAAGTGCGAGTTGGACTCGCCCATGAAGGGTTCCGTAGCAGCAAGTAACTATATACGAGCCCATATAGGCTTGTGATAGCTAAACAAGTTAATATATAATACCAGTTTCACAAGAAATATTTAAACCAAAAATATTGTCCATTAATATTGCGGTTTGCGGTTTATGACGTATTAAAAAAACTACTTAATAGATCTGGTTCAAACCAATTTTCAGTGGTAGTTTGCGTGGCAATGTACATTATATTATATATAAGTATTATATAAATTTTACTGCATTGGGATGTCTCTCGCACAAACAATCCAGCTTGGAAAAAAATGATATCAGAAACTTCAATATCATTTTTGAAGACCTATAGATACTCTACACGTACCTAACCGTTCGATGAAAAAAAAATTGAAATTTTATAAATTCAAGATGGGCTTACGTTTGACCTCTATCTCACTTGATGGTAAGTGACGATGTGTTCTACGATGAATCACGCTTGCCTAGAAGGAACCTATTCACTTGTGACTTGAATATTGTAGGTATATTGTTAGAGGTGAATTTAAAGGGGAAAAGGCGTGATTTGTATGTATGTATGTAAGTATGAATATATAATGTTGTATTAATTGCATCCGACAAGGTGGACCGACCGATTAATTGCATATATATTTGTGTAGTATTTATACATTAAGTATTTTTATCATGTAGGTATACCTACAACAGATCTTTTATTTATAGGTATATCATTACTTCCCAGAATTTGATCCTTAACAGCGACAATATCGTATGGTGTAATAATAAAGGATGTATTTTTTTTTCAAAATCAACGGGTTCGATTTTCAGCTAGGTTTACTGGTTTTTCAAAAATCTAATGATGAGGTTTTAAGTTTCATCAAAATCGGGCTCGTGATCCCTTTGACCATTTTTCTTTATTCCTTATTGTTTCGGATTTGGCCATCCAAGCCCTTTTGAAAAATTCACCCTGTATATTCTGTGACCACGTCAACGTCCATACGTGGAGGTTCCGGCCCGCACCCAGTGGAAACGTACCCAACACAAAGGATCGCGCCGCCTTATAATAATGAGTGCAGCTTCATCCGAATGCCACTCAGATCACGCGCTGCTTGCGCGCATCACACGCCTTCTGCACATACGTAACATTGTAAATTGAAACTTTCGAGATCGAACCGACGGCCGAACCAAACCGTATTCAAAATAGTTCAGGTAAGATGGAAACACCAGCTGTGGACTCATGGACGCGTCGGCGGTCCTTGAGTGGTACCAGTAGATCAGATGGAAGTAACTGACATCTGGTTACAGATTCAAGCGAAGCCAAGCACCAAGTTGTCATGCCTAACGCGGGGGCGCGCGGCGCGGACGAGGACGTGGTGCTGACGGGGCTGTCGGGCCGCCTGCCCGAGAGCGACAGCGTCGACGAGTTCGCGCAGCAGCTGTTCGACGGCGTCGACCTCGTCACCGCCGACGACCGCCGGTGGACACCAGGTACGCTGTTCTACTTTACTCTTTCAAGAAAGCTTACAGCCAAAAGACAGAATAAAAACCAATAATAGGTATAACATGAAATGGCCTATTTCAAGTTTTCACATAGGTATAATAAGATAAGGTGATTATAAGATATATATAAACACAAGCACACACACACGAACACACACACATACACACGCATACCTACACACTCCAATGTTTGTTTCTATTTTTCTATTTAAACTCTGTAATCTAACTGTATTTTTAAGGGAAGTAGCGAGCCATTCCCAATACGAGTATCTTTGATTACTCACTGGGAAGTCTCAGTAAAGTGTATGCAAAAGATTACTGAAATAAACGTTATTTTTTTTTTTTTTATAATATGTAGATACCAGATGGGAGACAGCAGTGCACTAGATATTTAACTAAAGAAAGAGACAGTGAGACAATGGGCATATTACTCTTAAAATACTAACGCACTAACTTCAAACTTAAAAATTCGAATGGAAATGGTTCATTGTATTTATTGCAGAGTAAATGACGACTCGTGTTATTGTTGATCTAATGATAATTTATTTAAAAAACTTACTATTAGTATATAAGATATTTTTTAAATAAATTATCATTAGATCAACAATAACACGACTCGTCATTTACTCTGCAATAAATTAAATTTATTTAAAATTTAAAAAAAAATATTTATTTGATAAAAATATCTACTATTAGTATATAAGATATTTTTTAAATAAATTATCATTAGATCAACAATAACACGAGTCGTCATTTACTCTGCAATAAATACAATGAACCATTTTCATTCGAATTTTTAAGTTTGAAGTTAGTGCCATCATCATAGACTTTTGCCATTGACTGTACATTACTAATTGTCACTTCATTATTAACAAAGTAGCAATTACTGAACCCATGAACGTCCACTGAAGACCATTCGACGTGTTTTTCAATAACACATTTTCCATAATGGAGCATTTTCTTGGACGACCTCAAGCTTCCTTTTTAATCCAGAGAAACTGTTTTTGACACTTGTTGGAGTAAATAAGAATACCTTGGACATCAGTCTTGTCGACAAGAATGATGTCTTATTATTTGCTATTTCAGCATTCTTGATCGAATAGCTTCCTTAAAGAATCCTTGGGGGAGTTTTTCATTCCCGTCGGCACCAAGTATTTTCCGTAAGTTTTAAGGAGTTATAGTAGTGGGAATAATAATAATATATATATTTTTTTAATAATAATAATTTATTGCTTACATAAAATGTTTACAAAAAGTCACAGCATACAAAGCTAAAGTTAAAATACACAACATAATTCAGCATTTAGTAAGTACAAGAGTTATTCATGTCTTAATGGAATTCAATCACAAAAATATTTAAAAATTAGCTAGGTGTCTAATATAATATTATTCATCAATTGTAGCAACTGTTGCTGCGCTAGGCTTGAAGCCTGTATTACAGCAGACAGTGCCTCCTCCCGCCAGGAATAAGGATGGGTTTAATCCCATTAAAAGAAATAACCCAAGTTTATTTTTTTAAATGAATATGTCCGATGTGCTAACACAGTTAATTTGTAATACTATAATATTATGTTGATAGAGATATAAATGGATAAATATGTTCCGCAGGGTTGCACGGTCTACCGGCGCGCAGTGGCAAGATAAAGAACTTGACGCATTTCGATGCGTCGTTCTTCGGCGTGACCCCGAAGCAGGCACATCTGCTGGATCCACAGGCTCGCATGCTGCTAGAGCTTACACACGAGGTGCTGGTGGACGCTGGATACAACCCTGCAGAGTTACGTGGCTCGCGCACCGGCGTCTACGTGGGAGTATCCAATTACGAAACCTTTGAGAAATGGAACGAAGACCCAGATAAAATCAACGGCTACGGATACATGGGGTGTTGCCACGCCATGTTTGCGAATCGAGTGTCTTACACGTTCGATTTAAAGGGACCATCGATTGCTCTGGATACCGCGTGCTCCAGCTCTATGGTCGCGCTAGTACAGGCCGCGGCGGCCATCCGCGCGGGCCACTGCGACGCCGCCGTGGTGGCCGGCACCAACCTGTGCCTCAATCCCGCCTACTCGCTTAACTTCCACCGGCTCAGCATGCTGTCGCCCGAGGGCCGCTGCGCCGCATTTGATGCGGGCGGGCGCGGCTACGTGCGTTCAGAAGCAGCCGTGGCCGTGCTGTTGCAGAAGCGCAGCGCAGCACGGCGGCTGTACGCCACGCTGCGGGGCGCGCGCATCAACACAGATGGTTACAAAGACGAGGGTATCACGTATCCGTCGGGGGAAATGCAGCGTCACCTGGCCATGGAGACATTTACGGAAGCGCGCCTGCGCCCCACTGACGTCGTTTATGTTGAGGCTCACGGCACTGGCACGAAGGTGATCAGTACTACCATAAGATCTTAACTCCAATAAAATCCACACAACTATTACAGTAATTATATGATAACCATAAAGGTCTGGTAATGTGAACTGCGTTCAATGGTTTATAATATAGAAAAGACAGAGAATCCATTACAATTGATCGCTCGAATTAATCAATTCCGAAAATACAGACGGGCTTACATGTTGTATTTCACCATTTTTATCTGAGTTCCTGCTAGTGATGTCACTTATTGTGAGATTAGGTAAGTACTTAATGCTTGCTTACTCGACAGGTGGGCGACCCGCAGGAGGTGAATGCTATCGCGGACTTGTTTTGCCCAGGACGCAAGAGTCCGCTGTTGCTGGGCTCAGTCAAGTCCAACATGGGCCACTCGGAGCCGGCCTCGGGCTTGTGCTCCATCGCCAAAGTCCTGGTGGCCATGGAGCGCGGCGTCATCCCGCAGAACTTGCACTACAAGTCGCCCAACCCCGACATCCCGGCGCTCAGTGACGGCAGGATTAAGGTAAACACCTTGGTTAGATTGAATGATGGAAAATGTAAAAAAGAAACAGGTAAGATAAAATCATCAGCAACAAATAAAACAAAATCTATCCCAATTACTTACATAATAAATAATAATAATAATAAATCTTTATTTTCCTCTCAAAATTACATTATTTATTTATTTATTTATTTATTTATTTATTTATTTATTTATTTATTTATTTCATGAACAATATCTAATACAGTTTACATTGCACCAATTCACTTAAACAAAATTTGAAATTAGTGAGAGGACTGGTGTCTGAAGTAGGCGTAAACCTGTATTACAGATCACCAGGCAATCACCCTACGGACCTGATGTCTATGGTAACAAATAAAACTAGAAACATGCACTTATACACTTTTATACAAGAAATAATCATTTTTTCAACAGGCCTCAAGGGAAAAAGAGCCGTGTGTGTATCATGTTGTATTAAGTATGTGTGTGTTTGTGTGTGTGTGAGATCGTGTGTAGTGTATTAGTATGAATATAAATGTTTCGAGAAAAAAAAAGCTGTAGAGTTAATATGAATGTTTGTGTAAAATCGTTAACTTTAACTTATATCAGTTGAGAGTTTCGTAAAAAAACTTTTCGTCAGTGTGTACCTAATCAAGAGCCTTTAACCACTTAACTACAATCACCTTATTGTATAGGTTTGCACCCTGGTAACAAAAGATTTTTTTGCAAAGCTGGTATTAAATCTTTGGATGTCACAGACTCTGTCCCCTCTACGTTTGGAGTCTTGCTTTTCAGGATCAAAATATGATAATACATACCTACTTTGTCCTGAATGACTGACAGACTGATTGACTGATGGATCATTACACAGCCTAAACCGCTGATCGTAGAGACCTGAAACCTGAACTTTCTGTGTATGACGTAGGCATCCGATGAGTGAGGATTTTCTGAAGTTTTTACCCTACGGGGTAAAGAGGGGCAAAGTTTGTATGGGACAACGCGATTCTTTGGTCTAATCTACTTCAAATTTTGCATAAACATTTTTTACCAAAATTGACGGTGCACATGTGTCGCATTTTATTAACAATCGGGGTTAAAAAGAGGGTAGAAAGTTATTTTGGGGGTGATTTGCTTCGAAGTAGGTATCGATACTCCTAGTGCTTTTGGTGTAAATCACCTTTTATATTTCGACAATTGCCTTGGACTACGGGACCACGGTTTTGCGTTTTTGACTATAGGTATCTCTGGTTTTACTTAACCGAGTGTCTGACCAAAACCTTTCAACGAAAAAAAACACTTCAAAATTCGTTCAGTAGTTATTGCATCCATCGCGAACAAACAGACAAGAATTCCCAAAAAAATAACGGATCTTGCTGAAAGGCATACTTAGCGGTTATAAGAATAATAGTCTAGAATAGAATAATAATACATTATGGTCTACTGTGTTTGTCCCTGGAATAGTCAATTTGAATTTGCCGCGTTATCCAGCGAATGTCATAGATGTCATATCTGACTATCTGACAGCGGAGACATCTATGGACATAAAAACGCTTTGTGCCGGTTATCTAAATTAACCTTGAAGTTAATTACAATTAATAAGAAATATCTACACCTGAAGTAAAGGTTTTAAATGTACACATGCATATACTAGTTTATATAGCCTAAAACATACCTTCATATCAGAAGCAGATCTTATTTTTGAGAAATCTGTATCTACCTCTAAAACTCTCTTCCCAGAGACCCTCGCCTTAAGTAGGCACAATTACACAATAGAATAACTTTTACTTTTTTTTATTTGTAAATTATTGTTTTGTATAAAAAATATAAAAAGTAACAATAATATATTATTGTAAAAAAACAAAAATTCTAACAATTTTTCGGTGTGGCAGGTGGTGGACAGCAATATAGAATGGGAGGGCGGCCTGGCAGCGATCAATTGCTTCGGGTATGGCGGCGCCAACACGCACGTCATCCTGGAGTCGCAGCGTACGCTCCGCACCCGCTCCGCCCCCGCCGTCACCGCGCCGCGCCTCGTGCTGGTGTCGGGCCGCACCGAGGCGGCCGTGCGCAAGTTGCTGGCGCTGGCTGCGCAGCACAGGTGCAACCCGGACCTGCACGCGCTGCTGGACTCTGTCCACCGACAGAACATCGTGGGCCATCCACATCGCGGTTTCTCTGTGCTTACTGACCCGCCGGTCGAAGGGTGCGCTGTAAGTGTCACTCGATACGGTGCCGCGTAATCTGTGCAACCAAGTCCATTTGAGCTGATGTTGTAACTTTCGTAGGAAATGGACAGCGGTGCGCCACGTCCTGTCTGGTTTATATTCTCCGGTATGGGGTCGCAGTGGCCTGGAATGGCGCGGGCGCTCATGCAGCTACCAGTGTTTGCAGAGAGCATCAATAATTCGGCCGACACGTTGCGGCCGCACAACATCGATCTGCTCCACATTGTGACAGAGGCGCAGAATGCGGCTTTCGATGACGTCATCAACTCGTTCGTGTCGATCACGGCCGTGCAGGTCGCGCTCGTTGACGTATTGCGCGCCCTCGAAATCCATCCCGATGGTCTAATAGGACACTCCATTGGAGAAATCGGTACGTATAACCACTCGCTAGATCTAACTGATACGCAATCGAGTCTGTCGAGCTGCAGTTCCTGACGTACTCTATGGTAACACGCAGGTTGCGCTTACGCGGATGGCTCTTTGAGCGCGGAGCAAGCGGTACTGGTGGCGTACTGGCGTGGCCGCAGCATCGTGGACGCGGCGCTGGCGCCGGGCGCCATGGCTGCTGTGGGACTATCCTGGGCGCAGTGCGAGGCGCGCTGCCCGCCAGACGTGGTGCCGGCGTGCCACAACGCGCCAGACAACGTTACCGTGTCGGGGCCCGTCGCCTCAGTCGAACGCTTCGTAATGGAGTTGGCCGCCGAGGGCATATTCGCTCGCCAAGTCAACAGTTCAAACGTAGCATTCCATAGCAAGTATCTCGTGACGGTCGCTCCACTGCTGCGCGTAAATCTAGATCGCCACATTCCCGAACCCAAGCCTCGGTCTGCGCGCTGGATCTCTACCTCGCTGCCCAGAGCCGAGTGGAACTCCGATATTGGTGAGTTTAGTAACCATCCCATAACGTTACACCAAATTTAGTCACGTAGTGAAACTGAACTCCAACACGTTCGACCCACAGCGAAACTGTGTGGCGCCAATTACTTGGTGAACAACCTGGTGTCGCCGGTGTACTTCGCCGAGGCGCTCCACTGCGTGCCAAGGCGCGCGCTGCTGGTGGAGGTGGCGCCGCACGCGCTGCTGCAGGCTGTGCTGAAGCGCGCACTGCCCGCGCCAGACACAGCGCACGTGCCGCTGGTGCGGCGCGACGCACCTGATGCCCTCGTGCACTTCCTGAGCGCCGTGGGGCGCTTGCACGCAGCAGGCGCGCAGCCCGCCGTGTCGCAGATCTACCCCGCCGTGGCCTTCCCCGTGGCGCGCGGCACGCCTGGTCTGGCCTCGCATGTGCTGTGGGACCACTCGCAGGAGTGGGACGTGGCGCACTTTGACTTGGCGCGCTCTGGGGAGAACGTCATTGAGGTTGATTTATCACGCCCCGAGGACGCCTTCATCGCCGGACATAATATCGATGGCCACTTGCTATTCCCAGCGAGTGGATACCTGGTACGCACGCTCGCTACTTCAATCGACGTTTACCTATAATTTACATTTAACTGATATTTATCTTCTGTCTTTCGGTTCATGCAGATGCTGGTCTGGAGGACGATAGCAAAGTTAAATAATAGGATACCGGAGGAAACGCCGATAGTGTTGGAAAACGTTCAATTTCGGCGAGCGACTATCATGTCGCGTGACGCCCCTGTCAAGTTCTTTATCAACGTGCTGAACGGCACTGGCGAGTTCAACGTATGTGAGGGTGGATCCGTGGTGGTGACTGGTCTCGTGCGCCTAACAAATGACTCACGCGCGGAGCGCCTATCCCACCTGGACAATGCACCGCCGGCGGCTGAACCCGGCCAGCTGCCTCTTAATACCGATGACATCTACAAGGAACTGCGTCTACGTGGCTATGAATACGGCGGCATCTTCTGTGGCATTCGCTCGTCGGACGCACGTGGAACCGTTGGTGAGATCGTTTGGGAAGATAACTGGATCTCTTTCATAGACACGATGCTACAATTCGGCGTCATAGGAATGGACTGTCGCGAACTGTATGTACCTACGCGCGTTCAACGAGTGTCCATCGACCCTCATGCACAGTTGGCAGCCGTGGCAGCGTTGGGTAAAGGCCGACACATGCCTGTGCACGTGTACCATGATCTCAATGTGTATAGCTCCTGTGGCGTCGAAATGCGCGGCGTCAAGTATAGCTTGGTACAACGCCGTGCCAGTGCTCGGGCAGCACCTACGCTCCAGAAGTACATGTTCATAGCATACAATAGCACTTCCGTGACCACGGAGAACCCGTTATACTCCAAACGTGACGCGCTCACCGTGTGTCTACAACTGGTGCTCGAAAACGCTAGCGTGCTTAAGCTGAAAATTGCAGAGGTCGTTTTGGATCTATCATCGGACGCGCTACTTACGCCACTTGTCATGCAGATCTTGGATTCCGAGCCCGTGGTGTGCGTGGATGCCACGCTGGTCACAGAATCCACGCCCATCGCCTACGCTGCACTCGTCAAGGACCTGGACGTCAAGTTTATAGCAAAAAATAAGTGGGCGGCGGCAGTAGACAACGACTACCACGTAGTGATGGCCACCAACGTGCTGGCCAGCCAGGACACGCTCGTGTTACGGCAGTTGGCAGATGCCCTGGGTGCCTGTGGCATGCTGCTGCTAGAAGAACCTAACAATGTAATGGACGAGCTCACCACGCGAGATGCGCTGACGAATGCTGGTCTGGTGCTGGTGTCACACCAGACTGCGGCCAGCTCCGAGTTCGTGCTACTGCGACACCGTACTGAGGTGCCAGAGCGCCACGTAGTCATCGATGTGACCGACGATAACGCGTACCGTTGGGTGGAGGAACTACGTGAAGCCCTGGTTCGCGCTGAGAGCGAAGTCATGCGCCTGTACGTGGTGGCGCACTCCGTGCACAGTGGCGTGCTAGGGCTGGCTACGTGCCTGCGCGCTGAGGTGGGTGGTCGCGCACTGCGCGTTTACTACCTGCCTAATGCCGAGCAGCCATTCAGCCCCTCAGCGGCGGCCTACGCGTCGCAGGTGAGCCAGGACCTGGCCGTAAACGTGCTGCGCGACGGAGTGTGGGGCACCTTCCGCCATATGGCGCTGGGTGATGTGCGTGCGGCTCAGCAACAGTTGGAACACGCGTACGTGAACACATTGACGCGCGGTGACTTGGCATCGCTGCGTTTGGTGGAGGCACCACATCGCTACTTACGAGAGCACTCGCTACCATCCAGTGTTGAGCTGTGCTCCGTGTACTTTGCACCGCTCAACTTTCGTGACGTCATGCTGGCCACGGGCAAACTACCACCCGATGCTCTCCCGGGGAATCTCGCTGAACAAGTAAGTCCGTCACTTATCTGTTAACAAAACTTTCCATAAATTTTCAATTCCGAGGTTTGGTTCTTAAAGACTAGCCGACAAAAAGGATGTGAAGAGTAAGTGTAGCTTTGATATTACTTATTTTTTTATTGATGCTGAAAATTTTCTGAAACTGCAGTTCTGATATAGAACTTCGTATGAGATTGTATGCGAATACTCATAACCAGCTTCAGCTCACGGCTTCGCCCGCGTGAAAGTCAGTATCGCAACCGAGTCTATTTCAACAAACGACTCTCCACTCAACTCCTTCACTCTCCTCTCTTTGTTTGTTGGTGCGTGTTTTTAATAATTTTCCTCTCTCTACTGCCTACTCTAATTACCGTCTGTCATTATTCCAGGAATGCATACTGGGGCTGGAGTTCAGCGGGCGCTCGTGTGGGGACGGGCGGCGCGTGATGGGCATGGTGGCGGCGCGCGGCCTGGCCACCACGGTGCTGGCCGACGCGGGCTTCCTGTGGGAGGTGCCGGCCGCCTGGTCGCTGGAGGAGGCGGCCACGGTGCCCGTGGCCTACGCCACGGCGTACTACGCGCTGCAGGTGCGCGGGCGCATGCGGCGCGGCGAGGCCGTGCTGGTGCACGCGGGCACGGGCGGCGTGGGGCAGGCCGCCATCAGCATCGCGCTGGCCGCGGGCTGCACGGTGTTCACGACGGTGGGCACGCCCGACAAGCGCGCCTTCCTGCGCGAGCGCTTCCCCGCGCTGGCGCCGGAGCACATCGGCAACTCGCGCGACTGCTCCTTCGAGCAGCTCGTCAAGCGCCGCACGGGCGGGCGCGGCGTGGACCTGGTGCTCAACTCGCTGGCCGCCGACAAGCTGCACGCGTCCGTGCGCTGCCTGGCCGAGGGCGGCCGCTTCCTGGAGATCGGCAAGCTCGACCTGGCCAACGACAGCGCTCTCGTCAGTAGCTCCTCTCTCAGTGGTTCTCTCGCAGTTGGCACGTCCGCAGGCGAGGCGCCCTACTAACGACCGCGCGTGTGTTCTCTGCGCAGGGGATGTCCGTCTTCTTGAAGAACACCACGTTCCACGGCATCCTGCTCGACGCGCTGTTCGAGGCGGGCGACGAGCACAGCGAGAAGGCGGCAGTGGTCCGCTGCGTGACGGAGGGCATCGCGAGCGGCGCCGTGCGGCCGCTGCCCTCCACCATCTTCTCCGACCACCAGCTGGAGCAGGCCTTCAGGTGCGTTACTGTTCATCCCTGCACTTGATTGCTAATATCTCTAACGATCAACTTGAACAACGAATACTGACTGACTCAATCGCAGGTACATGGCGACGGGCAAGCACATCGGCAAGGTGGTGCTGCGCGTGCGCGAGGAGGAGGCGGGCGGCGCGCGGCCCGGCGCCAAGCTCGTGAGCGCCGTGCCGCGCGTCTACCTGCACCCCGCCAGGAGCTACGTGCTCGTCGGTCAGTAGCCAAGTGCCTGTGCACCTGGGCGTGTGCCTACCTACCTACCTGCAGTGGCAGGGCTCATTCTCTCCATGTCGCAGGCGGGCTGGGCGGCTTCGGGCTGGAGCTGGCGCAGTGGATGGTGAGGCGCGGCGCGCGCAAGCTCGTGCTGAACTCGCGCAGCGGCGTGCGCAGCGGCTACCAGGCGTGGTGCATCCGCAGGTGGGTGGCGTGGCGCGTGGCGCGTGGCGCGCGGGGGCGTGGCGCGTGGCGCGGCGCGTGAGTGCTCAGTGGCGTGTGCAGGTGGCGCGCGGCGGGCGTGGCGGTGCGCGTGTCGACGGCGGACGCGTGCGGCGCGGCGGGCGCGCGCGCGCTGCTGCGCGAGGCGGCGGCGCTGGGCCCCGTGGGCGGCGTGTTCAACCTCGCCGCCGTGCTGCGCGACGCCTTCCTCGACAAGCAGAGCCCCGCCGACTTCCAGGCCGTCGCCAGGCCCAAGATTGACGGTAGGTACATACGCCCTGCGATGGCTTCAGATCCTGCGATACTAACACGTTCGCCACTCTTGTGCAAGTATTGAGATCGATTGTGCGGTGACAGCCACGAAGGCGCTGGACGCGGCGTCGCGCGAGCTGGCCCCGGAGCTGGAGTACTTCGTGGTGTTCTCGTCGGTGTCGTGCGGCCGCGGCAACCCCGGCCAGAGCAACTACGGGCTCGCCAACTCCGCCATGGAGCGCATCTGCGAGCAGCGCCAGGCCGACGGGCTGCCCGGCCTCGCCGTGCAGTGGGGGGCTATCGGTGACTTGATCAGTACTTTTATGGTTTGGGTTTGAGAACATCTAGTCAAAGCACTCACAAAGCACCAAGATCATTTCTAAACTGAACATTATCGCGTAATAATTTTGAAACCCTCATATACATACATTATACCACCATGCAGCTGCGGAAAACCCTCAGAATAACTCAACATTGGTTGGATTCCATCCCCGTGCTTTTGTACACTCTGCTGTGGCGTCTTGTCTTTATTTTTTTCCCTTTCACTTGTTCCATTTCCATTAACTATGGCAACGCGAACAAGAAGTGAGGCACAAAATACAGAGCAAACCATACTTCCACCAACTCATCACTTTTGAGGTGAAGATTAACAACATTCTTGGACTCCAAGCCATCCACCAGCACATTGAAACGATTATGGCCGGCACTGGTTTTCCTCACGGAGACACAAATACGCAGCTCTGATGACACGTTTTACTTACCTACTCTACCCTGGGTATGTGGTAGTGGAATACCTATTTCGTTGTAAAAGCCACACGAGCATGTGAACTGCAGAGCCATTTTAACCCAAGTTGTGCAATCAGTCTGGTCCCGGGGACTTCCAGTTCGGTAGCGAACGGACTACACAAGCTATGTCTTCTTCGGATATTGACAACAGCTCCATTGTTTGTATTGTTTCACATGATATATTGACCTTTCGCATCCAATCACCCTCTGTGTGAGCGACGGGTACCGACCAAATATTGTGCGAAAACATGGTTGTAGCGTCATCATCCGGAGGGTTCACGTCGCCCATAGAATCAGGTTGCTCACAACTCCTATATACCCACCTTATATCCCTTTGGAATGTGCGGTTCAGCATGTATCGGTCTCTTCTTTTTTTGTACCGCTTTATGCGGTTTGCCCATGCATAAACTTTCTGCTTCAGGAAGTCGATACGCTCTGTGTCTCGGTAAGAGATATCTTGGGAATCGATGCCAGTTCCCGCAAATGCCCGATTCACAAAGCTCCTCACTCTTTGGCGTGTTTTGCCCGGTAGACTTAGGAGGCTACTCACATAGGCTGGCCAATGAGTGCCCTGGTATCAGCGATACGACGCTCTGTGCACTGGCACATCGGTATTATTATTATCCTTGGAGCTTCATGTATGAGTACTTACCAGTTTTAGTAGTGAAGTAAATATAATGAATATATTTACATTCACCCAGTAAACCTCTGAAACAATTGTACTACTTTTATATCCTCGCTATCTTACAATAAATGAGCCAGTCATGTAAATGAAGGCTGTAAGAAGGTGTTTACCTGTTAACTGTAAGTTCCATTTAGATTATACTTTACCTAATTGTCTACCTATTCCCATAAAAACAAACATAGCATACTCTAGAATAATATTCACACTCTCAGTATTTTCTTGCTCGTGGTGCAGGCGATGTGGGTATGGTCATGGATATGATGAGCGGACAGGAGACTGTGGTGAGAGGAACCGTGCCGCAACGCATCTCGTCGTGCTTGGCGGTTCTGGACACGCTGCTGGCTCAGCCGCACGCAGTCGTTGCCTCCATGGTGCTGGCTGACAAGGGCCAAGCTGGCGTGGCGGCCTCGAACGATGCCGTGCATGCTGTGGCCAACATCCTCGGTATGTAATTTGTAATATGACAAGTAAAAGTATCTAAATAATAATTGTAGTAAAACCTCTCAACCTCAAGTCAGAAAAATGGCAAGGAGTCCGAAAAAGAGGTGAAGAAGAAGGACAGCAGGGTTTACCCCTGGGCACAAGATACTCAAAGCATTCCCGTAATAGCGAATGCACATTGCTAAGGATAGAGTAGAGAAGAAAGAGGATATAGGAATCTCAACGTATACATGTGAATACAAATACATGTATATAATATAGGGGCAGGACGTCACTTGATGGTACCGTTTAACTTTTAAAAACCCACGGTACCACCAGGGGTATGGCCAGGGGTACCGTGGGTCTGAAAGGTCTGCATCCCTCCGTCACCGTATATGATGTTCGCAAAACAACATAATAGCAAAACAATTTCACAAATCATCATAATCTCAAAACATCATAATTATTTGCAAAACATTATATATTATCAAGAAACCATATGCGCTATATCATATTCGCAATTTAGGACATTTTTCAAGTAAAAGTAACATCGGGAGCAAGAAAAGGAAATTTCAAATGTTCTTGATCGGGAGGCAAAATTCAAAGTTCACATATTTCTTTTGACGTATGTATTTATTCTCTTTCTGAAAACATGATACTGGCTAACCAAAATTTCTCAGTTCCAAAAAAAATTAGGGTTGTCGTCATCATCGTTTCAACCAAAAGAGTCTACTACTTAGCTGGACATTATGCCTCTCCCAAGGATCTTAGGATAAATATATATATATACAAATATATTTGTATTTAAAGAATCTACGTATTACGGCGTGGAACATGGTGTCTTGCGATTATCATGTTTAGCGAATATCTTATGTCGCGAATGTGCTTTAGTGAGAATATGGTGTAATTGCTATTATGATATTTTGCGAATATCATATACGGTGCGGGAGCCCCAAATAATACACTTTTATACTTATATTCTGTGTATCATTTGGACATCACGTATGGCATTGACGTAGGGAAATAGGAAGCTGCTAGATGTCATGTCATGATCCTGCATGAACACTATATGTGATATTGTGTAACTGTACAGGTATCGTAGATCTCAATAAAGTGTCCGACGCCGCCAGCCTGGCCGAGCTGGGTGTAGACTCCTTGATGAGCGCTGAGATTAAGCAGACGCTGGAGCGCGCGTTCGACGTGGTGTTCAGTATGCCAGAAATCAGAGCGCTGACGTTCGCAAAGCTGCGCGCCATGGCAGGCGACGGCACGGGGCGTGACGTAGACACCGTGGTTCCTAAACTCTTGGGGTCAAACGCCTAAAGACCCACATTGTCAATAATTGTATTGCCGCAAGCTTTTATCCTGAACAGTTAAAAATTACTTCGATCAAACCACTTTTCGAAGAAGATGGTATTTCTATCTTCATATAATGACAATTTCTGTATCGAATGAACCAGTATTTTTAATCATATTATGGTTATGAAATGAATTAGGTATGTTATTATATGTTGTTTTTACATATTTCAAGTGGAGTAGATTTAAGTACAATTTCGACACATTGTAATATTGTAATGAATAAATAAATAATAACAATAAACAAATAGTACGTTGTTCCTATTTGAAACCCATTCTACCAGAAGTATGCAGACGAGACTACCGCGATACCAGTGGCACAGGTCTTTTAGGGTGTTATTTGTCATACTCTCAATTTACTGACTGAGAGGGTTGTTAGTTTAGAGCACCACCGACGCGACGCCAATGTTTGGAGGCCATACTTTTAAAATTGCCCACAATCGCTTTTATCCAATGGTTTTTTTTTTCTTAGCCTAAGTAAAAAACCTCTGTAAAGAAACCGCGGTAGCCTAGTGGTTTGGGTAATGGACTGCTGAGATGAGGTCTCGGGTTCGATCCTAGGTTCACCATGGCACACACCAATGACTTATCTATTCTTTTCGAAGTTATGTGTGTATTTATCGCAGGTTTATTAGTGCCTCGGAGAGCACGTTAAGCCGTCGGTCCCGGTTGCCATACAAACATCTATGGCAGTCGTTACGGGTAGATGGAGCCCACAAAAGTCCAACCAGTCTAACTTGGAACTTCGATATCGCCATTGGTCATAATGACCATTGGTTGTGGAGGTCAGACGGAAGTCGCTCCACGGAAAATATCGAAGTCCAGCCGCGTCAGTTAGACTGGAAAGCCGACCCCAACTGAATTGGGAAAAAGGTTCAGAGAATGATGATGAGCCTAAGTAAAAAAACATTATTAAACCTAAATCATTGTTCTGACGAACGGGAAACTACATAATTGTACAGGATAATTAATGAAAATAAAATGTTATACATAAAGTTTTATTATTTGACGAGTTATAAGGGGTTGTTCTAATGCGTAGTAGCGGAGAGACGAGAATGATGATGATGACTTAATTTAACTGTGGGGATGTGCCAACGAGTTGGGCTAAGTGCGAACAGGCAGCTTGTGTCTGGAGGAGCCGGCGGCGGCACCGTGGGCAGGGCAGTGGTCGCCGGGCGTGCTCTGTGCTCACTGTGGTCAGTACGCGTCTGGCCGGTGCGCGGAGAGAGTGCGCCTTCACGTCGCGCGCCTCTCGATCATCTTTAAACACGCACGTTGCGTCGCCGTCGCGTTCGTGATCGTGATAAGTGCCCCAAATATTTGCGTCATATAAAACAAACCGTAACACATGTATTTACCAGATAGATACCAATAACATAATATGAACTATGGTGTTGATTCAATCCTGTTTTATCCGTAAGTTTTCAATATCTGTCGCCAACCAGACGCCTAATTGGTTTTATTCTCAATTAAAACGTTGTTTATAACTTTTTACACAACTATTGGCAAGTGGCTACTGTGAACGCGTGTAACACGAGGAGTATCTTGTTGCTTATTGTTTTGTTGCTCCCTGCTAATTGGAGGAGAGTGGAAATGGAAAAAAGTAAAATTGGAACATGGGAGGGAATGGTGTCGACTATGTTGCATTTTTTTTAAAGGACACGTCAAAATGACTTTACCTCGCCTAATGGTAAGCTAAAGGTAAAGTCTCAGGACTGAGGTCACCACTACATAATATCGGTGCTACAGTACAGTCGTGGTCCTCAGCTTGACGGCCTCATCAAATGCTTTTTCACCCCGGGACTATAGGAGGAAGGAAACAAATGCGCTGGTAAAGAATTCCAATCTTTTTCATTAAACTTAGGAGATGCTCACTCCTGAACCTCCTTACAGAGTGAGGATACTGACAGTTTAACTTCTACATACCTGTGTAATGTGCTCGACAACTATAGCAGTCAAGTCAAGTGCGTGTGACGAGTGATGTGTGTCACTGTTTTTTTATGTAGGACACGTCAAAATGACTTTACCTCGCCTGATGGTAAGCCAAAGGCAAAGTCTCAGGACTGGGGTCCCCTGAAATAAGTTCCCATGGGAAGCTAGCATATAATGAAGGGTCTCTTTAGTCACGAAAAGACTTTGACATGGATACTTATCCCTGTAATCTTAGATAGAGCTCACAGAGACAATCGTTCCCATTGTGTGAACTGTTTCCAGTTACTCTTAATAGGAAGCATGGCTTATTGGACGATTCGCACGAATTAAACTCGCCCGAAACGTGCGAATCGACTCCTTTAAATATTTATTTATTTATTTTCTGTAGGCGATTCGCACAAAGTTAATTTATTGGTGTGCGAATCGTCACCTCCAAAAATATGTACTAGGCTATTGGCACACATTTCATTTTAAATAATAAAAAAATAATACTTATTGCCATCAATCAATTCGTACAACTAGTCAAAAATCTAACAACGCTGCCTAACTCGGACATTGAACCCTGGACTTCTTGCGCACCAGTCGTTGTTGCTACCGATACCGCTGCACTACTTAAGTCACTGTTTAACAAGTTGTTATGACTTAGTTTTTGCATGTAGGTCATCCCTGTACGTATGTTCCTACTAAGTGATACAGTACAACTAAATGAAGCGTGTAGTACAATATATACCACACACTGCAGGGTTGTCGCACACACAAGAATACACTATTGATATAAATTGGTACTATTTAGATGCTTTATCTGGTGTATCAAATAATGTAAAATAACCGTCATCAACGACGCCTGTCCTTTCTGTAGGTACCTCGGTAAACATTGAGAAGCCTCACAGAAACGCCTACCTTGTAGATAGACCTTCGAGCTTCGTATCACCGAAGCTCACGGTGAGGTAAGCCGTCGAACTCGAAGCTTCGCAAGCTTCTTCACCTCTGTGTTGTCGGGGACCCAGGCACACTCTAGGAAGGAAATTCCCGGGACGTCAATTGGTATTGGCTACCAGTACTGCGGATCCTGATGCGTTATTCAAGAATTAAATATCCCCTTTCCCTTAACAGAGACATGCATGGGCATCGCGCATCGCTCGCCTCCGTAGGTCTAATTCTGCAAGAATATCTCAAAAATAGTATTATTTTATAGGTACCTACGTACATAGATAAAAATAAAAACGTACTTTTGAGTGCAAGGCGAGGCCTGAGTGTGAGAGCGGCGTGGCGTGAGCGTTGCGAATAAATGTCTGCATCACGATGGATTATACAATTAGTGAGGCGCATGCGTGGTGCGAGCGCGTGCGCCGCTCCGCCCCCGTAATTGTGCGGCCGCGCCGTCACCTCTGACCGGCCGCCACCCGCGCACGGACGCGTTCTCACGCACTCGTGTACTTGAGAGACGTTAGCGCAGGTTAAAGATCTTTTGATCAACAAGGCAATTGCACACATAACCATATGAAACCTATGCAAGAAACGTGTTGAAGACGAGACTTTTGTCTAGGACAAAAATAGCGACGGCAAACCAAGTGTGAGTGAATTTTAAAATGCAATGTGTTACCCAAATTTGATTGAAATTCCTGAATATTTTTTCTTGCTGACACCACGGTTTTTACACCATTTCACCGCTACTGACCGAATCGAATGACATTTGCTGCATAGTGGCTGAATAGTGTGTGAGTGTGTGCGTGACGACTTGTACGTGTAAGCAAGTGGGCCGATTCTAGTGTCGTCAGTTGTATTCTTCAACGCGTTCCTTTCATAAGCTTTATAGGTGCAGCCTATAACTACCTATACATTTCTCACAGGCATGTAAATTTTCGTTGCCATGTTATGGGCTATCATCCTTACTCTTATTGCAGTTTGATCGGTAGGTATATAGTAGGACATTAGTATCGTTATTTTGATAGACATTCCACTCATACGCACGAATCGCTTTAGCTATACGTTCATTATGCGTACTGCTAAGGAGAGGAATTCCCTGACTGAGTCCGGTGTTTCCGGAAAGCTGCAACCTGGTGAGATTGTGGTTAAACGCGAGCCAAATCGACTATAAAAAAAGTATGTAGTTATGACTTTAGGAAAATCGTTCCTCCGATCATGCGTCTAGGTATATGTATTTGATTGTTTACCGATTTGACTTGGACCATTAGAACCAGCCTCCGTAGAAAAACTGATATAATAATTTACACAGCAATTGTTGTAGACGCGTACGCAGCTCGCAGGCGGGCCTGGGCACGCGAGTATGTCAAGTGATACGTTACGTGACCACAACCTGCTCGTTACCGCCTCAATGGCTGCCATGAATGTGATCTATTTATACCTCGTCTCATGGCACAGACGATCTGTGTAATTGTACACGTATGAACATTTTTATTAACGTTGATGGCGCTCTGGGTTGCTACTTTTATTCTACTTTTTTTAAACATTTATTTCTGCCAAGTGTGAGAATATCACACCCTATATCTTTTACAATGATAATAAAGATATCGCTATCTAGACTCAAAGTAAGCATAGCTTAACAGGCTTGTGTTATGGGTTCTTGAATGCGGATATACAATACTTAGATACTGTTTTGTTTTGTAAATACATACGTTGATTGAAATTCATTAGGCGATAGTTACCGATAGCTATTTTCATTTGTATTTCGTGCAAGCTCTACTATTCCTGTCGGCACTACGACCGGAATAGTAGAGCTTGTGTGTTATCCTACCATGGGATGGTGGGTTGTTCACTTTATGTCAACTTAAAGTAGTACACTGCATAGTATACGATATATTAGAGTGCCGGAGGTCTAAGCTCCCATTCTTTGCCTTATCGCCATGATTCCTCAGCCATTTCCCATTTTTTGTCGCCTCTCTTATTTTTCTCCGTTCCGTCTCCCTCTCTGCAGATAGCAATGCGTGGTTCACCTCAGCTGTTACCAGCTTTCATGAGTCGTAGTCTCATAAATTCCAATAACAAAAACTTTTTAAATAAAAAAATATATTATATAGGTACCTATATACCTATATTCCTTCAATTTATAAGGCACTTTCAAAATTTAAACATACTGTAGTTAGCTAGCTAGCCAACCCTATAGCTACATGTGGCCAATAAATAAGTGAATAGTGGATGTGTGTCAGTGTGTCGGTGGGGGAGCTGGTGGATGTGTGCGCCGCGTCTCTCGGAGCTCCTCGCAAAAAGCGTCGCGCAGCATTCCGTCCGGCGGAGCGTCCCGCGCCCTCCGCCGGCTCAGCTCCGCGTCCGTGTGCCCGATGTGTGTCAGGCGTCAGGCGCGCGGCCGGCCGCTCTGCTCCAGGACACGCCGCCACAGTCACCCGGCGGCCCGTTCCGCCGACTCACCGCCGGTAATGACGCTCGGCCAGCCGCGCCGTGTTGTGGCGCGACGCACAATGCCTCATTAGCTCCGACTGCTCCGAGCCTGATTATGATGTGGACGTGCGCGTAAGTGAACTCGTCTCGTGCGCCCGCGCCTTCGCCGACGAGTTTTTGTTAACGACGTCATGGAAGCACGACGGAAGAGAGTTTTAACAGTTAGCGCTAATGATGACAGATGCGTCCGCGTGAGTAGTGCCCGCGTGCGCGTGCCGAGCGAGTAGTGCGCGGCGGGATGCTGCTGCCGGACCAGACGTACGAGAGCGCGGCGGCGCTGCTGGGCCTGCTGCGCGCGCACCGCGTGCCGCCCGACTTCTTCTGCGCGCACAGGCCGGCGCACGAGCGCAGCCTCGGCACCACCACGCTGTCCGTTCGGTACGTACCACTCATCATAATTCTTCTACTTTCTTAGATCCTATTGCTCAAATACAACTGATTAAGTTAATCGAAAAATAATCGATAAACATCCTTGAGTTTGGTTTATGAAAGAGAGACCAAGAAAAACTCAGACAGTCTTTCCCATCAAGCTTTGTACCTATAAGATGACCATTACTTGTTAAAAGCATATCGATATTATCGATTCCTATCCATTATCGTCAGCGAGGGTATTGAAATGAAAAAAAAAAATACTGATTTCAATAAAAAAGATTGGAGTGTACCATCAGCTTGGGATCCAGTTATTCAATAACTCATCCCAAGCCCTAGCTCATTTTATGTCACATTAAATAGCATCAACAATTACTAAGTTCCGATATTTTGAGATAGATTTACCTGAAACGATCGCCATCATGTTAGCCTCCCTACGACCATGGATGTCAAAAAGCAATCGAAACGCGAAATAGTGACAATTAAAATGATTCGGACATTCATTTAGTCAGCACTAATCGCATAAACTGCCAACAATATGTACTCGTAAAAGTTATAAACAGTTAATGTTTCGATATCAATGGTTTCGATTCTCGATTCGAGTTGCTCTGGTGAAATAATACAAAATGCTTGTCTTGGAGCCACGGTCGACATCTCAGTTTACTAAAATAAATACATCAATATTCTACGACACTCTACACAGCGCTCTCTAGACCCAAACTAAGCATATCAATCAATCAATCAATCATTTATTTTGCTAAACATGGGTACAAAATATGGTGTTAGTAATTGTAATGTGATGTCCGATCCATGTTTTACCATTTTGGTGTGCAAAAGTATTAGTCAGTGTATACAACAAACTTATCAATGTAACATGCAAGACTAATCAGTCATCAATTTATCTTGAAAAAGAAAAGAAGAAAAGAAATAGGTAGAGTTTAACCTAATAAAATATAGAATGTGGATAAACATACTTTTTTTTTGTAAATACATACATACTATTATAGAAACACCCAGGCTAATGCAGATCTAGACATGTTTCGTGCATACAAATATGTATTTGCACAGGGAAGAGAAATCGAACCCGCTTTCGTAGCAGTTGCATGCACTACTGCCACATGAATAGCTATGGTTGTGCTACTGCTACGCCACAGAGGCCGTCGGTTGTGGCCGTTTTCTTGTGGTTCATGGTAGTGTAGGAGTCAAGTATACAAGTATACTCGTATAGGCAATATTTAGAGTTATATCAAACTAGATTTATAGGTAAAAAAATTTAAAACTTTTAATTTTTTTTTTAATGATTTGTGAGAAATACGAATATCCAGGACGTGTTCAGGTAGCTTAGTAGGTGAGTAAAGTATTCCTCTTAAAAGAGACTGCCATGGGCCAGTAGTCAGTGCTGACCTTTCGCGAATTAAATTCATAAGTTTTAAAAATTGGAAGTAAGCCTAAATAAGTAGTAAGACATAGTCATAAAAGACTTTAATGAACTGAAAGTGAGTCTAATAAGTTTAAGTATGCACATAAGTGTTAGTGCCTCGTACTTTCACTGCGGACATCTAGTTTACGATCATGCTATTAATTAAACGTCGTGACTATTCTGTGCTCATTTTTAAGTAATTTCATATTTATTAAAAAAAAATCTGTAAATTGAACCACTAAACGGCTGTTCCGATTTCAATTATGTGTATGTGTGTGCATTATCTATAGTCGATAGGCTAGTTTTTTACCAGGTTGTGTGTGTTTGAATAGGTCCATGAACATATCAGACTCACACAAATGGATCTAATAAACTTTAGGGTTTCATTAACAGATTGTGCAACAACTGTCAGGTTTGCTGGCAATCATCATCGTTTGGCTATAATTTGACTTATTCTACAATTTAGCTTAGCTTTTACGGGAGCGACTACCATTTAATCTCAACCTCTAAGAAATCTACGTCAGGGCCTGTTCCGTCAATCAACAGGTGTTCCGGCTTGCAGATGAAGTGAAAGTGTTAGTGTTCATTTCAGATATCTAAAGATATATATTATACTAGCAGCCCGTCCCGGCTTCGCACGGGGTTTTAAAATGAAAAAAGTTGTTGTAGTGACATAACTACAATAGTTGGACATATATTATGCTACCGCGGAGTTTTTTGTAGACATTATGATGTTCTTCAATATTGTTGTACATTATTTTGTTCTATCGCTAATAGTTTCGGCAGCGCATTCGACGAAAGACATTTTAAGACTCATTTTTCTACACCTTCGGTTACATTGTTCAAATTTTACCAAGGATCCCTAATTTTTTTCAAAATGAAATGTAGCCTATGTCAAATTGGAAGAATGTAGCATTCTATTGGTAAAATTTTTTTTTAAATCGGCCGAGTACTTTTTGAGCCTATTCATTACAAACATACAAACATACAAAAATAGGTACAAATCTTTCCTCTTTATAATATTAGTATAGATAACATTCCGTTGGTGTGGCAGGTCTTCGTCGGCGGTGGGGGCAGGCAGCAGGCGCCGCCGCCGACGGCGCTCGCGCACTCTCCGCTCGCACCAACCACTCGGTCAGTATTATTGGATGCACTTACTTATTTTAAAATGTACCTTTTATAATAGTATATTGAACTGCTAATGTGAAATTCTAATGATAAATAGTTTGAAAGTAAAAATAATTTTGAAAATTTAATTTCTCGAGCCGCGCGGACATTGCTCCGTGCAAAATCTTGAAGGGTGTAGTGCAAAAGTACCTACGGATTACAAGAGAATTTATCTAAGTCTATAATAATATTACAATTTAATAACGAATCCTAAAAACTTATAAATTTTGATTTAACTTAAATGTTTAAAAAGGTATTTTGATTTACGTATTTAGGTAACAAAACATAATGAAAGTTTAGTTATATACTTACCTATCTTTTTTGCAATGTTTATTTTGTAGACATAATATGATATTAAGCCGTATTGGTGCAGAAGAAGGACCAAGCAAAGTCTTATAGCGCACGTAATTGGAAAAGTCCAAAAATCACAAGGATTTAGTTACCCATATCATAAAAAATTTATATGTCTGTCCGTCAAGGCTGGAAGTTCTATGGTAACGTTAAGTTCGCCCCTTGCCTAGTTTTATACGGAACCTCAGTGCGCGAGTCCAGTCGGATATGCTTTAGATATAATATAGAGCAGTGTAGTTTAGAGGCCGGGCCAGTGAGTGAGGGCGGGCGCACTAAGTGGATGTGCGCGTTAACATGCGCTGGCGCGTCTGGCAACAATGTTGCATCTGATAGCACTTCAATGTCACGACACCTGCGAACACGACGGAAAATAAAAAGCATAGTGTTTTAGATGCACTGACAAAGCAAAGTTACTTAGAAAATTCAGATTTTCAAATAGATAACTTCTACAGCATTTTTAGTATTATTTCATGAAATACTGACTAGTATTTCAATTAAATTTAGTATGAACTCATTTTGGACGCATACCTACGGCTTGAAAGACCAAAACGAGGTATGGAATAAGGATGAAATAACTTTTAGGTACTTATTGATTGATATAAATATAATTATTGAACTAAATAACTGATAAAATTAAATGGTAAATTATAATGAGTATGCGTCGACATTGATGCAAGTGCAAACGTAAACTTGATTATGTGAAGTGTCACATACACTTGACGCGTACTGACTATCGACCTACATTTTTTTGCTACATAATGAATCTGTGCGGTTGACTCCTACGCTTTACTTAGGTATAGTCCGGCTAACAAACATCCCCTGAACCATATGTGTTATGAATTGAAACCGATATGTTGCTATTGTATTTTTAAGTATCGGGTAAATAGGGTTCCTTAGAGGCTATACTGACGTCATTTTCTCAGAGGCTGTAATTACTGTCGGATGAAGACATGCTCTGTTTGTTTGTTTGTTGTGTGATAATTAACCATTGTATGCCGGGTTTAACTTATTGTACCATTATTGAAAAAATTAAGAATTACCGTTTAAACAGCCACAATACACTTTTAATTCTAGTGGGAGACAGGGGAAATGCAAACAGAAATGAGCTTATTAATTGTTTTGAATCACTGAGCTTATTAAATGTTAAAAATATAATTTTATTCACGCTTCCATATAGCCGTAGCTTGTCACAGGTAGAAAACAATATTAGATATAAGCTCAATCAAACACTGCATACATTGTCATATCATAACCCAAATAAATTCCACTTGATTGATATAAATTTATATTTAGAAAATAAATTATTATTGACAAAAGATAAATTCTATTTGAATAGTTCTTTTAAGAGACAGATAGCATCTTCGCTATCATATTATATTAAATATTCAGCCAAGAACTTGGCTAACCAACCTGCTTTTATTGAGCATAAAAATGACAATGTTTGTCTTGCGACCTTGGAATCTGTTCCAAATAAGAGTGACAATGACAATCATTTAAACTTAATTCTAGGACAATAGAAGAAATCTCTAGCAATTTATTTTTAGCGCCAAAGAATAAATCTATGTACATGAATATTATTCACCAAAATATTGCTGGCTTTTCTGGCAAAGAGTTAGAACTGGAATTATTTTTAAATGAAATGCATATTCATGTACTTTGCTTAACTGAACACTGGTTAGAAGAACATGAACTGTTAGTTAATATTGATAATTTTAAAATCATTAGTTCGTTTACTAGAGATTCCGCTATAAGAGGTGGATCATTAATTTTGATTAATGACAATTTAAAATCTAAAGAAAGAAAAGATATAGTAGCACTCTCAAGTGAGCGTAATATTGAAATATCATGTGCAGAGCTCGAGCAATTCATTATTGTTAGCGTCTATAGACCTCCCTCTGGAGATTGCCACCTGTTCTTATCTATTATGGAAGATATCTTAAAAAAAATATGTAAATGTAAGAAGTCGGTAGTTGTATGTGGCGATTTTAATATTGATATTTTAGAAAACACTCAGAACGCGGTAAGGTTCCTCAATCTTTTTAAATCCTTTAACTTACAAAATCTCTTTTGTGAACCAACTCGCACTACATCCACAACAGCTACCTGCTTGGACAATATTTTTACTGACGGCAATGTAAGTGAGAAGTCTAAAATAAACTTCATAAAATCAGATCATGAAGGTCAGTTAGCTAGATTTGAGCACCAACATGCTCCATTATCCAAAAATATTGTATGTAGACCAATCACAAATTATCGATTAGAAAAATTTAAAGAAAATATTGACAATAAAGTGCCTCTTTTGGAGCCGCGTAATGATGTGAACCCGAATGATCTTTACAAAGATCTGTTCGGAGTGATCCAATACGAATTTGATAATATTTTCACTAAAAAAACAATAAATATTAACCCATTCAAAATTAAATTTAGTGATTGGGCTACGCCTGGAATCCATAAAAGTAGAAAGAAATTGTATGAGTTATACGAAACAAAGGCATGTACAAGCAATCCACAAGTTATTGAACATACTAAAAAGTACTCAAAAATGTTCAAAAAAGTCTGTTCAATAGCCAAATCTAACTATATTCGAGCCAAAATACAAAAATCTGATAATAAAATTAAGGCAACCTGGAATGTTATTAACAAAGAAACCTGTAAAGCAGGGTCACGTGATCGATCCTTCGAATTAAAAATAGATGATAAACACATTAATACTGATGCCGCAGTGGCCAATGCCTTTGAATCCTTTTTCACAAATATTCCTATTACCACTACAAGTAAATTGAATTCTTCAAAAAATGTAGCCGCGTCTCTTCTTGAAACTAGTGTTGAAAAATGTAATGTTAATTTTGATTTTCAGTACATTGACCCTGTAACCATTCTTAAAACTTTTAAAGAACTAAATATTAAAAAAACTGAAGATCTTTGGGGCATTTCAACCAATATAATAAAACCAGTAATGCCCACTATTGCGCCTTATCTTGCATTTATATTTAATCAATGTATAGATGATAAACAGTTTCCTACTCTCATGAAGTACAGTAAAATCATTCCGTTATTCAAAGCAGGGGAAAAAAGTGATCCATCAAATTTTCGGCCTATCTCCATACTCCCAGTCCTCAGTAAAATTTTTGAAAAAATAATATTTAACCAACTGCTTTCACATTTTACGTGCAATAAGTTACTTCATGATAAACAATTTGGTTTCACTAAAGGTAGAAACACAACGGATGCAGGCGTTGCACTCATTAAACATATATTTGATGCTTGGGAGGAGAAGCAGGATGCCATCGGTATCTTCTGTGATCTTTCGAAAGCTTTTGATTGTGTTGATCACGAGACTTTGTTATTAAAATTAGGTCACTATGGTGTTTCGAACGGTTCACTTAGCTTGCTTGAGTCTTACCTCACTGGCAGAGTACAAAAAGTCAACATTAATGGCACCAATTCATCTGGTGCCCCATTAGTCATGGGAGTACCCCAGGGCTCGATACTAGGACCCCTTTTATTCTTGATATATGTAAATGATCTTCCTTACTTCACTGAAAATCTTTGTGAAATAGTATTATTTGCTGATGACACATCATTAATTTTTAAAACTAACAGGCAAAAGCTAGTATTTGACGATGTAAATAATATTCTCTCTGAAATATTGTATTGGTTCACAAGTAATAACCTGCTACTCAATGCTAAGAAAACAAAATGTGTAAAGTTTACGATGCCTAATGTAAAACAGGTAGATACTCATATTGTAATGAACGATGAAACTGTTCAAATAGTCGATACCACAGTTTTTCTTGGAATCACTCTAGATAGTAAACTGCAATGGGGTTCTCATATCACAGCCTTAGCAGGAAGACTCAGCTCAGCAGCCTATGCGGTTAGAAAAATAAGATCACTAACTGATGAGGAAACGGCACGATTAGTTTATTTTAGCTACTTTCATAGCGTAATGTCGTATGGTCTGATGCTGTGGGGCTCAGCTGCAGATATTGAGACCATTTTCATATTACAAAAACGAGCGATACGAGCTATCTATGGCCTCAGACCCCTTGACTCGCTGAGAGAACTATTTAAAGAAATTAATATTTTAACAGTTGCTTCTCAATACATTTACGATAATATCTTATATGTACGCAAAAATCTAGATCTCTTCCAAAAAAAATCGGACGTTCACAATTATAATACGAGAAATAAGAATAAACTTGTAGTGCCAATGCTAAGGCTTCATAAGGTTGGTAATTCGTTTGTAGGTAACTGGATAAAAATGTTCAATAAAATTCCTCAGGATCTGGTTGACATGCCACTTAATAAGTTTAAAATTGAAGTAAAAAATTGTTTAATGAAAAAAGGTTATTATAAATTAAATGAATATTTTGATGATAAAAATGCATGGTCATCCTAATCTCTTGCTCGCTCGCACTTTAAAAATTGTATTAAATAAAAACATAAAAAAAATATAAAAATAAATAATGGATAATCGTGTTCACTGAGTTTCTTGCTGGTATCTTCTCAGTAGAACCAACATACTGAACCAGCGAAAGAATCATTTTCTAATGATTATTATTTATTGTATTTATATTTCTTGACATATTTTTATTCTTACTGTAAATTTTTGACGTTCATATGTGCTCCTTGTGTGCCTAAATTGAATAAATGAAATTGATTCTTTGATTCTTTGATTCTTTGATTCTTTGTTTGTTTGTTTGTTTATTTATTTTTCATTAACAATTCACATGGTATTTGAAAATTGAATTACTTAACAAAAATAAAAATTAAATTAAATTAAATTAAAATTACAAAAAAAATAGGTAGGTACAAAATTGAAATGTCAAAATAAATAAAATAAGAACGAATTAATAATAATAATAATATAAAATAATTAAAAATATCTGTCCCATACATAGGTGCTTTAATCGACATCCACTGGAAGAGCGCGTGGGTGAGACAGACGACATTTAATTAATTAACATAAATATTACTTACGCTAATAAAAGTGGCACAATGACATCCATTGTTATTTGGAACGACGCCGACGTCTCTTTTAGAAACGTGAGACATTTTCATTCGCTTTGTCACCGTTTTATATCTCAAATGACAATAGGAGTGAAAACGACATTCAAATGCATAAATTAGAGTATAAATATAGGTGACCTTCGTGATGACCCTTTTGTTGAGCATACCATAGGTATAAGACCTATACATTGAACATTTAAAATCACGCAGACGAAGTCGTGGGTACTGCTAGTGAGTTATAATCTCGCGTCTCGTGCAGCCCGGGACGAACGTCGTAGATTACCCGTGCAGTGGCAGCGCGGCAGCTCGGCGCTGGCTCGCGAGTGGCGAACTCGCCGCACAATAAACAAGTCGGGTGTTATCGCGCGCTCCGCTTAATTGGCGTTATCTGAGCCTCTGCGCAGCCATTGTGCCCGCTGCCGGCAGGCGGCGCCGCGGCCGGCGCACTAGCGAGCTCGTACTGGCACTCGCGACTCGCACTTAATAAAATGTCCTTTAAGTCTGCCGGATTGACTGCACCCCGCCTGATGCTAAGCTGAAGCGAAGTCCAAAAAGTAGTGGTCACCATTCCCAAGGGATGCTCTTAGAATGGTGAACTCTTCCCGCTTGAAGAGCCCGGCTTTTTAGACAAGGTCCCCCGCCGCGATTATAAGTACACCACTAGTCGAGAAATATGCCCGTGCCCAGCAGTGGGACATAAATGGCTGTCAATTACCTATATTACATTTTTATTGTGCGTCGGAGATGCGGCGCGTCGCGGTAACGAGTGCGCGGCACGCGACAGCGCAGATGTAATCTTCGTATGCAAGAGTTTCAAGACTTTATGATGCGGCCAAGAAAATAGGTACAGAACCGCTTGGTTCTTGATAGAATATTTGCACTGTGTGAGGTGATATCTTAGGCTTGCACGTGTCGTGTTGTTCTGTATATGAAAGAGGGTGGGACTAATTAGAAGATCGTTGTTGATCAGCTTTCCTTTCTACTTATTGTCCATTGCAGTACATGACACATCGTGAGACGTTTTCCCTCACGCACTGCCGATCGCTAATCATTGACAGTACAATACGAGGCGCGTCGGCGCTTAACAGCTATTAACGATTACTGCCACGCGATACACATCTACATGCTACATACCGCTGGATTTGACGCGGTGGAGCATTCATTTATATTATGTATCGTATACCAATCAGCAATAGGCGGCATCTTATACCAGACCATGCCTGACCGTCATGGCTCTTTAGCCTAACTTTTTTGTTTCTCTTTTTATAATTTGGTCCGTCAATTGACTGCATCTCGCCTGATGCTAGACCAAGGTTATAGTAATTTATCATCAAATTTTCAACATTGGATACAGCGGCAGTTGGTAAGTAACGTGATCGGTCAATCTACTTACTTTCCACATCACTACTTTATCGCCTCTACCATGGCGAGTGTTCCGATAAGCTCTTCCAGTTAATCCCACCCTCTCTTTTCGGGTTCTTCCAGGTGGACAAACTACTACACGTGCAAGACTGAGGTATTACGCCCACGCATTGTGGTGTCCTCCAGACCCCCCGGTCCTGAGACTTTACCTTTAGCTCACCATCAAGTGAGGTAAACTCATGTTGACGTGTCTAACTAAAAAAAAAAACATTTTCAATGCAAACATTTTTTATAACGTACCTATTTCTTCACCCGAATACCATCCATTCTCATCTATATGTCAGTCTCCTGTGCCTATACGTTTTCTCGTAGAATGTAGCGAAAAAAGTAAGTAAGTAAGTAAGGTAAGTAGGGTAGCCAGAGCTCACTGTACCCCTCCTCCTCCCCACCGCTTCCTAACCTACCCACCCTTTCCTACCCCTGCCCCTTCCCTTCAGGGTCGGCAGCGAGTGGGTGACATCCTTATTGTTGCACACGTCCATAGGCCACGGCGGCCAATTCCTAATAGAAGGGCCGTGTGCTTGTCTGCCACTCACGTGGTTTAAAAAAAATATAATAAAAAAAGTAAAATTGTCAGATACTCTGTAGGTAGAGACTGTGTACTGGCTTGTCAAAGTGTAAGTTATTCACAGTGTTTGGTGTATCTAATTCGAAGAAACTCCGAGTGAACTGCAGTCGAATCGAACCACATTATAAATAATTGGATTAATAAGTTAATTGAATCGAGACCTAGTCGAAGTACAGAGATAGTCAATAATGGCGAGCAGGCGGCGCGCGGCGCTTATCGGGCAAGCATCGTCCGACAAGTGTATGGGCGCGGAGTGCGGACGTACGTCGTGAGGACGCGCGTGTAGCCATTGTTTGAATTCGCTTTATAATGCAGTATTTCAGACTAACTAGACCTCACTAGTTCACTCCTTACACTGACTTGATACAGTAGGTACTTAGCGATACGGAACTATTCAACGGTGAAAGAATTCGCTATAACAAAACTTTACTACATCGCAAGTATTTTTGTTAAATAATAGCACTGTAAATTGACTGTAAATAACAAGCGATGTTAGCTGAATGGATAAGGACGCGGCCTCTACTCAGAGGTATCGAGTTCGAATCCGGCCAGACAGTGCCAATGTGAATCTCACTTTGTGGAATTTATATGTGCTAATCACATGATTAACCATCTGTTGACGGTGAAGGAAAAACATCGTGAGGAAACCCACATGTCCTAGAAGAAATTCTAAGGACATGTCAGACCCACCAACCCGCATTAAGCCGCCGTGTGTAACCTTCTCAGCTCTCTAGTTAGAGGAAAGGAGACCCGTGCCCAGCAGCGGGACATAAATGGGTTGCTATTTATTTTTTATTTTTTAAATAACAACGGGAGTGTGACGCCCCTGGTGTTGCACACGTCCGTAGGCCACGGTGACCGCCTCCCATCAGGTCGTGTGCTTGTCCGCTACCTAAGTTTTATAAAAAAATCTAATAAATGAAAAAAAAAATCAATAGTTCAACCACAGAACAAAGAAAAATCCTTAGGACGTTCAACCTATTCAAGAGGTCAACCTGTAACGGCATTCTTATCACACCGTCTTCAGAGTTACACAGACCTAGCCTTTCGGTCCCACTCTCTACCATATCATTAACTGGTCCTTTATGGCTGTAGTTTACCATTATTTAGGGTGACAACACCGTAAACACTGTCTGCTAACAACGAGCACTCAAGGCACATGACTGGCGATATTGTGAGGAGTACTTAGCGCTGTATCCACGGCAGGCTCTTCGGATAATGACGTGAGGTCATAATACAAGTTAGAGTACACAAACACCGCCGCCACGTACCTTGTAAGGGCCCGTGAAGACGGTCAATATTTATCACGATCAATGTCATGTATGTATTTATTCCTAGTCGCCGACAGGGCGCGCTGGTTGCGCTCAGTTGATGGCACATCAAAACAGCTTTATGATGTTTGCTCAATGTATTATTTACGACTAGTAGTGCTCGCGACTTTACTCGCGTATATAATTCTTTTGCGTGGATCCCTAATTATTTTGCTAGCCTATGTTACCTATGTCTTATAATATTACCTATCTGACAGCTAAAGTATCGTCAACATCGGCCCAGCCATTCTAGAAATTACCTTATTTAAACAGACAGAAAGACAGCCAGACAGATAGAATTTACGTTTCGGTGTGTGTACCGTACCGTATCCATACACAATCATGTTTATACATTTATTTGAAACCTGTTACTCTCGGACCTACAACCTTTCAATAAGTTTAGGACTTTAGGAGGTTCTGTTTTAGAATAGCCATTATTTTGTAAAAGGAAGTCATTCATACAGGGTATTAGAAGATTTTTACAGGGACAGCAGCGCGGGTGTGACGTCTCGGTTGCACACGTCCGTAGGCCACGGTGACTGCTTCCTATTGGGTAGGTTGTGTGCTTGTCTGCCACCTAAGTGGTGTAAAAGAAAGCTAAACATGTCAAGAAATTAAAGTTAAGTACATTATTATTTTCTTGATAACGCGATGATGAATGACAAAGGGTCTCGCACTGGGCACTCAGCAGTACCTAAGCACATTATAGGTACCGTGGGCCGGTCCAGCCTCGTGTGCCTGCGTGGGCGACGGGCGGTGACGGGAGGCACACCACGTGACATGTCACAAATAAATCAATGCATGCGAGAGCGGACCCGGGGGACCAGTAGCGCCACTTGTCCACAATATAACTGCCTGCGAAACTTTCCACGCGTACTTTATACGCACACATTACAACTGTTACCGAGTCGATGCTCCGATGGAAATGTTTTATTAATTTAGGTTATAACCGCGGAGCAAATATACTGACATGTGTCCACGGGACTGTTGACTTACCGTTGTTTGAGCGCGCCTTGATTTTATTTACGGTGTGGGGAATGGTTTATGTGCATTCAATGGCATCTATAGGTACCTACTAATATACAAACTGTAAAGCTGTAGTCTGAAGATAAGAGATATTTAAAAAAAAATGCTAGAGTTATTTTATATGAACGATTCTGTACACGATTTTTTTGAGTTCTTCGTCTGTTTGTGCGCGATGGACGCGAAAACTACTGAACGGATTTTGATGCGGTTTTTTTTCGTTTTTAAAACGCGAATACTGATATTCGCCCGGACCATGCCGCGGGCATAGGCTAGTCAATAGTACAGTTTAAAACCTAAAGTTTTTTATTTTAGCTTAACTAGCTTACTTGCAAACAAAAATCATACTGTTGCTGTAGTTTACGTGTTGAGCACCTACAATAAAAAAATAGTTTGCCGGTCCGCGGGCGGTCGATTGTAGAGCGCTTTTTTGCCACCTACCCATTTAGTTGTTTTTTATGAGGTATTTACCTTACACCGCGGTAATTAAGATCCGAGACGGCGTGTGGTTTTAGTCGGTTCGATCCCGACATAACTACCCTCGATGGCCGACGGGGGTAGTATCCATGGGGATTCCCGCACGATAAAAAAGGTAACAATAAGCGTCGTCAACAGAGCCCCGTGCTGTGTACAGCTTATTATAAACAAGGCTTGCCTCATTAATAATAAAAAAAACTGTGTACATTAAATTGAGCTCAATACATGACAATAAAAGGAGTTCAGACGCGACATTGTAACGCGCCGACCGCAGCGCGCTGCCTCATGGCAAGGTCTCGTGCGCACTCTATGCGCTGTTAGCTAAGGGCGGGTTTGCATGCGCGTGCGCGTTTCAGTTGGTTTTGTTGCTGTTCGAACGCGAACTTTTTATCAATTGTTCTATTGAATATTGAGAGCAAGTGATATAGTTTTCGAGGCGGCCTCTTGCTTTTATTTTGTATACGGTAAAAACATTAGTAGGTGGAACCGACTTGTCCGCAGAGTCTTCGTTGCGTCTCATAGATAAGAAAATAAGGAGAAAATATAATACGTAAGGATATATTGTGTTACAGTTTGTTTTACTTGAAAAAAATATAAAGGTGAATGCCAGTTTAAGACTTACTAGCCGACGCCTGCGGCTCCACCCGCGTGATTGTCGGCTGTCGCAACTTTTGGTCATGTCTCTGGTACTCAATCAATTGCCATCAAATATAAGACAGACCTTAAGTCTGACCAAGAACTTTCAAATAAATAAACCCCATCAAAATCCGTTCAGTCGGTAGTTTATGCGCTCATCGTGATAAAACAAACAAATATGCAAAAAAAAAGAACAGCCAAGAATTCCAAAAAATATTTTTGTGTTTAGAATCCTTCAATCGTTCGTTGGGTTTTAACTTTTAAGTATAGGTATATACTTAAAAGTTAAAACCCAAGTTTTATTTTTAATATCTATCTCCAATGTACCGACATAGCCCATTTAGTGTTATGTTCCCGGCGGTGTGTGGGGTAGCCAGAGCTCACTGTACACCTAACCTCCCCACCCTCTCCTACCCCCGCCTTTTCCTTCAGGATCGGCAGCGCGTGGGTGACGCCTTTGATGTTGCACACGTCCATAGGCCACGGTGACCGCATTCCATCAGGTGAGCCATGTGCTTGTCTGCCATCTACGTGGTATAAAACAATAGTAATACTAATAGTACTGCGACATGTAAACGTACTGTGATTATACATACGGTCATAATCCATACTAATATTATAAATGCGAAAGTAACTCTGTCTGTCTGTCTGTCTGTCTGTCTGTCTGTTACGCTTTCACGCCTGAACCGCTGAACCAATTTTAATGAAATTTGGTATAGGAGTAGATTAGACCTCGAGAATGAACATAGGCTATGTTTTGTCGCGATATCCGACATCCACGCGATAACCGACATCCACGCGGGCGGAGCCGCGGGCAACAGCTAGTTTATTGATAAATGTTAAGTGATTTCCTATAATTGGACGTCGACCTTGCACTAGGAAATGTTGCTCTATATAAAAAGTGTAATTACAGTTTGCATGAGCCGTTAGACGCGAAGGGAGTTCGCTCTTTACTGGTTCTTGAATATATTTATGAACTTAACGAGACATTTTTGAAGTGAAAACTTCTTTAGCGGCGCTGAGCACTTTTTTTGTATGGGTAAAAACTTTCAAACTCGCGTCAGGGTCACGTGATGCTGATCGAAAAAGCGTAAGATCGAGGGGAAGGGAGAGGAACTAGTATCTCCCACTCTTTCTACCGTGCCTGAGTGTGCTGCTCTATTTAGGCGGCACAGGGCGCTTGCGCGAATGACCGTGTGTGTTTATGTACAGCGTCCCACGCGTATCCAAGGATGGTGACAGCTGATTGCTTGACTGTTGTGTAGTAAATACACTGTTGTGTATTCGTAAATGTGAATTGTTTAAATTATGGAAATCGAACAAAGTGAATCTATTAATGAAAAAAGTGATGATGAAGTAGTGAAAGAAAATGAGTAAGTAATATTGAAGTTTTCACTTCTGCCGGCACTCCCGGAGTGCTATTTTTTTTTAAAGCGAGTATGTAAGTAGCGCACTAAACACATAATACCTGTGTATAAAACTGTATAGTATACAAATGTGGGAACACAGCAACAATGTAAGATGATACTGCGGCGTAGACAGAATAACTTACGACGTGCAAAGTCAAAGTCAAAAATCATTTATTCTGTAAAGATCATTATTTGCGGCACTTACAACACGTCAAAGTCAAAAATATTTAAAACTAGAAGCAGGGTCTGGGCCGCGTTTCGAACTGGTGCGCGGTGGTCCATCACCGCGCATCGGTTCGAAACGCGGCCCAGACCTGAGAAGAAACTCAGCGGGCTGTTTTTTTTTGTCTACGGCGACGGCCTCTATGGCGTAGTGGTAGTGCATTCGACTGCTACGACAGGGACGCGGGTTGGATTTGAACCCGTTTAGTGCAAATATTTGTGCATGAATATGTGTCTCCGTTTATTTGCATTGGTATTTACAAAAAAAAAAGTATATAAGTATGTTTATCCGCATTCTATAACCCATAACACAAGCTATTTAAACTATAGTTACTTTGGGTCTAGAGAGCGCGTAAATTACCTGACCCAGTAGCAATATTATCAGACAGCGGTTATTACATACCTAATTAAATAAAAACTTCTGACCAACAATATCAAATGGTCAACGCTCCACGTTCCCTTTTCGGTCATGCGTGCTCTACCCGCCTGTTTTAGGCAATCCGCACAAAAAATGCAACTCGTGCAGGTTTGGTATGGCAGGGCCCTCTAGTGGCTACCGCGTGCACTGCGAAGGCTTCGCTCGGTAACCCGCACCGCGTACATGCCGCAGGAGCACGCGTTGCCGCGCTTCTCGCAGAGAGGTCGCCCCTGTCAGCGCCTCCTTATCAAACTAGATGGCACTGGCATGTCCGCATGTTCGATTGTGGCTCTATTTTTTTTACTCTTATTTTTACGCTTTTACGGGAGCAACTGCTTGCTGTCTGTAAGACCATCGTCGAGTGAAAAAAGCCACGTTTGTTAACAATCGGTAGGTCACAGGTGTACCACGTGTGCCACAGTGCCCGCTTTCCATCAGGTGGGCCGTGTGCTTGTCTGCCACCTACGTAGTATAGAAAAAAAAACGATACAAAGATCCTAAATAACAACGAATGTTTTGAAGTATTGGTTATAGGTAAATACAAGAATGAAATCTCTAGATCGCGAAAATAGAGCCGCGTCTCCGTAACTCGAGCAGATTGTTGGCGGGAAGTCCTCTAACTGTTATTGCGAGAATAAAACGTTAAAACTCAAATAAATAAACATTAAAAAGTTATTCTCACGAAGTTACGGTTACGACGACTTATTAAATGGTTATTTATACGTTGTCATTTGGGGTACCGTGTAGCGTGTAGGCATGGTGGGATTATAATTAACGCATACGTAATTTAGTTCCCGAAAGGTAAGCGACAGATTTCTAATAGGTTCTATGACTTCATTATACATCACTAGCTGTTGCTTGCAGCTCCGTTCACGTGAATTCTGAACCCACGAGAACCTATTCCTGAGATAGAAAGTTTCTTATGTGTTATGCCAGACTATAGTCTATCTCTGTACCAAATTTCAGTCAGATCCATACAGCCGTTTTTGCGTGAAAGAGCAACAAACATACATTCAGACATTCATACATTCTTTCAAACTGCCGCGTTTATAATATTAGTCGGATAGGATAGGATGTCCGTCTGTCAGTATTGCTGATCTAATAAACCGCTTTATAAACTGAATGTTTTTGTTTTCTTCCTTACGATATTTTGATATATATGATGAGATATTTTATTGCAATTAGGTATAATAGTTTAATATGGAACTCTAAGTCTTGTAGAATTAGTTGTTTTTAGCAATAAAAGTGTAAGACTGTTCGTTTCCTGAATAAATAAATAAATAAATAAATGATGCGTTCATTCGCCTAGGATCGTTCGCAGGTTTGGATCTCGTCTTTAAAAATTGTTTTGTGCGACGGTACGGAACCCTTGGTGAGCGAGCTCGACCGCCACTTTACCGGCTTTTACTTTTCTGATTTGACTTTTATTGTCATTTAATGTGTGTGTTGACTTTTATTAAGTTTTATACTTTAGTGGTGGAAAGCTTATGCAAGTTTATAGCAACGTATACATAACAAATTAAACTTTTAGATTATAAAAGCATAATCTTTGCACAAACAACGGATATATAACTGAATAATTATTCTACTAATATTATAAACGCGAAAGTTTGTAAGAATGTATGGATGTATGTTTGTAACTGTCAGAAAAAAACGGCTGAATGGATCTGGCTAAAATTTGGTACAGGGATAGATTATAGTCTGGAATAACACATAGGTTACTTTTTGTCCCGGGAACAGGTTCCTGTGGGTCACAGTAACGGGAAAAACTTCACGCGGGTGGAGCCGCGGGTAACAGCTAGTACTGTACGATACGTCTGCGAGCCCATTTAGTGTGTAGGTACAAGCGTGATGATGTATTATGTAGTTGCATAAAACATCGACATAACCGCCCCTGCAATGAGCTCGGCGGTGGTATCCATCGGAATTTTCGCGTGAAAAAAGGTCCCAAATATCGTAATAATAAATTTACTTAAGAAATACATAAAAAAACAGCAAACGGAATTAAAACCTGCCACGTAATAAATAACTAGTTTCCAATAAGTTTTTGTGAATAATATCTGTAAGGAGATGAGTCGCCATTCACAGCGTCCATCAGCGTCAGGCTCACGGCGATGTGTCCATTCATCTCAAACAATTATTAAAATAAATGATTCAAAAAATTAAACTTCTCTCGATATGAGAGGCGCGGGCGCAGCGTGACTGTCAGGATATTATATTCGTAATTTATTTCACTTGTGTGAAGCAAAAACGAAATCGTTTTTATCGACTCGAGTGAAATGATGTAATTCAATTTAGATTAAATAAAACTACGCCTTTAGGTTTTTTTTTTTTCATTTATCAAGTCCGGGTGTAGAGCAACATCCGCAAGACCCAAACCAACATTACCTGTGTTCAATGATATTTGTGTGTGTCCCATCTTCGCACTAAGCAAGACTCAAATAAGGCCAATGATAGTGCGATTGCGATTGCTGAATTTTACTATTTAATTCGAAGTGTAACATTGACACGAAAGAAGAAAAACGATTATATAATATATCTCGAATCATAACTAACTGACACCCGCGTCTCTTCTAAATTCTGGAGCTTATTAGCCACCTTAAGAACTGCAAAAAAGGAGGAAATAAAAAATAAACTATTCAATGTTCTTGACTTATTGCGTGTGACGCGACACCGACGCTGGCAATTAAGTCGTAACCTCGCAACTCGTAAACTCCCCTATATTAGAGTTCAACGCGCGCGAGCGTAGTAATTCTCAATTTGTTATTTTAGTGCCGCGTGTAAAAGCTTCACTGTCATTGGTATCTTGCGGGTTGCTTTACTAAAATTGTAATCATGTAAACATTAGTACTCAGATAGACCCCACAGGAACGCGGTATATGTATAATTGCTACAATGCTTTCCGTTAACTGCCTGAAAGTAGGTTACAGTTGAAAGCTCGCAAGTTGCAACACACACGTGCAGGCAAGTAGCGCTTGCGATAAGCTACGTAGTAACGTTAGTATGTACAAATAACCATATGTATTCTGCAATCGGGACCGAAGACGACTCGTTCGAAGTAATTTGACGGTATTTTTGGTTTTTGTTGTGGTGGTTTGAGTGGTTGGTGGTCGGGAAGTTTTGGTATCGATGTGCGAGTGCGCATCGTGGTAGCCCCCTGTTCTGTCAGTATGTTATAGGGCAACTCGCCTATTCTCGTCAAATGCACTTTTTGGTTGTCTGTCTGTTTGCTGTCACTTGAAGAATGCTTTTTCTCTACTTCTGATAGTCATACATCTTTCCTAAACAACGCCAGAGGCATTCCATGCCTGTAGGTGACATTATGAAACCTTTTCTAAGGACCCCAGTATTTTCGATTTTTGGGAATATAATGACAAGGATTACACATAAATGTTCCATCCCAACTTAGTGTGGTGTAGGTACTAGGTGTAAAGCAGCGAGGTGTCCACTGAGCCCGCGTAGTCACATAATTACAAATTAGTACACATTGTGCTGAGAAGGAAAGCTGAGCAATTTTTTAAATGACGTCCATTCATATGCTTTGGGAACTAATATTACGTATTACGCGAGAAGTGTGCTAGTGTGTTGCGTTGGGACTGCAGTTATGTGAACGGCGATCTGCATGTTACGTCAAAAGGAGTCGCCGCCTGCATGCGCCGGCGCCGCCGCACTGGTGCGCTTCTATTAAATACGCATTGTACCCGATTGCGCCACCATGCATCGGACGACAGTGGACCACGGCCAGACACCACCGCACCGGAGCGGCGCATTGGAATTGGCGTTTGAACTGTCCTAAAAGCGCTTTGTTATTAAAGCGTTCTCTGTAACATGAACATTTTATATAATTTCCTAGTCTTTTGAATACAGATTTACATATTGATTCCTAAATTGATATCCGAAAGTCAATCCTAACCAAAAAGCATTGCTTAGTATATACTGGAAGTTTGGCTGTTATGGTCGCTTTTGACTAAGTAAACAATAGCATTCGTAATTATCGCACTTAAGGCTTTTCATTATGCCGCCGGCCGCCGCGCCGTGGCCGAGTCTGCCTTAAAACATAGAAGCCAGAAAGCACTCCAGCGCAACCCCGCCGTGGCCCGCTCGCGCCCTTTGAATAGGCTCGGGCCGAGCACAGTTAGAACAGAACCGGCGCGGCGGGGAGCCCGCGCATAGCTTTCGGCGTGCGCTCACAAATAAATAAACCAGTTTCCTCGCGCTATCTACACCGCGCCCCCCCGCCCGCCGCCGCCCCGCCGCACCTGCAGCCTCCAGCGAGCGCCCGTTTAATGCATGAAATGAACTTTAGGCGTCCGAAGAGCTTATTCACATTTGCTCTCAATTTTCGGTACAAGTTCAGCTGAGGCAGGTCGGTGCCGCTCGTCGCTAGACTCCGTATACTGTGAGCTCGTGTCGACTGCTGAGTCAGCTCATTCGCGACCGACCAGCTCGCAGGCAGTGGCGGTTCCTCGGCGTATCTCTATCGAGGTCGTTTGCCGAACGTTCAGGAAATTATATTTCTAGTCCAAAAGTAGGTGTCGCTCGTGCCGGCTTAGGCCGCGGGGCGGGCGCGGGGCGGGCGGGGCGGGCGGGGGCGGGCGGAGGGCGGCGGGCCGCGGCAGTTCGCGACTAGACGCGCGCGCGAGTGGTCGCCGCAGTGCGCAACAAGCGGCGCGGCCGCGGAGTGTGATGCGAGCGCGCCGCCCGCCATGGCCACGCTCGGCCTCTCCAAGGTGTTCATCCTCGACAAGTACTTCACCGAGCTGCAGAAGTTCTGGGAGACGGAGAAGAAGCTACAAGGTGAGCGCGCGCCCCCCGCGCCCCGCGAGCCCTGCGCCCGCGCCTCTGTGATGATTATTACTTTTTGTGTCGTGTTCGGCGCTCGAAAGCTCCACATCGTACTTTGTGTGCGTGCGTGTGTCTGTCTGTGTATGTGTTGAATGACTCGTAAGCTCTTAGAGGATCCGGCTCGGAGGACCACGGAGGCTTCGTTCAACTCGCGTATTAGAGGCTGCAGTCCGTCCTATTTATGTTTCATTATTTATGTTGTATGAGCTAACCTGATATCGGTAATAATGTCCGGTTAACTTTCTCTACGGATATCATCAAGCAAGTCTAATCGGAACACTTTACCCTAAAAAAAAAAACTCGTGTCTGTGGCTACAAGTCCCGACGTCCCATGGCGGCCCAAACTCACGAGAAGGCACCACAAGGCAGTGCGGTGCTGCCCGGCGCCGCTACCTGCCGCTCGACGCATTGTTGTCGCGCACACAGCCACCCCTCGTCCCCACCTCCCGCCACCCCTCGCACCGCTCACCCTGTCACGAACCGGTTGTTATGACGTCATTACTATGAATTCCTCCTTATCGTATCATTTTCATGCCTAAGTCCGCTACATTCCGTATTCACTGTGACGAATCCCTTCTATTTAGAATCAAGAATCCTAACGTCACAATTGGAATGCCAATATATTCAGATAGTATAATGACCGCGCGGGCCCGGCCGTGGTCGCGGCCGCAGGTGCTTGTCAAAGCTCCTGTCGAATACAATTACCTATTTGCAATTCACCGGAGTCGCCGTGATGGCCAGTCACGCCGTCGTTACCATACCTCTCCTACATATTCAAGCAGTTGTCCTGGTGGGAACGGTAATCGCAGTGATTGTCCATTAACGCTAATTAGGAGTCCCTCTCTTATAAGAGCCAAATCTTCACTAGTCGATGGTCTGGTTTATATGTATTTGTGAATATTAGAAGTATAGAGGGTGAGCTTAAAGTGCAACTAGTGTTATGCAAACTGCAGCAGTACCGTGAGCGTGGGCGCAGTCGCGGCTAACGGCACGTCACCGACAGGAGGGGAGGAGAGTGCGAGGGGGGGGGAGGTTGGAACTTACTTTAAAGCTTTGTGTAGCGCTACGTTTATATGTAAACAAATGTAGAACGCACTGTTAAGAACTGAGCGAGACACGCGATAGAGCACTCACTCAGGTTTCCTACGCGCTTACTCTTGAGGAGGAAGTTATAAAATTGGTACTGTTTCACGCAATATAGGCCCTAGAAATATTCATGTAACTCTTCTATACGAACGTTAACTAAATCGATTCTAAACGAATTATAAATGTACATTGAATAAGGTATGGTAACTAAGAGGTGGGTTACGTCAAAAATGAGCAAACGATTTTGTACTTACGAGTATAACCTTTTTGGAATATCGATTAATTTATCGAGCAATCGAGCGTGACAACCGTCCTGAGGAGTGATATCTTATGTAACTCAACTTTCGTGTTAAAAACGAATGCATTATCGCAGATGCTGTAGGTTCGATACAGTAAATTTAGTTAAACTGTAAGTATAGTGAAGAATTAGGAAAACAGCTGGCATGAGCACAGTCAGCAGTATTCAGAACAATCTGAAACTAAGTACGAAAACGTGCTAATTTTTTTTTGAATCATGTACCTATGTATAATTTTCTCTATAGTACCTAAGTACGAAATTTTCAACTAGATCTATAATTTGTTCTATCTTGGGCAAGTGACATAATTTTTCATATTATAGGTACCTACAATAATTTTTTACAGCAATTTAAGCGATCAGAGTAAAGGTGAAAATAAGATTTATTCTATACAACTTAGGTGGCAGAAATGCACACGGCCTACCTAATGGGAATTATGTGCTGAATGTAACATATAGACACATAAATTAATTTACAAAATTCACCCTTGACGTTTCGATTATTGTATGTCGATAATGTGGAAGATAAATTGGTTACCTATGTAGCAGAATGTCATCAAAGTTTCGTCTAATTTACCAAAAGAGAAATAATTTCAATAAGCTCCAACGACGGGAAGGTCTCCCGAACAACCCACGGACTGATTGCAATAGCGAAGGATCCTACCTATATTTTTTGTGGCCATCTCCAGACGAAGGGCGTTCGGCTTTATATTAATTCTCTTGACATTCCTTAAGAGTCACCCTTTACCGGTGCTTTTAAAAGCTTATAACAAAATACGATTTACGAAACTTTGAAATTTAGTCGGTAAAAAAAGAAATAAATCTGCATTCAAAGATTTTTGATAACTCGCTTGCTACACTTGGTATTCGAACCGGTTAAGATCGGTAAAATAACATCCTGTACTTTTATGGCATCAATCAATGACATCAATCGCGAAGATCAAATTTCTAACAAACTTGGGAAATTAAATAAAGGAAATTCATAGAATCTAAATATAAAAGTTAATTGAAACGAGATGATGCACTTTTACTCAAAGACTCGTCAAATAACACCTTATTTCCGTTTACGTAGGGTCAGAAAATGCCACCCCTTACATGAATTTTAATTTAAATCTTATAGCGACAGCAGTGACCTCTAGTAGAACGATTATTACGCAATTTATCTTTGTCACTTTTGCACGGTTATTGTTATTCTCTGTTGGCGCTAAGTGCCACTTTCCTGCCACCACAGAACGACCACATGACAACCGTGACGTAACCCTTGCGCAAGCGCATAGCCCCGAGTTTATATTTATATCACGGCATATTGTTTATATCGCATACAATTTGTCGCCACTTGGTCGTTGCCACGGTTGGCGTCATTTTCACTTACATTTTCCTGTATTGCGCGCGCGCAGCGTAGCATGTATTACATCTTTATGTTACTCTCATTTCACTTTGATAAACTTTTTGATGTAAATAACTGAGGTATTTCGGGTATCTATATATTATATCGTATCTATATATTATATATATGGTATATATATATACTAGCGTACCCGCGCGCGGCTCCGCCCGCGTGAATGTTGGCTATTGCCACCAAGTCTTTTTTAAGCTGAGGGACTGCCCGTACTAACTTTCAATGTCTATTTCTTCGCAATCAGTGGTTGCAGCTAAACGTGTTCATTTCATCTCAAGTTCTATCAAACCCTTCAAAGTACAGTGACATGCATCGCGGCCAAAGCCCGTTTATTTACCATCATTATCCTTTTTCATTGTCTTCTAGATTTTATGGGGATTAAATAGCTGCTCTGGCCAAAGTATGTGTGACTCGGAAGAGGCCCTTTGAAAAACCCTTTCATCATAGTTGCATTGCACTTTCACATTCGATGCACTATTTCAAATTAGTGAACATTATTTATTTCCGAAAATCTGATTTTTTTATTATTAAAATCTTGCTACAGACATTGACATTTGACAACCTGATTTAACATTCAAGAAGTTCATGAAAGTAAAGAAAGAGGATAGGTATACTAATAAATACCGGTCAAGTGCAAATTGGGCTCGTGCACGCAGGGTTCCGTACAAAATTGGGTTGAGGAGGATTTCCGCACGACAAAAAAAGGGGGCGAACTTAACTTTGTTGCAGTGCTTCTTGTCTTGAATGACAGACATACATTTTTTTTTTGGTAAAGTAGGTAATATTTATGCTTGCCGAAGTTTTCCCTGTACTTATGCTATAAGATTTTACTTTCTGCAAAATATCTGGATTCTAGCCCAAAGGGAAATACCCCTTTTTTATATTAGTATGTCGGAGTCCTACCAATGCCTGTGTGATCGAGGAATCTGGTGTGTCCTAGAAAGGATATCCCAGAAACACCAACCGGTTCCGGCCACCATCACTGGCGACCTCGACGTGTTATTAGGAATCTAAATCCCCCATCTCTATAAAAAAGCGCGCGTGGAAATTAACACCCTGCCACCCTGGGTCTGCTTCTGCTAGGGTGACGGTTAGCCTCGACCGTCACCCTAGGCCCGTACTCATGGAGGATGGAGATGGTTCTGCGAACTACGCCGCCCTGTGCGCCTTCATCGGCACGGGGGAGTGCTAGATCTCTCCCGTAGCTTTTCCACCACCACTTCTGCGCGCATTACTGCTTCGTAAAAAAAGCGGTGGCATTCCACATACTCTCTATGGTGACCATGGTCGGCACCAGGGACCTCACCATAAGGCTTACCCCACCGACGTCTGCTTCAAGGACATGTGTGTCTACCAGTGTATGAAAAGGTGGTGTGCTCACGGACCATCCCCGGCAATGGTGGCATTCAAGCGTCAGCACCCTGCCTACGCAATGCAGGAACCTACCAAAACAGCCATGCCCATCAGTAAGCCTTGGATAGCTCAGGGTCAAGGGTTACCTTAAACTTCGGCGTCTGTAGACCCAAGATGGAGTTCGACTTTAGTCGGTCAAGTCCGATATTACGTCCCTACTGGCCAGAGGAGGGGAGAGATTCGTGGGGATTTCCGCACGAAAAATAAGGTACGGCTTCCTAAAACTCTCCGATTGCGGTGCAGGTGACTCACTAACGTCGCCGAAGGTAACTTAACGACCTCCGTCCTCCATGAGTGCAGGCCAGGAGATGGTAGGTCAAGCCACCTATTAGTCGATTGTGAGACCACAGTTTGGATATTACGCTTCGTGTAATGCCAAGCATTATCCGTAACATTCCTTTTATCTAATTCAGCTTGATGCCTCTACGTGTTCTTGAGAAAGAGGTCTTGACAGACAGGCAGACGGAAAACGAAGAGATAAGGTTTTTTTTCCTAATCAGGCACAGAACCCTAAAAATTTATACATTCTATTTACTTTTGAGGAAAAAGAAGTAAAGGATATTACTCTATGAAAATTTTGACAAAATCAATTTTAGTTCCTGTTGCTATGACAACTATTATAGATGGCGATAAAAACGTTTGCAACATCTAATTTTCTTTTTATTACTAAATTTCCTGAATGAATCATATATTTTTAATTATGTTATATGCTATTCGAGGCGGAGACAAATCCAATAAATCATAGATCATGAAAATCTGTTCAGCCGTTCTTGAGTTCTGGCAAAAGCACGTTTTTAGCCCTTTTTAGGGCTTTAGGGTTCGAATTTCAAAAAATCCCTTCTTAGTACACCTCTACGCATCAAAACACACATATTCTGCAAATTTCAAGTCTCTACGACCAGCGGTTTAGGCTGTGCGTTGTCTCTAGGTCAGTCAGGACTTTGAATTATATAGTATAAGATATCCGGTATAGAATAGCTTCTAATATGGCATCTTCTGTAGACTTGAGAGTGATGCTAATAATCCTGCTGCTCCTCTGAGGCAAAATGCTATCGTATCTCGAAGGCTGTCGGCGAGCCACACACACTACACACAGGCGCTCTCACGCGCGTAGTGTCGACGCGCACCTGTTTCTCAATACTGTCATTAGCATACGCGAGTGTGGAGGAAGCGGCCGGGCGACCTTTTGAATGCCAACGAACGTCCGGCAGCGAGCCACAAGCCACAACACGCCTCTAGCCGACAGCGCTGATACAACCGCGGATTTAGCAACCCAGATACGTCGACCAACGTAATGATAAAAGGAAGAAATTAGGAGTCAAACCAACTTATGTTGCATTGACTAATTATTAACATACTTTAATTACCAGCATTGAAATGCTTTTCATATTCTCTGCGGTTATTTCTTTTCTGAATTTCACTGTAATCGATTCAAGACATCGTTTGATACCACTGAGATATTTTTATTGAGGAAGTAAAAAAACATTATCACCGTTGGTATTTTTGTAGACATGATGATATTTCCTCTAAATGGATGTTGAAATTTCGAATAAGTCGGCGCAACTTGTCACTCTTCTATATAACTTACCTTACTAAGGTATAATTATTAATTATAAGGATTTGAAAAGAAAAATCGTGTTTTATCTCAATGTTGAAAAATATAATATCACAAAAACAAAAGAGAAAATGACAGTCTATGGTTTCACAAATTTTCGAAAGAGGTTGAACAGGTAAGGAAGATGGGAGATAGAGGAGATGACGTACTTTCACACAATCCATCCATCTGTTCTTGGGCCTATCTCTGCTGCTAAAGGATGATATATCAAACATAATCTCGAAACACAATTTCTTACTTACGTTTTGGTTAACACGGGATGCGTAAGTATACATCGACGCGTACATTCCAAACGTCTCCAATTTGTTCACTATAATATTAATATACAATGCGTATTGTGTTTAAATATTTCTTCGGAGAATGCCATCGCGTGTCATGTCATGCCACAGTTTTGGTAAAGGCCTCCCAACGTCGGAAGCTGCGCGGGAGTCCGGCGCGTCACCGTGAGAGCCGCGCCCCGGTCCCGTTACTGCGGCTTCTACTCGACACATGCTCATAAAAACTGCTAGTCGCAAGCGTTGCGTACAGAGTGCGCAGCAATACGATCGGCATTCGGTGCAATTACCTGCGGCATTCGGCGCACGCGCACTCACACCACGTTTTTGCCGCAATCGGACTGTGGCTAATCCATCTCGGCGTACAGGATGCTCACTTTATAATGAATCATAGCGCTAACATTAACATGCTCTTAATACTAAAATGACGATTCATTTACTAACACATTACTTTTCGTTCCCGTGTTATAAGCCTATTGACGTCAACCAGACCTTTTCTATGATGACAGATGTCTACTATCGGATAGAAATTAGCCTATCCCTTAATCGCTTTTCACGACTACTACAGGAAGGTTAAATGTACAAAGTTTGTTAGCACCACCATTTTAGAATCGTCAGCATCTGGGATGATAGCCCGTATGTTCTGGGCTTCATGGGCTCTAGCGTCTTACCATCTAACGGGAGGCATTCAATCTATGAGTTGAAATCTAAAAAAAACGTTATAGTATAATATATGTGCTATTTCCTGTTACTATCCCACTTCTGACTGGTACGATATGAATTCATCTTGTACAAATTCGTACAATTAAGCTCGTTCCCACACTTCCCAGCGACCTAACTAAATATTTGTGCACAAAATCAATTCGCGTCAAGTTGAGTTCGCAATCAGGCGAGTGTTTAGATTGTTACTCATTGAGCCATTAGCGCTGTTCTTTGTGAGCTAACCTCGAGCACGCCGGCGCGCTCGCGCATGTGTGCTGTCTGTCCGAAGTACGAACTCGAGCAGCGATTAGCTCTTTGGACACGCCGAAGCTTACAAAGCCAGTTAAAATGAGTCACAGGTGGTTGGAATTATTTGTATCTTCATGACTGTATGCTTTTAAAAGGGTAGGTTGGATAGTTAATACTATGCAACATGTATTTGATTAGCTAACTATATTTTTGTCCCACGTATGGACTAATTGTCAGCGACCGGGTCCTTTAAATTGTAAGAAGCAGAGTTCCCGCCACGAAGTTTGAGTTCTCTAACTTGTTCTTTAAAACCCCTGCTTAAAAGAGATTTAAAATAAAAAATGTGTCTCGAACATAGGTACTGAGAGTTTTAGTCATAAGTCGCCCCGAGCACACCCTAGTACTGTTACCAGGAACCCTGGCAGACCTTGGCCACTTTATAATTCAATTAGCCTAGTAGACCTAGATAACACTAGGATGTGTGCAATCAAAGCACGTAACCGCCTTCCTAATGGTTCTGGGCTTGTTCAAGTAGTAATAAAAAGGTAGCAAGCAAAAGACTTCAACGCGCTGGGCCCAAGTTGTAGGTGTGACGGATATCGTAAAATAACCGTTGCTTCGATACCCCTTCAAGTGGTCCAGCGCCTGTTATCGCCTTCCGTATATGATATTATATACTTCATTAACAAATTAATGGTGTGCTCGGAATGTGCGTGGGAACTTCGCACGGCCGTGTGATGGACACAGTTTATTAGTTACACATCCTAGTCACAATCAAATTGTTTTTAATAATAATACTTACTATTAGTTTACCTCGTAGTTGCCTGTTGTGTAGTGTCGTGACACTTCTGGTTAGAGATGGGATGTGCTTTTTATTTTACTTCGACAGGAACCACGCAGCAACGATATATTTGTTTATCTTAGCCACTCCCCACCAGTTTTAAGATCGTTTAAGAAGTTCGTATCATTGTATAAAGCTGTATAATGATATCAACAAAATAATTAAGAATCGTCATGTTGTGAAGCCTGAGAGATCACGAGATTTTATACCTATTAAGGATGCAAGCCTTCCCTGATTCCGTAAGAACACCCGCTAGCAGTGAGATGTTCTGAAAATAGTGTTATACTCTTTATACCCTCGTGCGTCAGCTTAGCGAAGGCCATACTATATTTGATGCCATATCATACAGCATAATATGCTATCAAAGAAACCGCAAGATATATCTGCATGATTAAACTGTCAAGGCAAGGTTGTGTGGTGCACGCCAACTTTGTACAAATGTTGCAGCGGCGAACCATACTGTGTAATGTTTTTTTTATAAAATTCAAAGAATCGAATAAGGAAAAAGCTACTTAGTCGTAAAGTGTTTCATGATTTTGACAAACAATGATACAGTGTCTAATTTGAATTGATAAAAGTCAACATCCAGAAAGGGACTTGATGGACGATAATTTCCTATTTAAAGTTATAGGAAGCTTGATGTCACCCGCGTTGAAGTTTGTTACCATTCCCGCTACCCATGGGAATCCATTCAAGGAATAAAGTACTATAAAAAAATCTATCGCTGTACAATAAACGTGCATTTCTGATAACACCGTGCTACTGTATATATCTTGTACCTACTTGTAATTCAACACACAGTCGGCCCAAACATAAAACTGTCGCATAAAAATTCTTGAATGTTCCGCCAATATAACGAGGGCTATCCAAACAGAACGTGAGTGAGACTCAAAGCACTCAGGTGCCGTCGATACGGACGCTGGGAGTAATTGTACTGTAATTACATTAAGATGACACGCGAATTCGTTTCAATTATTTATTGAAGAATGTAAGCAGTAAACGAGTTCGTGAGTCAGTCCGCGCGGCGACTCTCGGCGGCTTAGGATTCCTTTGTTCAGACGAACTTTCTACCGCGCCCCGGCCGGAGAGGCGCAGACTCCGCACCGAACGCGCACTTTCATATTGCACATTGCTTTTTGCAACACGGCGTGAGAATGAACCTAAAGGTTTACAGGGTCGTGTGCCGAAAGCTAAGCGATGTCATCGCACTCGACGAGCGATCTTTAAGACAAGATGTGTACGTTTACGAGTTCCATACATAAAATACTTGTCTACCACAAGCGTCATATTTAGCGAGATTTTGTGAAAGAGAGCAGTAGCATTATTTTTATGAAGTAAATGTAGTTAAAGTATTTGTTTTAACTTTTAATAATCATATACGAATACACATATAGTGCTTAAAATAACAGATATAAGAGACGCGCCAGCTGCTACAGCAGCCTTGCTACATAAAATTATTGTGTTCTAACGCATCATAACTATGAGGACGGCTACATAGTGTCTGCCATCACTTTTATATAGAAAACTTGTGATGCCGCGCGCGTGTGTCTCCATTATCTTTATAGCGTGGAGATGAACGGAAGGCGTCTGCGGCACATTCCTGGCGCGAGTACCTGCCGCGGGTCTGCGCCGGCGCGGCAATCACCCGCTTGTTATACGCCGGCCTAGGGTTTACACCACAGAATACTTAAGGATTTTTCTCTGTTCTGTGATTTACACTTACCATACAAATGTATTCATGTTAAACTGTCTGATGTTCGCAGCACGAATCGGCCGGGTCCATCGGGCTACGTATAGATGATGGGAATACTAAAAGCCTTGGGTTGCGTTTTCAAAGGTCCCAGTAACTGCTTACCATAATTTGTGCCTTAGTAATACATAAAAAATTACATACAGCGAGTAAATGGACTGTAGCAGGAACAAAATGTATGCTTTTAGTCAGATTTAAGATAACACCAGCCATGAAACTCTTTAGATAAACTCAACTAGATATAGTTTGATCCAGTTGGAGGTAACAGCCGCAGTGCTGCGTCACCCCTGGGGTCGCTAAGTGCCGCCGCGCGCTCGTGTCCAGTGTTTTTGCGACAATCTCAGTGCGACTTCATCGCAGTGATTAGATCCATGCGCGGTAACGGCTAATGGCCCGTCCAAGACATGTGCCACGTCACCTACCTTTTTCTGTGTAATTCCTAACCGCAGCAGCGCGAGCCGGCCGTGAACAGGTTCACGCCGCGCCGGCCTTAGGAATTCCTCGCTGGATATTTTTATTATTGTTCCCATAATGGTATCTTCAGTTTGTAGAATTTTCTTACTATGTACTTAATTAACGTTAGCAGGCAGGCTGTGAGCTGACATGTCGTATGTTACGCACGTTTGTGTGATGTAGTGGGTGTTCGCCGATGTGTGAAATGCATCGTGTCAAATGTGAGCCGCTGTTCCGCATCGTTTCCGAATGATAACGTATGTAGAACAGTTACTGACGTTGGCCGCGAGCGCGTGCAAAGGTGGCGCGTCGACGTCGGCGGGCTAGCGTCGCGCGCGGGTTTTTGTGCTCTGACTCAGTTCTGATAAGTTATTCACTCAATGTTCCCACGCTTGACTCAGAGGTACGAAGATCCCTCTGATAGCTTTTTATTTTATAATATTAACATGGAATTTTCCCGTTGGCAGGTATAAAATAAGATGCGGTGAGAACTGTCAATCATATCTGGAATGTGCCTGAAAGTTACCTTTTGGGATTAATTTTCTTGTATAATCTGTTTAATTTTAATTAAACAAAAGATGATAATGAATTACGTAATTGAGTAAGTAAGGATCTATATATCTTCTGCTGTCGGAAGCCGTGGCGCCACCGCACGTCCTATTTAACATTCCCAACGCGATGCGTGTCACTTGCGCAGAAAGTAAAAGCTTGAGATGCGCGGGCACATGCCGCGCACGCGCACTGCGCCCAGCAGAGTGCGTGCGCGGTGCAGCTTGGTTTTTTGCGCACCGACACCGACTGACTATGAAAATAAATTGCGCATCTAAGACAAACTAATCGCGTACAGTAATCGTTCGCATGTGTCGTGTTTCTAGGTGTGGATACATCTCACATCTCGACACATTTTTTGTACGAACGACTCTTGCCCGCAACTGCGCGCGGCTGTCGCGTGTCGCGAAGGCTCGTGGACTGTGGAGCTTATTCATGTAAACATAATATTAGTTATTCAGTCAACGAGAAAGTTTTTACACAATACTTTGATCGATTGCAATATGAGATACGAGGAAAGCTATTGAAGTACAACTTAGATTTAATCTAGAGTACAAAAAAATCAAACTACAAAACTATTACTCATACATCTAGATGTCTACATGTAAGGACTATCTTAAATCCGTAGATGGTCCAATTCCGACATAATCACCCCCGATGGCGGTGATATTCGCGGGCATTACGAATGGAAAAAAGGCATTAAGATATTTAAAAAAAAACTTAGTCATCCTTCCTTCGCACCTAACTTTTCTAATATTTTGGGAAATTAACAATATCTTTTTCTGGTTTTCGGGTTTTCTGGAATGTAATAGCAATTATGAAAGCTATAGGTATACTTGTAGGTATCTATCTGATGTTCAAAGGTTTAACATTATGTGTAAGAAAGTTTTTTGAAGAGAAAATTCAAGAGAAAATTGTCTATTTATGACATCATAGTTTTTCGTGGGTTACTTAGTATGTGCATACCGTCTGTCCGTACATAATAGACTCGGTTAAATCATATCAGTTAATCTAATAGCGTTGCTATGAGACGCGAGCTACGCCACTCGCTAAACATTAGATCTAGAACACTTTATGTAGGCAGTAGCCCTTAGACGATCGCGTCGTGTATGTCAGATAGACCATACGCTCGGAGTACGAGCCTTCAAGAGCAGCTACAACAAGAGGTACCCATAGGCCGTTGTTTATTTATTACTCGGTACAAGCTTAACGTACTTAGTTATGGTCCGGTTTGTCGGCTCGAAAGTTGTTTCATATTTTCGGCGGTTTTTCCGGTTTTCGTGTTGGTGATGTGTGCCGTAGCGCTCGGCAGGTGGCTGGTGGAGCGCTCGGCAGTTAGCGGTAACTTAGCCGTTTACCTCACTTCTAAAATTTGTGAAGTTTTGGTCTCATGTTACTAAAGCAGTGGTCTCGCTCGTACACGTGGCGGTACACTAAACTGTTTAATGTATATCTTCGCAGTCCGCTCCGGAATTTCAATACGAAGTCTACTACTTTGATGTTCCGCTGGGTTTTCTTATTTGAAAATCATACTGTATCTTCCAATTATATTTTACCTGGATTCTATATGGTGGTAGTGTAATAATATTTTTTCTCAGAGGGTGGCTAAATAATCACCCTATTAAACTTGATCAGACGTTGAGGAAAGTCATTCTAAAAGTCAATCGCAGAAACCCTTTTGATGGTTGATTCAACAGCTGTCACAACCCAAATATCACTGAGTAGGTACAAATTAATTTGAACATCTACATCGGTACCAATTTATTTTTCGTTTGCACAAACAGGGCCTTGTTTTTGAATCTCAAGAGGTTACTCACACGCCTTCGCCGGAATGCTTGTCATAACATTTTTTTGTTCAATTTTCTCACCTCTTGATAACTCAAAGAATGTTCGCAATCACCGAAGAATTTCACAAAAATATGTCTTGTATAATTAATAAGTACTTGTATAAGTAGTTTGAATATGGAACGTTTTACCTTTAACTATCAGACAACACTTAGCCAATCGTTCCCTATTTTTGAGTCCGGAACCGTGCCTCACCTAGGTTCTCCACATGAGTGAAGCACGAAGACTAGGGTCCCTTGCTTCTTCTAAAAGTAATAAGAGACTGTAGCGCGCCAAAAAATTAAAGAGTTCCTGGTCATTGAATCAATGAACAAAAAGAATTATGCATAGCGTTAGTAGGTAATGCTGGATGCCTGAGGCCTAACAAAGACCTTCGGGACCCACGCCAACTTCAACTGCGAAACCAGATGCGATACCAGGCGACGCTCTGGGGCAGGCTTCCTCAGTCTGCAACCGGGATATCTGTTGAGGAGGAAATCGATGAGGAAATGCTTTCATGATCATCTGTATGATAATTTAGAATAGTCATTACCTGTGGAAGATAGACAGTGAAAAAAGACGTGTTGTAGTAAATTACATCATTAAAAGATCACTGAGTGCTAATACTACCTCTAATATATCCTCTTGCCTTGAATCAGTTTCGATTTAAGTCGACCTGGGTACTACGCATTATTCAAAAAAGAAAAAGCATTTTATTCTAGTACAACACAAAATAAAAAAATATAAAAGGAGCACTGTAAATACTTTACGTCGCACATTATGCTGCACCAAACTATTTCGTAAGCATTTCATATTTTATATTATAACACAGCATACTTCACAGTCTGGTCTTCAGTAATCCTCTTACTGCCGTGTCCATTAAACCGTACAAGCCAGGCGGAAATGGTACCTACTGAGGATTCTCAAGCCATGTCGCTATTCCATATCAAGATATTGCAATATCTTAATGCTTATCTTCCACAGTGAAGTCGATTAATATCCACAAGATATCATTAAAGCTTTACGATTCTTGTTACTCTGCTGACTATTACTTATAACTTATCAGCATTTCCTCAGCGATGTCGATTATGATAAAATATCTCTATAAACTTGTTTCTTTTGAGTTACCTATTTGGAGTTTTTTTTTATATAAGACACGTCAAAATGATTTTACCTCGCCTGGTGTTAAGCTAAAGGCAAAGTCTCAGGACTGGGGTCACCACCACATACACCGGTAGTGCTACAGTGGCGGCCCTCAGCTTGACGGCCTTTTCAAATATTCATACGTATCCATTTCAGAGTAGTCCTACAGTTGTCGAAACAGTTGGTATCCGAAGGAACTTTCGCACGAAAAAAGGAATTTGAAACCGCTTCCCATCAGGTGGGCCGTGTGCTTGTCTGCCACCTAAGTGGTATAAAAAAAAAGTTGAATGACTTATAACGTACCGCCAACCTTTCTACTAAGTAAGTGCAAAGGTTCCTCTGTCCGAAAATGGCGTAATCCTATGTTGGATCGTCTTTGGTAACATACTAGGTGTCCACATTGTAACCAGAAGGCAATATCACGAGTAGACATTACATTAGAAGTTATTCCGTACAGTCGAGAAGTTCGACCTGCGGCTGCGCACCGCTGCGTGTTTTCATCACGAAAAATTTCAAACTTTCACGAGTCATCCATTTCACTTGAATCAACGAAAGCTCTCTTTAATACAGTGAGATGGGGCGAGTGAGAGGGGGTGTGGCATGGCGGGGAGGGGTGGTGTCCTTCGATCGTGCACTACCTAATAAAAAGGTTTTTGACGTTGCGCTTGCGTCACATAAAGTTCAATTTGAAGCTCTATGGAGTTTATTAAAAGGGCGATTTTGGGGCGGCGTGTGGCCCGACGACCGGTTGTCTCTACACGCCGCCGCCCCGCACCTTGCCGCGCCCTCCCCCGGCCGCAGCCTCCACAACCCATAATAATATAATCAGATGATCATTCGCTTAACGTTTGTTAACATCACAACATTACATACAAGACAACGTTCCAACATTATACTTTGATAGGTATTCCTTTATTTTATAAATTTATTTTGAGAAATAGCAACTAGCAACAGAATACGATGGTCCTCATGATAGTTTATGATAAAACACTATAAGTTACACAAATTTAGTGCGCAAGCGCAACTCATGTTAGAAAGCAGTTACGATCTGCAGGCTACCCGGATGTCGCGGACCGCTTGTACTACAGCATGTACGAGTACAACATAATGTGTCTAAATAGCACTGGAGAATGCTCGTAGGCGTGTAGTAGTGTGCGTGTAACTATCACTGCCACTAATATAACGTATTGTGTGCGCATATCGGACCTCGGAGTATTAGACTTTTAATAGGATATAGACATAGCTAGGTGCCTGCATACAGTATACGATCAAGATGATTATAAATTGTGATTCTGTATACGGTATAAACATGAACCTGTATTTAAAAAGAAATGGAGGAACGTTTCTAGTAGTCTCAGAAACGCAATACCTACAAGTTAATAATTCTAATTAGCAGCGATCTCAGGTAGAGCATCGTTTTTCCCCTTCGAGTGGTCTGGTGCATTTTGCCACGGCAAATTTTAAACAGTCTATGTTTGCGTTACAGACGCGTCATCGTCGAACGAAGCCGTGCACTTACAGCGGCGGCTGCTGAGCCTGAGCTCGGAGCTGGTGACGCTCCGCAACCACCTGCACGTGGGCGCGGCCGCGGGAGCAGGCGCGGGCGCGGGGGCGGCAGCGGGTGGAGCAGCAGGAGGCGCAGCGGGCGGCGCGGGCGCCAGCGCCACCCCGCAGCCCGCCGTGCCGCCGCGCGCGCCGCACCTGCTGCCGCCGCCGCCCGCCGCGCAGCCACCCGCGCCGCCGCAGCCGCAGCCGCCGCCTGCACCGCACCACCCCTTGCCACCGCCACCAGGTACTTACCAGTCCTCCTTATTTCTTCATTAGTATCGTGAAGCAATTTGTATGCCAAGTTTTCCTCTGCGAAGTGGAAATCCACTTCTACCGAATCAATACAATATGCCAATATAATTTGCGTGAGAAAAGGGCCACGTTACAGTAAGGTTTTTTTTGTTATCTCTCGTGCTTAGTACGATATTGGTATGTTGTGATGTGCAGAGACGCGATGGCGCAGCGTGCCGGCAGCGCCCCCGGCCGGCGGCAACACGGGCACGGGCGCGCCGAGCGCCAGCAGCGCGGGCGTGGACGTGGAGGACCTCATCCACCTGCGCGGCCCGCTCACCGAGGACGCCGTGGTGCGCGCGCTGCAGGCGCGCTTCTACCACAACAAGTTTTATGTAAGTAGCCCATCTTACTACATCTCGACAATACAGTGGCCGTTGAAATGGTTGTTTCTGGTTAGAGTCGAATCAGAAATAACCGTTGGATGAAATGGTCTATGGGATCCAGTCAAAAAAATAAGAAACATCTATTGAAAATGTTATCCAGGATTCTTTAATGTTGAGATCCAGGACCACAACATTCCCTCGTGGAGTACTTGAACCTTGGACGACAAAACCAACTAACGATTTGAGATTACACAATTAAATTATTTCCTATAAGTGAAAATCTCCTCTCGTATCTTTCTTAATACCGCAAATCTCTCTTATTGCCAAAACTCAAATTCAAAAAGGGACGATTTGGGTTTCTCTTGGGATCTCTGATGTCATGCGAGGTAGTGGGCATTATGTGGGCTGACTGGTGACACAGAAACAATAGTTCTGTTCTGCAGGGGACAAAACAATATAACTGCTTCATCCAGCAATAACTGATAAAAGCGAACCAATTTGATTGATGTATTATGATATGTATGATTTGAAGTATTTAGTAATAAGAGGGGACGTGCTTTGCGTTGCAGACGATGATCGGGCCGATCCTAGTGGCGGTGAACCCGTACACGGACGCGTGCAACGCGCTGACGCTGACGGCGGCGCGCGCGCAGCGCCCCGAGCTGGCGCGCCTCGTGCACGACGCCGTGCGCCACCAGGCCGACACCGGCTACCCGCAGGCCATCATCCTGTCAGGTGAGTGCCAAGAGCTAAGTGCCAACCGATATAGCCAATCGTATCATAGCAAAATTGGAAAAAACATTACTGTGTGGTGAGTCAGTGAGTGCTAAAAATGCACCTTTAAATCTATACACAACATTTTTTGATACCTCCAAAAATGCAATCAGGCTGCATTCGAGGCTTTTCCTTATTAGAATATACATCAGATGTATTTCAGTAAGCTGTTCAGTCTACCACAGTGATGAGATAGTTCGTCATAACATCGTGCTTACTCCGCACAGGAGTGTCCGGGTCGGGCAAGACGTACGCGTCGATGGTGCTGCTGCGGCGGCTGTTCGACGTGGCGGGCGGCGGGCCCGAGACCGACGCCTTCAAGCACCTCGCCGCCGCCTTCACCGTGCTGCGCGCGCTCGGCACCGCCGCCACCCCTGCCAATACGCACTCCAGCAGAATCGTAAGTAACTTTTGGAAAGGAACGTATTACCCTGTAGCACATTTTTGTCTCTTTTAGTAAGGGTTTTTATTTGACATTGATTAGAGTAATTAATTGCAATATTTATTGGGTTTAACACTGTTATATTATATTTTCTTCAGGGCCACTTCATCGAGGTACAGGTGACTGACGGCGCACTGTACCGCACAAAGATTCACTGCTACTTCTTAGACCAAACGCGAGTCGTCCGTCCACCTGCGGGAGAACGAAATTATCATATATTCTATCAAATGCTCGCCGGCCTCACGCCCGAGGAACGCTCTCAACTTCATCTAGAGGGCTATTCACCTCAGGATTTAAGGTAACTACAACTGCATTCTGTATAGGCTCCCTGTACAAATGACTCTGTACAACTGATTAGCCAACGATAACGTTCTCTACTTTATTACTTGTCAGGTACCTGGCGTCAGCACATCTTCGTCGACCGGAGCCCGAAGACGCTACGCGGTTTCATGCTTGGAAAACGTGCCTCGTTATTCTTGGCATTCCTTTCTTGGACGTAGTTCGAGTTCTTGCTGCGGTGTTGCTGCTTGGCAACGTACAGTTCATAGAGGGTGGCGACGGTTCAGCAGAACCTACAAGTGAGGCAGAGCTTGCAGCAGCAGCCGCGTTACTGGGTGTAGCTGCACCGGCTCTCCTGCGCGGGCTGGTGTCTCGCGCAGCTCCGAGAACAAGAGCGGCACCTACTCGTGCCCCCGCCACACCAGCTGCTGCTGCAGCGGCGCGCGATGCTCTTGCCAAGGCACTGTACTGTCGCACCGTAGCAACTATCGTTCGTCGCGCAAACTCGCTAAAACGGCTCGGTTCAACTTTGGGTACGCTCTCGTCTGATTCAAACGAGTCAGTACATAACCAGGATGCGGCATCACGGCGGGCGTCATCAGCCGGAGGTAGCGGAGGCGGCGGGGCGAGGAGCCGCGCCGGAGCCCGCTCCATGGCCGTGCTCAACGACGCAGTGCGACACGCAACGGACGGATTCGTTGGCATACTGGACATGTTTGGATTTGAAGACGCGGCACCGAGTCGGTTGGAACACTTGTGCGCTAATCTATGTGCGGAGACAATGCAGCATTTCTACAATACTCACGTGTTCAAGTCATCGGCTGAGTCGTGCCGCGAGGAAGGTGTCTCGTGCGCGCTCGAGCTAGATTATGTGGATAACGTGCCGTGCATCGACCTGGTGTCCTCTCTGCGCGGCGGGCTACTCGCGGCTCTCGACGCTGAGTGTGCGGCGCGCGGCACTCCGGAGCAGTATGTCACCAGAATAAAAGCAGCACACAGGTACCTAAACTGCTTAATGTACCTATTGTTTTTTTTTTATATTAGTCAACTCCCGATGACCAATGTTATCCAATCTGAATTGCTGTAATAAAAAAGTTTAAAAAAAAGCACTAAATTCTGATCCAGTCATCCACATGTATGATTTAAAAGATCGATGGTACCAACAGTTTTTAACAAAAGGCTCATATTCTAGAGGCCATCCGAGGTTAGCCGAGGCTCGACCACCACACCCACGACGCTTTGCCGTGCGGCACTATGCCGGCGAGGTGTCGTACGACGCGGCAGACTTCCTCGAGGCTAACCGTGACGCCGTACCTGACGACTTACTCGCCGCCTTCGACAACAGAACTTGCGAATTCGGTTTCGCGACACATCTTTTTGGCGCCGAACTTAAGGTTCGTAAATGAACAACAAATAAGTAATATCTAATCTTCTTTAAGGTTGGCGGAACTAACGGTAACTCGTCATGGGTTTCCAGGCTTTGACTGCTCAAGGAGGGCCGACGGGCAGCCAGTTCCGCGCTTCCCCGACGGTGGCGGCGGCGCTGGACGCGGCGGCCGCCTCCACGCTAACGCAGGACTTCCACACGCGCCTGGACAACCTGCTGCGCACGCTGGTGCACGCGCGACCTCACTTCGTGCGCTGCCTGCGCGCCAACGCCACGGAGACGCCCATGCTCTTCGAACGAGCTACCGTAGCGCGCCAGGTGCGTACTCGTTTACTTGCCTCCCTTAGTCTTGTTACGTAGTTATATAACAATTTGGACCATTCCAGACTGTCGATTCAGGGAGTATAGGGTTTCGGGCTATCAAGAGTTCCGTTTCATAAGCGCCATTAGTGAGCTTCAACTTAAGAACATTTTATTCTCTACATCCACAAATATTGGAACTCCTTTTCATAGTGTCGCTCAGGGACCTGTACATTACTGACTGAATAGGGATGACGTTTATTTATTTTACTGATTCCAGGTTCGTGCGTTACAAATCCTGGAGACGACGCAGCTGATGGCGAGCGGCTACCCGCACCGCATGCGGTTCCGCGCGTTCAGCGGGCGCTACCGCGCACTCTGGCGGCGCGGCGCCGAGCGCGAGTCGGGCGCGGCGTGCGCGGCCGTGCTGCGCGCCGTGCAGGCCGCCGCCGCGCCGCCCGCGCCCGCCTCGCCCGCGCAGGTGCGCTGGGCGCGCGGCAAGCGCCACGTGTTCCTCAGCGAGGGCATGCGCCAGGTAACACGCCCCCGGACGCGCTGCTTGTGTACGTACTTACATTAGAATATTATCTAACATCAAAATGTCGAACGCAGGTCCTGGAGCGCATGCGGCGAGCTCGTCGGCAGGCCGCAGCGGAGTGTATCCAGGCGGCGTGGCGACGTCACCGAACGCGTGCTCGCGCTCCTCCCGCTCCGGCGCCGAGCCTAGCGCCCGCGAGGCCGCGGCCGGCGCCCATCGCAGGCACGCCGCCGCCCGACCCCGCCGACAAGTGCGACCCCGCACTCGTCAAGCGAACCTGTTCACTTTTCGGCTTAGATCTCGTAAGTAGGACGACGTCTCCTCGAAGATGGGAAAGGAGGAGCAGATCTGAACATGTTTTCCGTCTCCCTCGAGTCGTCGCTCAGTGTAACGCTGCGTTTAATTCCAGGAGCGGCCGCCGCCGCTGCCGCCGTCGCGCGCCTACACGGTGGCGGGCGGCGTGAAGCTGGGCTACCCGCAGCAGCGCGTGGTGGGCGCGGAGTGGGCGGACGAGGCGGGCGGCGTGCGCCTGCGCGCGGGCGACGCCGTGCTGGTGGTGGGCGCGGCGCGGCGCGGGCACGTGGCCGTGCAGCTGCCGCCGGGCCGCACCGTGTGCGTGCCGCACCGCGTGCTGGCCCCCGCGCGCGCGCGCCCGCAGCCGCCGCCGCCCCCCGCACCCCCCGCGCCCTGACCCGCCCCGCATGCCGACGCCCGGCGCGGAGGACTCAATACATCGGGCGAGGGAACTCGAGAAACGAGAGCCTGCAGTGCCGCATCACGGGGACCGATCCATTGTAAATAGTAGTGTTAAGAATGTACACTATGTCCAGCGCCGTGTAGCGAGCGAGCGACCGTCACGCGCGAGGCGGCCGTGCAGCCGTTATTTATGATGAAAACCGGACACTCGCATATCCCTACGAGTATAAATGAGACGATCCACGAGCCGGCGGCGTCGAGCCGACCGTAGTTCTGCGCCCGACTGTGCCATACATAATACGTGCGAACGTGATAGATGCCTGCGAGACGTCTCGAATCACTCGGAGCTCGGCCGCCGCTCTATATAGATATTTATTAAACGTAAGTTATGAAGTATTGTGACGCGACGTTGTTCAGACGCTGGCATTGCAATAACCGAGACCGTGCCTCGTCCACCTTCCTTCCTCTCCTACCCTTCGGGATATATTTCTATCGCTGCAAGACAGTCTTACAAAACATACTTGGCATGCATCTTTGCTGTAAATCCAGCAATGAAAGCATCGACAGCGTCGTGAACTCGTAATTTTAAACAACATGAAGCTATTTTCACGGGGAAACAACCATATCTTTTGTATAGGACACAGGTTCGCTTCTGGCGTGAAATATTGTTCTTAATTTTAAAATGACTGCACAGTAGGTATTTATTGTACGCTCCTGAGCATTCCGAGTTCACTAATATCTTGACACTTTGGAGTTGCGTAGTACTAACACGAGTATTCCAATTATATAGTTCTTTCAATTAATATTGTTTTGTATAACGATATTACGCTCATATCAGTATTTGTATAACTATTACAACTATAACAAGCCGTACTTTCCCTCACTACATCCTTATTGAAAGTCGGTAAAGCTGCTACGTTACGTAAAACTCACGAGCGCATTGTGTGCGTATGTGTGTGTGTTTGTTTCCGAGAGTAGATATGTATGTATGTGTGTGTGTGTGTGTGTGTGTTTGTGTGTAGGTGTGGGTGTGTGTGTGCGTGTGTGTGTGTGTGTGTGTGTGTGTGTGTGTGTGTGTGTGAATATGTGCGTATGCGAGAGCACCTCGCGCGAGCTTGCCAACCAGAGTCTGATTAATGGATATTAAAATATTATGTAATCTAATGTATTAATTGTGAAAATTACAATCAAATGTATAATGTCTATAAAAGGTACAAATAAAAGTATATTTTAAAATAAACATTTTATTTTTTATTTAATATATTTATACACAAAATACGTGGAATGTGGAGGCGTGGCGCGACCCCCTGGACCCGGGCCAGTCCCCGCCAGCGACCCCCGACTGCTACATCGGGTATACCGGTTCTGTTACACATCCAGAAGGTAGCGCCTGCGCACACTTTAGTTTACAAATACAGAGGGCATGGCAGTGATTATTATTGTTCAAGGAAATACTACAAATTACTTACATAACAGGTTACAATACTAGAAATTTATCAAATCTCATTAAAATATTAATTCTGTTAACGAAGCTATATATTAATTTCATTGTTACATGTCCATATCTTATAGACTAAGATCCCACTGCAAAATCATGCATGCATCGAAAATTTGCTAAAAACCAAATTTTACGCATAATTATGATTAGGAGAACACATATTTACTAGGTTGCCTATCAAAATGTGGCCGCTAATATGTTTAATTCAATTATTGCTAATTCATTTTAAGGAAAAAAATCTTTCACATGGTTTTTAAATAAAATATCATCCTCGTCACGGCAATACACATAAGGACTCTGAAAAATCACGGTTGCCGTTGCGCACTTCGCCGTACCTCTTCGTACCGGCAAATATTCGATGCATGCATGATTTTGCAGTGGGATCTCGTACTATTAGCTATACACTGACAGACGAGATAATGACAGACACTCGAAACATGAGAACATATTTTGACTAACTACTATACTATTTTATATAAAACTACTCGTAACACGTAAGCTAATTCTCTCTTTTGCGTTTCAACAGATAACATTATGTACAGCCTCACCAGGAAAACTTGTTTACGACTGATCATTTCCCGAGCCAAGTCACTATAATTCCACTGACACTCTGAAAAAATGCAATTTAATTTGAGACTTTCTCTACATACATAAAGTCGAAAATTAAATGTACATTGTCATAAATTTTTGGATTATAATTTAATCATTCTAAAAATGAATTGTTTTTAGTGTCAGGACACTGGCTTGCTTTAATACAATTTAGCAGAATTGAGATCCAGATAGCTTAGTACCCCGTAAGATTGGCCGTGGGTTCAAGTCCCGTCCTAAATGAAGAAAAGTTATCGTACTAATTGCTTCAAAATTTCATTCAACTATCGGTGATGCTGTACATACATTTGTACCGCTACTATACGTAACATCTGTAGAAGACAAGCAACAGTAAACGTAGGTACTTTAGGGTCCCACTAACAACAATTATATGCTTCGTTGTCATATCACATTGCGAAAATATCAATATATACATTGTTATAAACCAACCACGCCATAGCTCCAAACGTAACAGATATAATATAAAAATACAGCGACACATCGCCCAAACAAACATACACGGTAAAGCTTTTGAGGCAGTGAAGCCCGCTCACTCTATATATAACAAGTACTAGGTAAAATTTGGCAACACTTTATACATATACATATGAGTTATATCGAAACTGTAATACATAAGGCTAGCTCGCACCAACACCTACTTACACCTAATACAGTGGGTGCTACAAACGCGGACATGTTGAACTAGATGCGGTTTACAATCTCCCTCAAAGGACACTAAAATAAACCAATGAGATATAATAAGTATACAGTATGACGGCCTCTGTGACGTAGCAGTAGTGCATTCGACTGCTACGACAGGTGTGGGTTCGATTCCCGCTCAGTGCAAATATTTGTATGCATGTTATGTCTATTTGCATTGGTCTGGGAGTTTCTATGTATAATATGTATGCATTTACAATTTATTCCCATTCTCGAACCCATAACAGAATCTAGTTAAACTATGCTTACTTTGGGTTAACTGCCTCTATGGCGTAACGGTAGTGCATTCGAGTGCTACGATGGGGGTACGGGTTCAAATATAAATTCTATAATGCTAAATCTGAGGACCAATTTTCGTAATTTTGAACATATTTCTAGTACAACAATTGGCCCTTGAACCTTACTGTACACTTATTAGACCGTATAAATGCACTACATACCTTAATAATAAATATTTGCATGCCATGACTGGTGATAATACAATACCGACTACTATTATGTTTTTTATGACCATCTGATTCTCACATGTATTATGCAAATAAATAATTTGAATCTTTGAATTTGAATTTTTGACATACTTAAAAATGATGTATAATATTTAAACCGACAGCTAGTTCGCAACCGTCGAATGTAGCATTACATTACATTAAAATTATTGGTGCAAGTGATTTCAACAAGAATTTATATATATACCTACTAATATATATTTAAAAATTGAATAATACTAAACCTTACAAATGCGATTGATTAACGTTGAAGCAAGTTCGTGTAGATAAAAGTTAGGTACGTTAAGACTAAATCAGATCTAACTAGAATGAGATGCGAGGGCGGCCTCGCTCTTTATAATATAATACAACATGTAAACGTTTCGAAAACTTACAACTATGACGTCACACGGTCTACACCTAGTAATTGTAGTTACATTAATGTAACTACAAACATTTTCATTGCATATTTATTTATAAAAGAATTTCATTGAAAAAAAGAAATGTTTGGATAGTTACATTAATGTAACTACAATTTACCTATATGTAACTGACCGCATCACTCAGTAGGCGCCACTGTAGTTCCACGCACAGTCACACAGAGTACGCGAGTAATGTTGAGGGTACTCTTACAATAATATTGCACTATATTGATAATTGAATTGGGTGGATGTAGTATAGGGCGCAAGATAACCTTTCGAACAAACCCATAAACCGGTTGGAAGACGGTAGACGCTCTATCACAGGCTCTTCACTTAGAATTGAGAGGCAGCTGACAATCGCTCTCATAAAAGTCAATAACGAAATGATATCAGCGGCTGACCCCTGTCCCCAACCTCGAGATTGTAGCTTACTTCAGAACCTTTTCCATCAATTAGCAGGTGTTCTACTGCACCAGTGAGTTTGACTTGTGTCCCGAGGATCTTGGTAGGGCCCCATACCCCCTGAAGAATAAGATGCTGATAGTACAAATTTAGGTGCACATCGCGTCTAATAGTATCGTGCAATATTATAGTAGGTGTAAAGTGAAGTTATAAATTTCATTACGTATAATCCTTTAACAAATTCCTTTGCATTAACACACAGCTAACAGTAGACTAACTTAAAAGGCAGTTAATTAGCACTAAAATATAATAATAACATATACAGCACCGCAATAATACTAACACTTAATAAATATAATAATATACAGGAGCGTACGCGATTGTCTCGTGAATTTTTCGATAGTAAGATCGTTCCGATATGAAAAGCTTTATAGTGAGGACTTGTCATAGAGCAAGAGCCCGTGAACCCCAGACCTTCGTTATTTTATGTATTGGAATTATACAATAGGAATTATAATTCCAATTATATAAATTCCAATACATGGGCAGTGAAGGATCGCAATGGACATAAAATTGGAATTAGAATTCCAATTTTATTATACCAAAATATGCGCAGTGAGGGGTCGCAATAGACCTGACTCGCCGTCTCACTCGCACTCACTGCCTTGCGCTCGCTACCCTTTAGTACCGTTTATCTGCCAAAGCCACCATGACCCGAACTACATAATGGGCCATCGTTCTTACCTGTGTTGGGAGCATGCGCTGACAAACTTTCAGCTTTTATAAAATAACGAAGGTCTGGGGTTCATGGGCTCTTAGTCCATCACATAACATAGGTATACTGTCTAAAGGACTATTGAACGCCAACATTTATTATTTACTAAAACCTTTCATTTTATATAATTATTCAAGTTTAATTGCAGGCCCCTGAAAGTACCTAAGAGTTGAGCACTCATCCTTGAGAGGCATAATGTTAAACATTCCAGCTTATATAGCTGGTTGGAGTTTTCTTCTTATACTTTTGTTTAGATAAGGGTGATCATTGACCATAGCGGACCTAGAAGTATCATTTGGCACCCGGTTTCGGCACGTTTGACTAAGTCGTATCAACCTAGAACATAAAATACTGAACGCTGCGCTCACTGGTTAAGACAACCAGGGTGAAGCACCGGCAACAAATCAGTATTCGGTCAATTTGGTGGTATAAGTTACGTGCGTACGAAAAACCGGGGCTAGATGTTTTTTTACTCACTTGAAGATCAATTTCAATCTCAGTACTCCTACCATTTTTCTCTGAGCAAATTCTTCGATCAGTGTTATAGAAAACCTTACTAATATTACTCGTATAAACATGTAAGCATTTCATTGCTTGTTACTCTTTCATGTAAAAACGGCTGAACAGATCTGGCTGAAATTTGGTGTAGGATAGATTAGTAAACCCATCCCATGTGTTACGGGAACGCGATCAGATTTTTTTTATATCGGTGACGTCAATATGACTTAACCTCGCCTGATGGTAAGCTAATGATAAAGTCTCTGGAATGGGAGTCTCTGGCCGGCCCTCAACTTGGTGGCCTCATCAAATGCTTTTTCACGCCCCGCTTAAAGGACCCGAGACGGGATTTCCACGCAGGCGGAGCCGTGGACTCAAGCTATTGTTCAGCAGATCCCGGGCTCTGAGGTTAAAGCCTCAGATGCAACCGGGAACAATACTCATTGGTTACACCTGCTTTCTTTATATGCATAGTTGGAGCCGGTAGGTGGCGCTGCAATTGTGTTACATTATTTCTTTCAGGAAATTTGCTCGTCTGAAGCGGAATCGGGTCATATAGTACAGTCGAGTGAGCACGGTCAGATGTGAGGCGCGTCCCGCATTGCGTGCGCCGAAAGTGAAACCTTCGCGTCTCGCTGAAATAACACTAATTGCATAATATTTGTATTATAATAATTACGATGCAGGAAGTTATGCAAACATTATGCTTATTTTGGATCGTTACGATGTTTTTCTACTACTAAGGAAGTAAACAGCTCACTGATTAGTAAGCTGTTACAGTGAACTCATTCGCGTATTGTTATTTTGTGGGTGAGTATGAAAAACAGAAAAAAGCATACTGCTACTTATCATATTAATTTAATAAGATGGTGGAATTTACTCAGATTTAGCCCACCTAATTATATCGAGAAAAGCCTAACATCTACCATCTGACTTCACGTTAAAAAATTCTCTTCTTAAGGACCCTTTACATCTTATAATTTCATATCGCGGTAAGGCATAAAATTACTTAACAAATCAAGAAATGATCAAGTAAAGTAGCCTTAACACAACACCTCTTAAGCAAATATATTATCTCATAGATATAAAACATCTAATTCACTCACACGTAATATAATTATTAAAGACACCTACACCAACGGAGATACGAGTAAATATCGGGCAGTTATAATAATGATTGAACACGCTATAAGGCAGTGTTAGACACATAACAACATGCAGTTACACACATGTACGTATACGTATCAGCAACAGTTTGTACTCGCACGTTACGTAAACGATTCACTATGTTTTATCGTTCGAATGACTTCATATATATTTTATTTCGAGCGTCATGCACCAGACATGCGATTAAAGCTGCCCGCTCACTGTGAACTTGCGTCAATCCGCTTTAGATCAATTTAAACAGCTAATACTATAATCTATTATACGCAGTATTTAGAGGAAAACTTTTGACGCGTTACACCGCAGTGAGTAGAGAGCCTTATCTCTGAACGATGATGGCAACACTGTAAATATTCATGCAAATATCGAGTGTCGAGTGTTTTGGCGCATTTCGCGTATTGATTACAAAATCATAAAAATATAATTTGGAATACGCCAAGGTCTCGTACGGAGCGAGGCGGGGGAGCGATCGCTATTTATACCGAGCGACGGTACTAGCCTGCCTCGCGCACTCCCTCAACAGACCAACAGCACTAGACAACAGTACAATATATTATATTTACAAGGCATCGTGTACAATTTAGCCTTCGACGATCACAAACACAAGTGGTGTATTCTAGCTTTACTAGCCATAATCTCGTACGACGTTACATGTCAAACGCGCTGGCTACTTTTTGTAGAAAACTAGTCGCTAAAGTTATAGTTGAAAGGCGTATGGCGACGATCGCGACTAAAAGTTGCCAGTGTGCTCGATCTGTAGTGTAAAGGATAAAATAGAGTTTAGTATGCGTAACCGGCGCACTATATCCACTGCTTAATGTTCGAGAGGCAGCAGTAGTAGCTGCGGGTCCGCGGCACGCGCGGCGCCGGGGGCAGGGGCTAGTCGCGCGCAATAGGTGTGCTGCACGCGCGCGAAGGCGCTCGCCGGTCCAGAGGTGACGTCACGGAGGTGCTGGCACTGGCACTCTCGGTCGCGCCGCCCTCCTCGCCCTCCACGCCCTCAGTAGCGCGGCTTTCTCGAGGCTCGCTGGCCGCGCACAGTGACGTGAACACGCTGCTGGAAGACACCTCTCGCACGCAGCGTCGCTGCTCAGCTGTAACATCAATCACGTATTATTTTGCCACCCTCAAGAATGGTAGCCCCATGGAACATCCGAAACTTAAAACCCGCATAGAACACGAATGAAAGACGTAGCGTTTAGCCATGTAGGTAGGTACCAATAAGTAACTTCGATTTTCATCCGGTAGGTTTTAAGCCAGTTTGGCACGTGCTGTCTTCGTCAAGGGTCCTTCCAAATCACTCAATGACAATTAAGTACCTTTTGGGTAAGCAATAATATATAGTTGCTCGTCTGAGCAGGCCACATCTCCATCAACTTTCCAAAATGATTATATTTAACAGCGGCACGCGACGAGTGGTTTGATTAATAACATGTAATACATCATGATGATCAAAGCTATGAATAAGGCGGCGTGTGTCAACGCCTTGACGAGCGTTCAAGATCACCTCCCACAGATATGATCGAGATGAAATCATAGCCATGAGCAGCAGCAGATATAAACAGTATGTTATGTCACAGGAAGCGCAGGGAGCAGGGGACGTCACCGCAATAAAGGCCCACGCACGAGGACACGATACTACATGAGTATCGGGACGCGCTGTCTCTCCGGCCCGTTTATATCCATCATAAAACTGTTTTATACCGGCCGTGTTATTGCATGTCGTGCGTCCATGTGCCGAGCGGCGGACAAACCCACTGCAAATGCCATATGTTGCTAAAACCTAACATCTTAAAATATGTTTTATATCCATTACGCTCAGTAATTGACTTATGGACTTTATGGAGGACACTAAACGGTAAATTGTTCTTTGAAGTCTATTTTCACCCTTCTGTGGAAGGACATCTTAGATGGTGGTAGGTATGTGGGGTTAGTGCCCCAATAAGGAAATGGTAAAAGTCGTTGCTTGTTGTCAGACTTGTCAGTTCGCATAAGCTATATAATTCCCTTAGAGTTCTTGATCTTTTGATGAATGTGAATTTTACGACGAACCGACATGAACAACACGATGAACTACGGACATTTTTTTATACAAGTTTTTTATTTATTTATTTACCTATTCATTTAACTTACACTATTTTTTGTAATTATTTTTGATCGGAAATTAAGTAGCTCAGTTGGTCAGAGCATTCCCCCTGTAAGGGACTGGTCGCGGGTTCAACTCCCGTCCTGGATGTTCACTTTTTCTGATCAAAAATAGCATACTAATTGCTTTACAATTTCATTCAATTATACTAATATGCTGACGAGTACCGCATTTGGTTCCTTTTTTTTCCATGCAGAAATCCCCATGGATACCCCGCGACTAGCGGGGCAGGTTATGTCGGACTCTTACCGGCTAAAAACCACAGGCCGTCTAGGGTCTTCTGACGCCAGGGTGTAAGGTGGCCCAAAAAGCATTTACCTCGCACCCCGGCTTACCGCATTTGGTTCCTCATGATGGAGTAGTTGCCAGGTCAGCTATGCCCAGTCTTGCCTTATTAGGTCTTAATGCGACCTGAACCCTTGCCTTAAACATTCGCTTTAGATCGAGGGGTTTACATCGTAAGACTGACCGTGTTACCTGCTAACCTTAAAAGCATTGATAAATATATTGAAGATATTGACTAAAAACCAACGCATGTTATGATACGATGCATACATGATACCTACCTTTAGTAAAAGAAAGTAATGTTACGAAGTGTTACTGAATTTTTTATATTTTTGAAAATTGCCCATGATTAATCTAGGTGTGTCTCCACAGTCAACACTAAAACGACATTTTTCTTTACGAATACATAAGTTATACCTAACACATTATGAAATAAAATAGAAGATTTAAATCTCATATAATAAACAATCTATCTTATCGAGGGAGGAAACATGGTGATCCCCGTGCGGGCAGTTTTTTCGCGCAAAAGCTTTCCATTTTCCATCGCCATTCAGCGCGAGAATGCTGCCTACATCCTAGGCACCCTACCGAGGGGAACGAGTTATTTAAATATAACTACTATATAAATAAATATATCTATCTTATTATTATTATTACAACGAAGCTTTAAGCAGCGCTTAATATAATAGAGTTTTATATGATGTTGCTATTTTCACGAGATCGATTTAAAATCAATCGGAATCCAATCAATTCAATGACATGCCCACGTTTCGTTGCGATCTACAAGATCGATTATTATGACATCGCCAGATATACCGGACTGTGCTTACATACTAAATTTAAAAATAAAAAAAGTGCTAAATAGCGCGTCTCACCGATCATGTTGTGCAAATTGTCGATAACGACTTCGGTGTTGTAGGTGGCGTCGACGGCGCGCTGCAGGAACGCTGTCCACGAACTCAGCTCTGCTTCCTGCAGACAAACACATGACACGTTACATACTAGGCAAACATTATTGTAGCAAGGAATGACTTGACCACGCTAACCGTTTCTTATCAGGGGCTGCAGCCTCGACATTTGTCGCTACGACTTGGCTACCGAAATCGTAGGCTAAGATAGCGACAAACATCAGTTGCAGTGACGATTCTTGCGTCAAACGGTAGTCTATACATTTGGGATGGTCAGCAATATGGAGATACCGATAAACCGTTAAGTTCGCGATGATATTCGTTAAGATACCGACCAAAATCGTTAGTTTGGTAAGTAGAGACTACTAAATATTATCGTTGTTTGCGTCGCTACGAGTTAGCGGCCGTATTCGGTAGCTAAGGCGTTGCGATAAAATGTCGAGACTACCGCCCCTGGTAGGCCGTATGTTTGTCCGTTACCTAATAGGTAAGAAAAAACTCGATCACAGCACGCCAGGCAGACAAGATAGGTTATTGACTTACTTAACGCAACACTTAACGGCCTTGAACAAGTTCAGCCAGTCCGTGCCAAATGATAAGGAGGCAGAAATGAGCAGTGCCAATATACAGACAATATTAGTATACTCATATAAGTGGATGTTTATATATATATACAGAACGTATTTTAGCTTCGTAATAACTATTTATGTTGTTAGTAAAGAAGGCTCGTGACTTCAAGGTTAGGTTGTGAAACTTTACGAGAGGATCGATAACCCACATTACTTATCACTAAAGACCATTTTTCAAACATATATAGAAATTTTAAAAGGTTTCAAGCTTGTATATAGAGATAAAGATTTTCCCGAGGCGAATATGATGGCTTACCGGTTGAGACAACCAGAAGCTTTTCCTTCCTTCCTTTTTCCTAATATCGTCTTTCTCCTCTCACTGCACTCTCCCTTCCGCAAGGAGCTTTTATACATCACAGCAACCGTTTACCATCAGTCAGTTGTATGCTTGTGTCCTACACCTATAGATAGGCACTAATAGCATAAAGAAATCTACATCCAAAATAAGAAATAATAAGTTATTAACTTCAAAAAGACTTTTTTTAAAACAAGCTTTCTAGTAAGTGCATAACTAGACAAATCAAATGAGTCCAAGCATGACGGGTTTATCTCGTTTAGTTTAAAAGTTCATGTGGACTCCTTCCGAGTCCATCATCAGACCAGTTTTATAGTACCATATTATCGTATTGTTAATTGTCACCGAAGAGACGCAAGTATACCAAATTTGAGCCCAATGTCAGGAAGTGGTTCTAATTGGTCTTCCGAGATTCGATCCATGAAGTTACAAAAAATTTTGAAAAAAATATGTACCTACCATGTTAGCCATTTACCTCACTAACATAATAATTTATGAACATTTTATTTAGTCGTTACATTTTAATAACGAACATTTATTGAATTCTATAAATAAAACAGACAAGGCTATAAAACCACCCGGATTGGAGCTGAACTTTGCCAACTTCAAAAACGGTTGGATTCGTATTTAGTTATTCATGTATGCAAATGTTATTCGCGGGGAATGCCCATCTCGTACAAACACAGATAGTAACGAGGTGGACCGTGGACGGTTCTGCCGCCGTATTTGTTTATACTGGCTTCGGAAGGCGTGGGTGTATTGCGACCGGTTACATATTTTTTATAAAATATACGTTAGATTAACAAATTCCTTTCTGTTACTACGAAAGCTAAGAATTTCAAACAAGTTTTGTTTTTGTACAATTTTATATTTTTTTTTGAGATTGAGTCTTGATTTTTGCAACTAAGAAAGATTTATGAACGCTTGCAACAACCGAACTTGCGCATTGACATCTTCAGTCAACAGTAGTACCTATATGATATAAGTTGTAATTAATTTGTATGAATAAAAGTGACCGAAGGACGTTACATGCAGATCCTTTCGTCCTGGGAAAAGTAGAGCTCTACCACCATAGAGTGAAGCAAGGGTGAACAAGTTATAGCGCGGCTTCCGCCCCTACTGGGGAGTCAACAACCTCTCATGTAGGGCTTCCGGTTCACGCTCGGATTTCATATTTCCCTTACACAGTTATAAACAGTGACGCGGATAATTCCATTTATGTCAGGCATAAACCAGGACAATAATAATAAGACAGCCTAACTAGTCTCATTGAAAATCTACCCTTGGATAACCTTTGTAAAGCTGATAAACACTCTTAAAAACATAGGTAGATATATATTTCATGTATATATGTATACAGCTATGTGTGTATTTATCGCAGGTTTATAAGTGCCCGGTTAATGGCAATAGGCTCGCCACCTATTACATTGGGACCTAAACATAAACTGGCGAAATGTGGGTGCTAGCACCTCTGCCTACCCCTTCGGGGATATAGGCGTGAGTTCATGTTACGTATGTTATGTTATATATTTCATAAGTTATTACACCCATACCCATGTCTGTCTACGGTTTTCACGATAATATTATAGGGACTAATTTCTCGAGGGACATTTCGATCGGATAGCACGTAGCGTGGTCACGCGTAGCTCGATAGACCTTGCGTAGAACCATTGCGATTAAGCCTCGATACTCATAAGGCACTATTTTGATAGCTATTAGATACGAAAGTTGTAAGCATTGTTTGCAAATATTATTATTTCATAGTTTCCGCCATTAATTCGGCCAAATCCGCAGTTTAAGACTGGTAAAGCGGACCCCAGATTCCGAGGTGAAAGCTTTGGATACAACTGGGATTAACGTTAGGATGAAGATTATTTCATAGTTTCATAGTCGAGTTTCATGATTTAAAGAGAAATAGAATCCTGTCGTAATAAACAGAAGACTGAAACAAACATTGGCTTGTGAACTCATCGCGCGCAGTCACTGCGGCGCCGGCAGTAACAGAGAGAAGCCTTACGAAGCTCAATGGAGATTTAATGCTACACGCAGTGCTCTACGCCACGCACATTGATTCCGCTCAGTTGAGCCGCCTGAGCCCAAGGGACATGCGACCTTCGTATAACATACATATTTGATTACAAAGTTCCTTTATTTCTTTTTTTTTATAAATATGACACGTCAATTTGACTGCACCTCGCCTGATGGTAAGCTATAGGTAAAGCCTCAGGAAAGAGGGTCACCACTACATACAAGTACCATGTTCCTACTACTTCAGGAGTAGTGGGGCCCACACTACTTCAAAATCTTGCCAAGTTAGATGCCGTGCGCTATACGAAAAGTTATTCGCACGTGTTCCCTTCTTCTTATAGTCCCGGGTTCTTTAAGCGGGGCGTGAAAAAGCATCTGTCAAGGCCGTCTGGGTAGAGGTCACCATTCTAAAGGCATCCCTTGCGAATGGTAACCACTACTTTTTGGGCTCCACCTCAGCTTACCATTAGGCTGGGTGCAGTCAATCCGGTGGACTAAATTTAAAAAAAGAATCTTAACTAATGTACCCAAGGCACGACAGAAAAATAAGAACATAACTCACAATTAAAGGTAAATGGTCTGAATTAAAATGGTGTACACATATTGTTAACTAAGTAGGGCTCGGTAGTTTAAATAGATACTTGTTTGAACAAGTGATAGTGAATCAATATTTATAAAGAATTCAACTGTAACGACTCGAGCACTGGTCTAGTTTGAAAATGTATCTTAGACTTGACTTGCGTTGAGTAGTTTTCATTTGCAAAGCCTTCCGGGTAAGGAAGGCAGAATTGTAATCTGCTAAGTGTTACGCCGTTAGCTCAAAAACTGCTCACTTTTTGCACTAATTATAATTTTTTCTCTCTTCCATTCAATTTTAATGCTACACCTCGCCTTACCTATGGCTGAAGATTTCAAAAACCTGCATGTAACGTACCTACTAAACACATTTTTTATCGGTCACGTCAATATGACATCACCTCGCCTGATGGTAAGCTAAAGGTAGTTTCAGGTAGGGGATCCCCATTACATACACCGACACTGCCATAATGTCAGCCCTCAACTTGAAGGCTTCATCAAATGCTTTTCCATGCCCCGCTTAAAGGACATCTACTAAATCTAAATTCCCTATAGCTGCCACCTCACCCGTTGCAAATATATTATGCAATGGTTTGAGCTAAACTCATTTCACTTATTATAGGACGTCTGGCATTCTATTTAGTTGATCTTCATTTCAGAACGCATCACAGTGTAACATTACATAACAGAACTCATGAACAATGTATATAAACAGATGTTCGGTAGGTCGGCGGTGGGCCCGGCACGCGCCGTGAAGCCGCACTAGTTCACTTCCTACCGCGCCGTGTGCCTGCGTACGCACCGCACGTGTGTGGTGTACAGTACGTAATAAGTGGAGCGCCTAGCGACCGCTGCACGCACGGGTATAAATAGAGGTGATGACGGTCAGGGTCGGCCGGCGGCAGGGGCCGCGCGGTCGCTGCACCGGCGCCTACCGCACACACAAGAGCCGTGCGCGCGCCTACTCCATGAGCCCTACTGCTATAAGAAAATCAGGAGTGGTCTTCTTCTTTATCGAGTCAATGGCTAATAATAAATGAATGAATCTGAATCTGATTATTTTCCTTCATGCTAGATTTTGCGTTGATAGAGCGCTGTCCGTTTCCCTACAGAAGTCTTTGAAACAGTAGGCAAGAGACTGCCTCTGCATCAGTGAAGTTATAACATAACGTAGTTCTTTGATAACTTAGATAGCGGTCGGCTTGGAGAATAACAAGAGAAATTTATAGGTTTGCAAGTACAACGGCTTGACTACGATGGTATTCCTTTCTCCTTTATATCGACGTCAAGTAGTATCCTGTATTCATATATGGTTGGTAGGAAATTGTTTACCAAATGCCAATATGTCCACCAAGAAACGCCGACTTTATCTCCTTCTTACCTTCTAGTCAAATACCTCCGTCTAAAACGGTAACGCGCAAATGACTCTTCTGACTGTATAGGTCATGGTAACCGCTTACCATAAGTAAGATGTAGGTACGCTTCTTATGTACGAAATCTTCTTAGGTAGTACACTAAATTGCCGTCCAATTAATAAACTCACCCAAACTAAAAAGTTTGAATAATATAGTAGAGATTTGTAGAGTGAGTGTTGTAGAGATTCAAGGATTTTTTACACCTCTACCTTATCACCATTATTTAAGCTGGAACTAACCATAAACATTCCCAAATTTACTTTGTAATCGTTTGGGCAGTTTCGGAAGAAATATTTAAGACTAGCATTGCCATGCGGTATCCCCCGCGTTAGTCCTGATCCTGTAGGAATATCGGGTTAAAATGTAGCTATTGTTTTTATTAATTATGATAAAAATACAATGACAATTAAATAATATTTACATTAAAATAAAAACTAAAAACTAAACTAAACAAAATAAATAAAATAAATATTTACATGGCGTCAAAAAATTCCTCCGCATCATCGTTGACTGGTAATGTGCCCAGAAGGCTGGCAGCATTGCCACGCTTAATGGCAATGCTGATTCTCTGTGCAAGATAGAAATGTAGCTTATGTTACTAAGGGATAATGTTGGAATGATGATGTAATAATTTTAAAAATCGGTTCAGTAATTTTAAGTTTTGCTAACGAATAAGTCTTTCCACTATATAATGTTAGTACAAGAGGTAAGATATAGGTGCATAACCTTTTGCGTACGACAGCGGTCATAATAATATCATGAAATAAAAAAATTAAAACATATTTTTAACTCCAAAACTCGTTGCCTAATTGTGGGAAAATTTTCAAATAAATATATTATTTGAATTTCAGGTAAAAAGAAACAAATAATCTCTCGATCACGAAATCCTTAACAAAGATGTATGTTCGGGAGGGAGGAGGGAGGGTTGTCTGAATTTCAACCCTGTACCGAAAGTGTTTAATTTTTTTTTCTCATCAATCATTAATAGACCATACAACTAACTCATCTATTGAATAATGATGATGTGGTTTACGTTGAAACACGTAACGAAGACTCAAAAAGGTTCGACTTTACGTCTGCCGGGGATGCCAAACACTGTGCCAAATGGCAGGTTTTTGAAGTTGTCAGAACAAGACGCTATATTATTATAAAATTTTTACAATCTCACTAAGTTTCATTGACCCTCAATTTTCGCTAGACCCACGCGGGATTTGTCATGAGCTCACAGCGCTCAACCACCAAAACCGGGGCGTCCCTTGAAAATTAGGCCATCTAGCAACAGTACTCGCGTCAGTTCCCAAATAGTTCACGCAAATATAGCGGTGACCGCATGTTTACGACACCTTGCATAGGCGGGCCCGGGGCCCAAGGCTTATGTGTCGCATGTACCACTTGAATCACCTACCTGCTAATTACTAATTATCCTTAGTTTATTTTTTGACCTCCTCTCTGATTTAATTAAGGCGGGCCTTAATGGATACTTGTGGAGTCAGTAGCGTCACCGTCGGCATCAAGGAGGCGTTCCTACGCTCTGGCCCCGCGCCAAGACTTGTACTCGCTCGATTAAGTCAGCATTAATGCGTACTAAACTAATTTAGAATGTATAGGGAAATATAACAACAAACGTAACACGCGCGGGTAAATGGTTGGGCAGAAATAATATAGCCCTCGCAGCGTGTACTCGCGTCGCGTCGCTTGTTAGGCGGCGGCAACATGTACATGCTGCTGTATTACAGCAAATTAGGTATCAATACCTAATGGAGTCTAACGAAATATATAACGCGCATACTTTAAAGGTAATGGAGCGCTAAATTACATTAATGTCAAGTATACAAACTATAGACGTATAGACACATACCTACATCATACAAGCATATTCATTATATCGTGGTATAGTAGATAGGCCAGCGTTTGACCACATCGCACTTGATGGTGGATAATTTTGTTGTCGACGGTGAAGCACGCTTGCCTAGAAACAACCTTTTCACTCTTGACTTGAAGACTCTCAGGCTTTCCGGCACACAGAGTCAGGCAAGGCATTCCACTCCTTAGCTGCACGATAATGAACATTTGCTGAAGCGGTTAGCGCGCATAAACGGAATTTCTACCATATACCTACCTATCGATGGCGCATTGCCTAAGTTTGGTCGTTCGGTGATAGTAAGGGCTTAGAAGCCTTCAATTACTACGCTGGATAAGTGAAAACAAAATATGTCCTTTTAAAACAATTTAAAAGTCTTGAAAGACATTCATAACTTTCATCGTGTGTCCAGATTCCGGGTCAAGTTGTAAGTGAATCTGGCGACAGATCGTAAATATGAGGGCGTTACAGCCGTCTGGTATAATCTATAGTCAATTGAGACACGAGCTTTCGAAGTGAGCCGGTCGTACTGGTTGTATGTGGGTCGCAGCCACCGTGACGACGACATTTAGAAAGCTGAAGGATAAGAAAAAGGATGTCTTGAACAGATTGCTCACCTTCTATCGATTCTCATTGTGACAGCACCTATAGTACCGTCTTCAAGTTGCTAGTTGAATCTTCTAGGAAAATATTACCACATCAAGCATTTCAAAGGTATGTACCTACCTATACCATGATCGCGTTAATTCCCGTTAACATTCTAGTATAAATATTACCTCTACCACACATACCTTTAACGACTTTTAAGTTTGGTTAGATGGATAGTGATGATCTATCGTTAGAAAGTTGAAGAAAAAACTACCCCTATTTTCTCCCGTGAACTCATACAAGACAACTCTATGGGCTGTTCTCCATCCGGCAGTAATCATAGTGGTCGTTAAATGTGGGTATATTAACTAATATTCTTCTGCCAAGTCCTTAGGGGCTATACAGATATGAGTATGCTCTTAAGTAGTTAGTACTTATGATTTCTGCATGTTGCACGACCATAGTTAGGAAACATGCGATTAGCTTGATCATTGTGTTTGTGTGGTCGCAATATTTCTTAAGAATACGTAGACGACATACCGCCTGTGTATTTCTGAAAAGCTTGCAATATTGAGTCTCATTGTCATACACTGCAAATCAGTATTTTTTGTTATGACATCTAGTAAACATCAGAATACGAGCAAAGTAGGTAACTGCTTGAAAACCTTGTTAGTGCAATATCCTACTTGCTGCTATCCTATCTTACTAATATTATTAATGTGAAAACATGTGATATTTGGATATTTGCTACACAATCACGTTTTAACGGCTGAATCTGGCTGAATTAAAGTTTTTTTTTATATAGGCCACGTCAAAATGACTTTACCTCGCCTGATGGTAAGCTAAAGTCTGAAATAATATATAGGCTAGGCTTTTTATTCCTAATCACAGCAACTCATTTATGTCCCACTGCTGGGCACTTTTCTCCTCAACGAGAGAGCTAAGAGGGTTTAGACCTTAATCCACATACGCTGGCCTAATATTTTATCCCTGGAATATTACAAAATTCCATAATTTTGACATGAAATAATTACTATAAAACGTGGGAGTGTGGTAACGGTGAATACAATAACACTTTGTTCGATCCTGAAATCAAACCCAGGACTTCAAGACATTACGCAGACATAATCGGAAATATTACCGTTTATATGACGGCACTGATTTTACCTCACAAGTTATCAGATGTATGCAAATAAACTGTTGTTATCACTAACTCCACGTAGGACCTTGGTATCGATTATAGAAGCCTGTGTCGAATCGTGTATGGCAGGGTATGCGAACCAATGGCACGCGTGCCATTGGTGGCACGCGGCACAATATTTTGGGCACGTCGCCGATCATAAAACTTGTGTAAAAAATGTATTTAGGTATTTTATGATGATCTAACGAGAATGATCCTATGAAGTCAGAGTTTTGTTTATTTCCTCGCAAATATGTTATAAAACGTCGTATGACACTCGTCAGGTATGAAAATTACTTATCCTCGGCTTCTTATAACCCTCGCCTAGGCTCGGGCTGGCAATATCGCCTCTGCCGTAATTTTCAACTTACCTCCCTTGTATCATAATGTACTATTATGCGTGTAATAATAACATTTCAAAAATATACCTCTTTTGTTGACATTATTTCATAAAGAGTTTTGATGGCACACCAGTGACCGATAAAACATGTTTTAGAAAAAAATGGCACGTTGATGCATAAAGGTTCGCCTACCCTGGTGTATGGTAACAATGATTTGCCTTGTACAGTTACCTCCCGAGGAGTGACATAACTCTTAGAATAAACGCAGAAATGTATTACTAGTAAGTAACGTGGGAATTTCAATTATAACAAGAAATTGTTCTCACTTGTGTACCTAGTTAGCGTAAGTACCGTCAGAAGCGAACAAACTTCAGTCATTAATACTCAACATCTAACACAAATAGTCCATTAGTTTCTTAATGAAACTCTCACGCGATATATTGCCAGAACTAACAGTGATACGTATGGATCCACTTATTGACGAGGATATATTAGCGGCCAAAGTAAAAGCCGCACCAGAGTGCAACATGGCGGCTACCGCAACACGCACAGCTTACACTTCTTAGAAATATGCGGCTATTGGCGATGTTCTAATTAAATTTGTTACTTTTCGCAGAACTCGTAATTGACGTTCTCATGCCTTGTGGCGAGCACTCGAGAAATGTCTTTCTTTGTTCCAGTTCTTGAATTCGCACGAACGCACTGATCAACTTTAATTGGGAAATTTTTATTTACAGACACAAAGCGAGATGCGAACCTTCGTCATGTCTCGACACCGTTCTTAATAAATCATTGTGGAATGAAATGTCTTGTAGTGCAAAAATTAAGCGCGATTTTCGCAGGTCCACAGATTAAACAAAGGAGGTAAGTGTCCTAAGTTAGCCATATTACAAGTAATACGCTATAGTAGCAACGATTACACAAAGTGCGCGGCACAATGTAGCAACCTCCTGAGGACTATGAGACACGGGTTGCTTCACCCTTGGAGTGGCGAACTTGTCGCCCTAATTCAGAGATACGTTGTCATTTACATCACAAAGGCATGATTGACAACATGGTTCAATAAAGCAAATTCACTTATATCTGCTCTTCATTTTCATGTCACTTATACTTGTATGTTTTAGTCATGAGATAGGTAGAACAATTTCACTTGTGACAGGTGCGCGTGATGGACAGCGTAAAAGAACGAGACGTGTTGTTTTTTAACTGCATTCCATAAGGTGCAGAGAAAATTGTTTTTAAATTAGGTATCAAGTTCACACAATATCAATTTTCTACTACCTACATGTCGGAGTATAGCTAGAATCGCATTATTTTTCTGCACATTATGCTCTTATACATAATCTGCCTGCTCTTGTGTCGATTACTTGGGTAAGCGCAATATGTTTTTCTCCTTCATAAGTTCCTGTCAGATATCTTCCTTAGTCATTAGTAACACTGTATCTAGACTAAGGTAATTATTGTAAATAGACTAAAAAAAAAACAGCCCACTGAGTTTCTTGCCGGAGTCTTCTCAGATCTGGGCTGAGTTTCGAATGGTCCATTTGCTTGTAGTTTTAAATAATTTTGATTTTGACGTTTTGTAAGTGCCGCATATAATGGTCTATACAGAATGAATGATTTTTGACTTTGACTTTGACTCATTCCTTTCTTTGCCATGTCCTCTTTCGTGCATCATCGGTTATAAATCTAGCTGTATGAGCACAGCCGTTCGTTATTCAACTTTCCATATTGATGGCGGTATGCTACATTTCGCACGGTAGGTGAGAGTACCATCTTCCTATCGCACCTACTTGAACTCGATATCACGTAACAATAAAGCAAAATGAATCAGAAAAGATAAGTATAAAAAACTTTGTGCCTGCATGTTACGAACACTTTAGAGTGTTAGTTCCTTGATCACATATCAAGGATGGCCATGGGGGCGTGTCCTTGACACGACTGAGCCCGGATGGCCCGCCGCTCCATAAGCATTGACCTGGATTTAATCGCATTGATTGCTACGTCGCGGTTACCACTACATTACATACGAGTACATCTCGCAAAACATTCGACAGGACATTTAATAATATGCTTTTATTTCATCTTAATATATGACCTTAATAAATAAATAATAAATAAATATTTTACGACATTCTACACATCGCTCCCTAGACCCAAAGTAAGCTTAGTTTAACTAGCTTGTGTTGTGGGTTCCAGAATGCTGATAAACATACTTACCTATATACTTTTTTTCTGAATATACATACTTATTATACATAGAAACACCCAGACCACCCATGCAAATAGACATATTCATGCATACAAATATTTGCACCTGCGTAGAAGTCGCATGCACTACCGCTACGCCACAGAGGCCAAAGTAGTAATGTAGGAGGAGCAGACCAAGGAAAGAAAAACGAAATGGATTGACGCGATCAAATCGGTAATAAGCAACCAGCTACCATTCAAAGTATCACAGTCTGTCAAGGGATTTGAATCTACAATCCACCGATCACAGTCTCTTCAATCACGTACCTAAGTCGCGCGTCGAATACCTTACTATATTACCTAGATGTAGTGCATGGCGCCAACCATTTGTCGCTCGTTTAGATGACTAAGCTGCTGGTGAGCACAACTAGCCGCCGCAGTCGCTCAAATAACACATAATGGCGGGCATTAAGGTAATGCGCCTCGATGATGACGCTCTACACGCTTTTACTTCTATAATATTGCATAAGCAAGTGAATACATGGCCCCTTCCATAATACAGACACATTTTGTGCTGTTGCATGCAGTAATCCATGCAACTTTCATAAAATCAATACATAATGATACAGGCGAAAGTTTTCTTAAAGATAATTTTACACTTCAAGGCACGAAACAACCACTATTTTAGCATAATCTCCCTATGAGCATAGCTACAGACTGAAAAGCAACTGAAACAGCGGCAAGTGTAAATAACAAAATTATACCCCTACTAGCTGTTGCCCGCGGCTCCGCCCGCGTGGATTTCGAATTCTGTTTCAAATTCCTTTTTTCGTGCGGAAGTTCCTTCATATATCATCCCTGTCAGCCAGCAGGCGCGGTTAAGTCTCACTCAGACCTGATAAAAACCGCACGCTGCCGTCTCGAGTCTTCAGTTGCCGGGGTGTAAGATTACTTAGAGCATATCCCGCGCTCCCCAGTTGACCCTTTTTTTTTATCGTGCGGAAATCCCCATGGATACCACCCCCGTCGGCCATCGGGGATGGTTATGTCGGGATCGAACCGACTAAAACCGCACGCCGTCTCAGGCCTTAGTAACCGGGGTGTAAGGTTACCCAATGGGCATATCCCTCGCACCCCAGCTGGCCCGGGCCATCTACGGTTTTAAGATGGCCCCCTCGACCCCCCGAAAAGGGGGGTGGGGCGAGCATCGCGCCACTTCACCGACGGTGGGGTGTAGGGTGACAGGAGGCCGTCCTGTCACCCAACCGTCGGCGCGCAGACAATCAGCTCGCCCCCCGCTCGCTCCCCACTGTGCCATCTGCTAGTCAGAGGGACACGTGGAGAGCCTCGGAGCAGCCCTCTAGAGGGCCACTCCCACCCCGGCCGGCCGCAGGCAGCAGCGTCTCCCGTGGCGAGTGGGAGGCGCTGCTCGCCTCCGTTGCCCAGGTGCACCACGTGGAGGTTCCGGCCCGTTCCCCCCCCCAGTTGACCCTGGGATGGGAATTGTTTGATATTATCATAATATCAAACAATTCCCATCTCAGCATGGCATCAGCCTATAGCTACTTTCTATCATCGCACCGCTCGCCACAGACAGGGAATTCATCCCCACACGTTGCATCCGCCTGCAGTGCAGGTTTGAAAGAAATTTCATTCCGCGTACGCTTAGGCTGTGGAACGATCTCTCTGCAGTGGTTTTCCCTGGCGGCTAAATATGGGGTTCTTCATGAAGGGCATTAGAAGCATTTTGCAGGGTCGGCAGTCGGCAGCGCGAGTGTGACGCCCCTGGTGTTGCGCACGTCCATAGGTGCATAGGTCATATAGGTGGGCCGTGTGCTCGTCTGCCACCTAAGTGGTATAAAAAAAAAGCATGATGTCCGTACCGAACCCCGGAAAAGAGGGGATGGGGTGACAGGGGGTAAAGAAGACCGCAGCCATAATAGACATTGTGTTGTGTGCCCGCTGCCGGTAAGAAGGGTATCCAGAGCTCACAACCCCCCACCCCATCTCTCCAATCCCCTCCTCTGAAGTCCGATTTCAATAACTCAAACAGTTTTTAAATAATTTTTACACAATTGAAAGTCTTGATTAAGATATAATTTATTTGGATAGGAATACAAAGATATACCTCAGGAAACATAATCTTAGATAGGTATAATTCGCGAGACAAACGACGTCCTGGCGCGAATGGATTGTTGCCCATGATTGGTGAATTTGAGCTCGTCCAGTGCTGTAGCACCCCGTGATATCCTCAAAGGCACCCAAGAAAACTGTACTGCGTGTATAGAGCATAATTATTTTGAGCACAGTTTAGATACCTACCTACGTACCTATGATGTCCCGAAATAATATTGGTCTGATTTACGTCCGCATTTCAACTTGCATTTATTTCGCCGCGCATTATTTTTCATATTGCGATAACTCTTAAACTATTTATGGTAATTATATAGCGTGAATGGCAATTTTGATCTGCATTGAACGTACAACGTATCTAACGTATTTAATTGGATAAGAAATAATACTGTATTGTTAAAATTAGCTTTGAAAATTACACATGATTTTTTTGTAATTTGTAAAGATAAAAATGGTTACTGTGGGCTACCCTTATTAGGTAGACATATGCTATCGCGGACTTTTTTGTAGACCTTTTTATGTTATACATTTCCACAGTACATTATTTTGTTCTATCTTCAATAGTTCTCGCAGCGCACGCGATGTAAGTAATTTGTTTAGGTCATTTTTTTACACCTTGGGTTACATTATTGAACTTTTAGTAAGGATCCCTAAATTTTTTCGAGATAAATTATAGCCTATGTTACTCACAGATAATGTAGCTTTCTATTGGTGAAAGAATTATTGAAATCGGTCCAGTAGTTTCGGAGCCTATTCGTTACAAACAAAAAAACAAAAAAACAAAAAAACAAAAAAACAAATCTTTCCTCTTTATAATATTAGTATAGATCAGTAGGTAAGCGTGGTAATGAGTTTCTTGCTACAAAAAAAAAGGGTTCGGATCCTTGTCGTTACTCACAAGTAGCTTATCGAAGTTATCGATAGTTAGAAACGTATCGCCATTACGAAGGTACGATCGTTCCATGTAAAAAGTGCTACGTCGAAAGCTGATCCAAAAATGATAAGGCCGAATTTGAATCATATCATTATCGTGCATTTGTAGCAGCGGCAAGCGACTAGTGCGGAGGGTGTCATTAATATATAATAATAATATTATGCCAGTAGTATGCAAATAGATAATTTTATATTCAACTGTACTTTTATTCATATATGGGAACTAATGGGATTCGATTGAAAATATATTCTAGTTCCATGGAACTACTGGGAGAAAAAAATCCCAGTAGTTCCATAATGGAACTAGAGAATGGAACTACTGGGATACGGCGAATTGTAAACACTAATCGATATCTTATCTTCTTCCAATGTAAGTGCAAATTTCACGGCTGAATGAAACCAATAACGCAGACAGGCGCACGTAATGTGCACTGAGCACTAAAGCTATCTCCGATATTGTCTGCTCGATTCAGAATGAGAAAATATTTGGAACAGACTAACTGTACCATCGTATTATCTTGTACTTAATTATATAATTGAATTTCGATACAATAATATAATAACTTAATGAAACCAATTGAATCGAAAGTTGAGAGTAAAGCAAAGTGATGGCTTTGTACGTGGTTTGATTGATTATGATGAGGTCTTTCTGTCTTTGTTATTGGGACGGACGGACATACATCAGAAGGATGGACAAGCAGATGTACCTACACTTCAGGATCGTAGATGTCTATAAGATCAATTACGACGAGAGACAAAGCTGACGAGCAATTGAATAAAAATTGAATTTTAATTTGCTTTGAAAGGCTTCCACTGAATTGACATTCATGTTGAGGCGAAGATAATTAGCTTAGACCTAATAATAAGGCATAAAACTTCTAAAATACAATGCAGAAATCAAATTTTTAAAACACGGGTCACCAGCAGTGAATTAAATACTAATCAGAATACTCTTTATGGCAGTTAAATTGCAGTAAACAGTCGGTCGGGCGCGCGTCGCTATTAAGCCCTCCACACAAAGCAGGGCGCGCGCCGCTCCGCGTCCTGCGCACGCGCACTTTCGCTATCATTACCGCAACCCGCGCACAAAGCCACACTCATTAGAAAGCGAATTTCCATTTATATGCAAATCCTATATAACTACAACATATTACGATTGTTCGACAACAATGGTTTTATTGTTACACTTTTTGTCCCGTTACGTTCTACAAAACGTGTGTACACAACACTAGTGTTTTGTGTGTACATAACATGTACAAAAGAATGTGAGAGCGGAGCCTGGAGATTAATAAATGCGAGGGCCCAGCCGGCGGACAGCGGACATTGTACCGACAGCAACTATTGTGTTTAATTTGGTTCGTTTGTCTAGTCTAAACAAACAGATTAACGGCCTAACTTGTTAATCAATCAAAATCCTGACACGCTGGCTATCGAGTCCGTTATGGATGTCTAGCTTTGAATCAAAATATTTCCATTGTTATCCATTCATTTGACAAATATAAGAAGACATTCTAAATGTCACATTTGATATATTCAGATGTCAGCTTATGTTTATTAATCTTACTACCTACTGTTATATATCTGAAAGTTTGGATGGATGTGGTGTTACTCAATCACGTCAGAACGGCTCAATGGATTTGGATGTAATTTGGCACCGTGATAGATTATAGTCTAGAACCTAGGCTATTCTTTATACAAGGAATAGATTTCTGTGGATTGCGAGAACGGGATCCGTACTACATACAACCACGGGCCTCAGCTACTTAGGTATGCGGCGCCTGCTCTATATGGTTTACATATCTCAGTCTTACAGTCTTCCCTGACATTGCAAATGCTTGATACTTTCTCAGAGCGTGCACTTTATCGTTTGTTTACAAACCGATATCTAAACGTAACGGTATCATAAAACTCATTTGGTAAGTAGCCCAAACACGATATCTGCTCGTAATCTATTAAGCCGTTTTTAAATACAGTGGTATGATCTATTCATTTGTCTGATAACGCGACATGAATTAATTATCGCATCGTTTTGTATATGGTATGTGAAAACAATGGCGATCTGCTGTCTATCGGGCACCCGGCGCTGCACAAAGGGCGAGACCAATCGATCAAATGTCAACAGCGGTCAACAGTTTGGGGGACAAGTCAACAAACAACTTACTGTACCGTTACAAGTCAGACTGCACGAAAAGTACACGAGTCATTACACTGAGTCACTAAATATATACATTTCAAATGATTACTCAAGGATTAGCCAATTAACCGTGGCCTATGGACGCTTGCATTCAAAGTATCATTTGAGCCATGTTAACTGCAGAGAAAAACTAGAAAGTAGTGAGAAAAGGAAGGTAAGGACTAAATCCCTCCCAAACTTCTGTAGGTACCTTAATCAGGAACAACTGCGTAAAAATATTTAGTAGTGATGCTAGAAGAAAATTCAGCTGTCTTGGATTCTGTATTAGCGTTAATCAGAAGTATAGCAGAAGAATTAAAGACCTACTGCTACTTTGAGTCGATGCGAGGGTGTTATTCCTTTACTCCGTCGAGTCGGACAGATATTTGTGCATACTTAATGTCAACGACTCGACGCTGCGTTATGACTACAACTTCAGACGAAGCTATTAATTTTCAACCACATATATCATGCTAGAAGTCTGCAGGATTGACAGTTGAATGGGTTCAAGCGGCCAGACGCTCGGCCGGGTCGTCGACTCCACTAGTCTGGACTCTGGAACGACGTCGACACGCGCTATTGGCACTCAGGCGGTCTCGCGCGTAACTCCTAGTGCCAATACCATAAACATTTAATGGCACTCAAGTGCGTATTATGGAAATTATACTGACTACAGCGGGCACTTCATCTGTGCACTCAACAGATCTTTACGACGCATTACTTTTTGCGAGTCTCAAATTAAATTCATTGCTAAAGAAAAAGTACGACAAAAAATGAAGAAGTCGGTAACAGTATCTGCGAGTACAAGTCTTATATCATGTTACATGTAATTGTGGATAAGCTGACGTACACGGGAGGCTATTTCGTGGACTTTCTCCTTTCCCAGATAACCTCGTATAGATAGAGCCGTATCATTAGACCCACATGTATCAAGTTACTACCTATGGACGCGGGAAAGCGCGATGCTTCGGCGTCCGGCGTCCGTGCGGAAAATACAATCTGTTACAGGACTTGAATCCTTTCCTCTGACCTTTTTTATGTAGATCTCTTGAGATTACTTTTTTATAGGTAAGTGAATATTTATATTGTATGTTCATGTAAAAGGATAATTTCTCTAGACTAGAAGATTAGTTACAGTTAAATCGCTGTCGTAAAAAGTAGTTAACTTTACAGAAGTATCTTTACTCGATGGATAGGTTGATTTGACTAACTCCGTGCTGTTACTGCGATATTGCCAAACAAAAAACATCTTGTATACTTTTTGCTTGGCTAGGAATCAAATGCATCAACGTAACAATTTCCGTGTGTGCTTCCTTATTACCAAGTTATCTAGTAACTCTCTAATACTTTACGCACGTGTGCCGTCGGTGGCAGTACGCAGTGTACTGTGCTTCGGTAGAGTGCTTCAGCTCCTGAAGCAAAGCAGTGTAAGCTTGTTTCCAACTGTTTCAAGGAGGTGAAGCGCGCGGCGGTAAAATGAGTTGGTACTCAGACTTCGTACGAGGAAGGCAGAACGGTACACCTTATTTGACAGCCACACAAAAGCTCTTAGTTTTTACTGCGAGATGCTTGGTGCCGACGTACAATAGACACTGCAGACTTTGTATCTAATAGCTCGTTGGAAGGTTTTTGCTATTGGAATTAGTTCTTGGAAAACTATGACAAAGATTCATTTTTTTAACTATAAATTTCTGAATCAGAATTGTATCCCTAGTCCCCTGCGTGACGAATCTATATACTTATATATAAAAGAAAGACGGGTTTGTTACAACACTCATAACTCGAGATCTGCTGAACCAATATTCATAGTTATTGATTCGTTGGATTTGTCTCCGCCCCGAATAGCATACTAAATCTTAAAAACAATGAAAACTCGATATGTGTAATTAATACTTAATCATTTCAATAAATGCTGATTTGTTTATTTCATGTCAAACATTTGTTGTCCAATCCTGTCAAATACTGTAACAACTATTCATGTGTGCGTTCAGAAATTTATTTTTTGTAAAATGTCTCGAAAGTTCAGGTACTGTTATATTTGTTTGTTTTAGACATTAATTTGTGTAAATTACTTATTAATTATTTAATTTTGAATTTCCGAAAATAATACCTAAGATTTATTGTACAGGTTAACAAAGATGTAAATGTCTTTTTATAGGTTGTCTATAATTTTTCTTGATAAACTATTCATATGTAGTAGTTATATACTCTTTGAGCTATTGTCTATGTCTCGAAAGTGGTTTTTTGTGGTTTTATGCGAGTGCACTTTCAGTAGGTATATAAAAATGAATCCCTATTTCCCCTGGTCACGGCATCACGCGTGAACGTTTGGACCGATTTGGCTGAAAATTGATGGGAAGGTAGCTTAGAACTAGGAGTCGGACATAGGATACTTTTTATCCTGCCACGGGGACGACGTATGCCACGGGCGAAGCCGCGGGACACAGCTAGTTAGGTATAAAGTTATGGGTTCCTACGTTCACATTTAAGACACATTTATTTTAATCTCCTATTTGGTCTCCTATTATTCGTAAGTATTTTTAAAGATCTTTATTGAACTAGACGAAATTGCCGCAGCCTATGAATCCAGGCAAGCCGCATTTACAGACCAATTAGGTAACTCTAACAGTACAGTTTACCTAGCCTTTATCGAATGATATCATCTTACTCGCGTCGTTGTTAAAGAACGCGAGGAAATTAATGCAGCTGTATCATTCAAATAAATATAAACCGTTATAGACTGTGTCATAATTACCTACTTAATACCATAGAATTTGATCACACTTGCATGAGTTATGCTAACAATACATACATACAAATTCCACCTTTTCCCATTGGGGTAGGCAGAGAAAACATCTTTCTGCTTGCTACGATTTTGGTATACGCCTTTCGGTTCTTCAACTTTCATACATGCACGTCGGTTGTGGGTACCCTTGACCTGGCCTATACTAACAATCCATTAGGTATGTATATTCAGAGATAGTGGTCAAACGCGAGTCTATATATAACAATAAAAAATACTTCATGTGGCAAAAGACATTGCCTTCCCAAGATCGAGAATTCCGGACAACGTTAGCCAGGCTTGAGAGGTTACTATTGCCGAACTTGTATTGGCGCAGCTCCAAATGGGGATTTCCGTGATCATAGCCACGGTTCCTCATCGGGACTTTACTACTATTTCTCTTTGGAGACATTTCTCAACGTTTGCAGTTTTCCCCAGCCAGTTTTATCATCCTAAAATGTGTTAGCTTTATATAATAGTACTATCTTCGACCGCGACGGATTTATTTTTTTAAGGCTTTATTTTTTTACGCGGAACACAAATTTTTTTTCAAAAGAAAAGTAGTATGTGATCGCCTTATACTTATCCGCTAATGAAAGTCCCGTCAAAATCGGCCCACCAATTCCAGAGAGCCTCTTTCAAATAGACACAGATTTTTTTTAAATAATCGTTACATGTATCGTACATACCTACACTCATATGCATTTATTTGCATTAATAATATGAGTGTGGGAAGGTTTAAAAGAAATAAATACTCCAGCTTGATACAGAAAAAAAAACATAACATACCTAACTATATAAGAGTTTGCACTTAGCAACGTAAGTTTGCAACGAATTCAATTAGGTAACGCGGGCCAGTAGGTATGTTTGCGAATAGCAGCCGGTATCAGTGTCAGATGTGGACGTATACCTATGTAGGAAGTAAAAGTGGTTGTCAACAAGCTCCGATGGTGGTGCTCATCGCATTATCGCATTAAGGTCGTAATCCTCATAATTGTGTGCGCACGCGCTCAATTGGATAACGCGCGGTAATTGGCGGGCCTTGTGATTTCATCGCGCCAGCGGCGTTGCGCCCGATCACTGACACCGCCCGCGGTGACCCCGCGACACCGCATTTACAATAACCTACGTACCTAGATACAAGTACCCCACATATAAGTACTCGATTTAATCATCACCCGATTGTAATAGATCGTAGGAGTCATAACCGAATTAGGTTGGCAAATCTGAATTCATCCATTAGTTAAATATGAACTCAGTGTGGCTATTTCAGGGTTAGCAGGTAACTCAGTTGATAAAAGTTTTTGGTAGGTAACACAATCATTATTCATCAGGGGATGTAGTAAGCCTTCTAGAAGAACAATACCTCTGCTCGGACCCTTATTAATTGGTAGCAAATTTCTTGCTCAATCGTGCATTCCTATGACCGGTCCCCGTAGAGAAAAGAGGAGGTGTGCACAGACAAGCAATGTAAAAAAGGGTGTTTCCATCAATGCTAACATAGGTGCATCGCTCACATCTCCGCTGCGCATGGATCTAGAAAATACGCCAATTCCTCTCCCCCTTCTTCTTCTTCTTCTTGAATATTAGCGGAGATGTTTATATGTGGATATTTGTCGATTATGTACAAAATATCTAACCCTCATTCCTCCTCCCCTTGCCCTCTTCGGTCTCCTTTATGTTTTGATGGAAGCCGACTGATAGTCTGTCCTGCGCCCCAGTGCCTGTCATGGAGTACTGTTGTCGTCTTAGTTATTTTAGCACCAGACTGAAAGCGATCAGTCATATCGCGCGAGATCGTGATTTCATGAGTTTTTGTTCCCACGGCAAGTAGCAAAGTTATAATGATCGCTCATAATATCGTAAAAGCGTCTACTTTCTCATAGTTTTTATGTAAAATTTCCAAATCCATTAACAGAAAAACGGTAAAAGAAATGTTACACAAATGAGTTGATTATTTCTAGAAAACAATCAGCGCGGAAAGATTTAAGCAAAACTGATTGGCTCGCAGTGACTAACAAATCGATCAATCGATATTCAAGCTTGTTTGTGAGGCACTGACGCGCTCCCGCAAACAACGGCTCCTGTGATATCATGTCTCGTGAGCGTCATGCACGACAGCCAACCGCGGGTACAGCGTCACCGCGGCGTGCTGGGGCGCGTGGCACCTGACAGCACGCGCGGCTGACCCCCGTGACCGTTCCGCCCGACTGGAGAAAGTTCCCCCAGCGCGGAAGCACGCGTTAAGTGTCAACATAAATGTCATGTGTCAACCAGAAGTAGTACATAATGTCACGCCGGCTTGTTTGATTAAATAGTTAACAGATTTGACCAATTTTCTACAGAATGAGGTCATAGTACTGCGGAAAAAACCATCTCGGGCGATATAAAATTGAAGAACAGTTAGAATGATTTAGTTAGCTAATGAAGTGTAAGAGCGCGGGGGTGGACACCGCGACACGGAGAGAGCAAGTTGACCCTGATCGTGGCCGCTCCGGGGTGGAGGCGATCGGCTAGATCGCGTAATGAGGGTCGTCGTCCGCCGACGCACAGCTCGCAGCGCGCTAACCAGGTCGACAAACCGTACGACCTTATAATAACCATCATTCGACACTGACACGAATTTAATTATCGAACAATATTGTGTTTTTATTTACAGACCGTGTGGAGCCCGAGCACTCTCACAAAGCTTCCTTTTTATTAGTTTGGTGCGTCCGGAGTGGCAGACAAACGAAACAGAGTGAAGAAGCCTCGGTTTTTGCGAGCGTGTTCCACTGAATCGACTTAACGGTCGAGTTAAACAAGCTCATTAAAAGCGTTAAAGACAGTACTGTTGATGGCTGATGGATAAAGACGTAGGCAGGCCTGAAGTCCCGTTGGCGCCACGCCGCCGTGTCTATCAGTCAGCTGACGCACAACTATGAAATAAAGCGTTGAGGAAAGTACTGTTTTTTGTCCATGGCAATTTCTACCAGAAAATTTGCGATATATTATTTAATTAAAGCTAAAACAGGGTCTTGGGCAATATCGGCTCATCGACGGTTGTTTTACACGCAGCGTTTTTATATTAAATTTTTCATTTCTGAAAACTGTAAGCTAAATTTGGTGTCGAAATAATGTGTAGCGGCGCGTCGCTAACCCGAGAAAGGTTTATATGAGGTATATTAATAAACATAAAAGAAAAGAACTTCAAACGGTTTGGTAACGAGAATTATAAATAGTACCTAGCTGTATTTATTGTGAGCACGTAGGTACCCGCGCCGTATCGTACATGTGTATTGGGTGGGTCGTTACGAGTACTTAGTAGGAATTAGTTATTTACGTTGTGGTTTGCCCAGCAATGAACATCCCTAGATAACACCTAAGTGCCTATACTTTTTACACACTACTTATGTAACATTTAACAAGCACTCTTATTCTTGTTATGTAGTAGATACTTACGCATTTTCACCTCGGGGGTAGGCAGAGACACAAGCCGTTATTAACATTGCATGCAAGTTCGCCGGTTACAGATGCTTTCGATTAATTGAAGTGTACTTATCTTAATATATATAAATCTCGTGTCACAATGTTTGTCCTCAATGGACTCCTAAACCACTTAACCGATTATAATAAAATTCGCACACCATGTGCAGTTCGATCCAACTTGAGAGATAGGATAGTTTTTGAAACGGATTTCGACATCCACGCGGGCGGAGCCGCGGGCAACAGCTAGTACAATTATATGTAGGTAGGTACATATAAGAGTATAAATAATGTTGACCTACTCGGCTTAGGTCGTTGCGAGACTGACCAAACTGGATGCTTTAATCCTACATTAGTCGGTCGGACATCAGAGAGTCACGATTTAGCCTCTCTCTAAATATTAAATTTGCCCAGGTCAAATATTAGATTGACATCACTTGAAATATTTCACACTAAGTTAGTAGGCGAGTAGTTTTAGCGTGTGTACCTGTTTTTAAACGCTCATGCCTTTTACAGTCGGTTCCCGGAAGGAGTTGGCAAAGGTGCTAACATTCACATTTCGCCTGTAATTCACATTAATATAAAAGATTAATGTGCTACAATTACTTAGCTACTGATTAATGAAGTAGGTAATCGTAGTATCATTAGACTTATCATGAAGTAGGAGGCCAGCGCGCTGCAGAGCACGGCTAGGTTTCACCGGAGTGCGGGGTACACCCTCGCGTCTGAACAACCGAGATGACGTGCGGATTTAGTATGTACGTGCTGAGCGGCGGATGGAGGGGGAGGGGTTCTGGAGGACTTCCGCACAATAAAAGGGTAAGTAGTTGAGCTCATTAACTAACAGCCTCGTGACACGATATCCTACACCTATACCCTTCGTGTACAGTCCACATTAAATGCAGCTGACCAAACAAACCGCTCGAAGAATGTTGACGTGACTTCAAATGCCGACATGCCAACCTTTGAACTCATATTATTCATAACTTGCTGTTACCCGCGGCTCCACCCGCGTGTAATACTGACCCATAGAAACCTCTTCCCAAAATTTAAAGAAGCCAAGTTGCTATTACAATCTTCTGTAGTAAATTTAATTCGCAGCTGTTCTGGCGTGATGACAATATGGTACTATAAAGCTGGTCTGATGATAGAGTAGATTTCCTTAAGCACTTCTGAACTATTTTTATTTTATTCAACTTAGGTGGCAGAAAAGCACACGCCCTACCTAATGGGAAGCGGTTACCGTGGTCTATTGACGTGTACAACACCAGTGGCGTCACACTCGCGCTCCCATTCCTGGAGGAGGAAATGGGAGCGCTAGCGCTTGGGAGGGGGTAATGGAAGAGAGGTTGGTGGAGGAGGGTTGAGAGTTTAGAGTAATTTGTTTTATCTTGGCAAATACTCTGATGCTACGTGATGCGAGGGCTGAAGATGAAGACAGTAAGTGGTCATAGGAACTTCTGAACTAAACAAGATAAACTCATCATGTTTGGGCTTATTTGATTTATCTGGTTATGCACTTACTAGAAATAATGTTTCTTTTTTAATTAATAGCTTATACAACATTCTTATACACATATCACGCATTCATTTTTGATCTATTAGAACTCATAGCTCCACAAGTAGATGGCAGACTCATTTCCGAGGTTGTTCGTCTAGTGTAGGTATGTACTGCTACTGCTAATAAGAGTAATGACATGATACCATTAACGCTGGTGATGTATGGTGGGGGTGGGGGGAGTGGTCGGCGACTGCTCGACGAGATTGTGCTCGTTAATGGCTACCAGACTAACGACAAACTCGTTCGCGGCGTGTAATTAAAGTCGGTGTTTGCTTCCAAGCTTCGAGTTAAAGAGTGGTGACCTCGGCTGTCCTATTCCTGATTGACGATATGTGTTCTGTCTATTTTTTATACTACCGAATAGCCCTCAGCCCGCGCGGATGTCGTTTTTTTTTATACTACATAGGTGGCAGACAAGCACACGGCTCACCTGATGGGAAGCATTCCCCGTAGCCTATGAGTGTGTAACACCAAGCCGTCACACACGCGCTGCCTAATTGAAGGGAAGCGGGGGGGGGGGGGGGCTAGGAAGGGGAGGTTATCGTTGTTCGGTCATATTTCCGGTTCTACTAAACCAATTGTAATCAAACATACGGCAGATTTTAAGTCTGATCAAGAACTTTCTAACAGAAAAGTTAAATCAAAATTCGTTCAATAGTTTCTGCGTCCATCGCGAGCTAAAAGACAAGTATTTAAAAAACCTTGTAACCTATTCACCAGGAGTCACTTAATTAAGGAGAGAATAGGAGAAACGAGAGGAGGTAGTCTCACACACAAACATAATTAATCATCGTCATAATACACCTACAATTTACAAGTTGGTATTACGCCTCAGGGCCAACGAGGCAGCTTCTATGATAAGTACGTAATTATAGCTTAAGCCATTAGAATTAAAAACGAATATCTGATGCAGAGGTCGTTGCTGACAAGTGAACTAAGAGTCTAAGCTTAAGGTTCAAATTAGCTACACAAATAACAAGTAATCTGTTTGTAATATCAAAATAACAACATACGAGTGTACATTATAACAAAAAGCAATCCTTAAAATTATTGTCTGTCTGTCTGTCTGTCTGTCTATCTGTTTGAATGAAGTCATCTCTGCATACTCTCCGCACGCAAAAAAAAAAGGATTCCACGCCGCTGTACTTCAAATGAGTTGTATCAGAAGTCCAGGCTTTATTTTCTCTCCTACTCTATCTCATTCTCCTACCCTTGTGGCAAACTAGTAGCAACACCGGTAATATCGGTCATCTCATTAAGTAGCGGCATTGCCATGAAACTAATTACTACACCACGATGGCAACATCGACACGAGAGAAGGTAGAGTTGTATGTGTTACAAAAACATGTTAGAAAAGTTTTAATTTAATACAGACTTTTATAACGTTTTTTCGTATCAAAAGTTCCGAATACAACATAATCAAAAAAGTTAAGAATACATTACATAAGGCAATTTAGCTTTGATTTATGTTATAAGTAGGCGAGAAGGACCATAAACTCGTAAGCACCACTGCCGCCGCTGCCTAACGCAAATTACACAAAAAAACTTAACGCACACAAATCACAGATTTTACACACGACCGTTATTGTGACGCATGTTAAACAATATTATGATGGCAGGGAACTGTCAGGCGTTTGCAGACATCAAGGGTTTACTGCGAGAACATCGCACTTAGACAGGACTAGTCTTTCCTTTAATGAGCAATACTCATATATATAGGGGGGTCAAAAGTGGGTCGAAACAGTTCATGTAAATGGTGTACGGCCTGTTGCTGGAATTTGTCCTGCGCCCGGCCGTGCGCTTAGATTATTACGAGCAAGACAGTATTTAAAATATACTACTCCTGTATCTTCCCGAAGGACTAGGCAGAGGCGTATCAAGGCCCAAATTTTTCCAATTACAGTTATAATACCACGTAATAAGGTGCCTTTTGCTTTAGGCACACTGACGAGTGTAGAATAGCCCTATCGTATATTCGTCCTGTGGGATTGCGATACCTGTGGCGTTGTGTAACAAAACGGAATCGTACCTGGTGCCTGTGGTTTACTTTATCGAGAATCAGGCATGGATGGAGTCATGGTTTTTCTAGCCGACTCGCGCTTGACCGCAGAATAATCTCTTACTTAGTATGGACGTAGTGTAGCAGGTTGCTGACGGTTGGTGGGAAATACTTCCTCGTCGCGCGAATCACGTTAGTGTTGCAAAGCGTTCTTGCCTGATGGTTGATATTGAAGGCCGTGCTTGTTCACTACCTTAGTACATACATTTTGAACGCTTCAAGTACGAGATAATCAATTAAAAGTTTTACAAAAAAAAATAGCTTTCAGGAGGACATTTCTGGTGTTCCGTATCTCTTACAACCAGTTATATGAACACATCCGTTTTATGAGGAAGTAAGTCAAGCAAAAATCACGCCCAAACGTAATCAGAGTGAAAGGTACGGTTTACGATAGACAGCCCTCGGGTCAACACCGCGCCAGACGTTGATTGATGGAGTTTCGTTAAACGCCAACATAAATTTCGATACAAATGTATGTTACCTCTCAACGTTGATATGAACACAAAGACAAAAGGTTATATTGAAAACTGGGACAGAAGTGGCGTCCTACATGGATCATGGACGCATAATATTCAGGTTAAGCATACATCGATAAAAACAGTGTGTTCAATAGAGAGAGATATTGCGTTCACTGCGGAGCAAAGCTTGACTCTACATGGAGTACCTAGTGCTATCACTTAAGGGCAGAAGCGAACTTAGATATGACATAACATAACATAACATAAACTCGCGCCTATATCCCCGAAGGGGTAGGCAGAGGTGCTAGCACCCACATTTCGCCAGTTTATGTTTAGGTCCCAATGTAATAGGTGGCGAGCCTATTGCCATTAACCGGGCACTTATAAACCTGCGATAAATACACACATAATTCCGAAAAGCATCGAAAAGTCATTGGTGTGTGCCATGGTGAACCTGGGATCGAACCCGAGACCTCGTCTCAGCAGTCCATTACCCAGACCACTAGGCTACCGCGGTCTTTCACTGTTTATATAGAGACTACAAATATGTAACGCTCCAAAAAAGGTTCGGAAATAGGAAGTGACGCCTATACAATGTTGCTGCAGGCGTTCGCGTGACTGATTTCTATTCGTAAGTAGCATGCTTGTTTGCCACTAAGTATAAACAAAAAAAATAGGAAGATACGAGACGTGGTACTCGCGCACTGACCCCGCCCACCAGCTACTCAAAAGTAACTGAATTTATTGCTTTTGTAGCAAAAAGCACACCGTAATTGAACAAAAGAAATAAAAACGTACCGTATGAACATCATTAGTCAAAATAATAATAATCATCCATCGCCTTTCAACTGACTTTATTGCTGACGACCCGGTTTAAGCGGTCGCCGCAAAGGTTAAGAATATAATTTGTATAAGAGTAATGAGGTTAGGTTACCTCTCGAGTAAATACGCTCGGAGCTCGGAGGAGCCAGGGTCACAAACAAACATGACCAGCTTAAGTATTCACTCAATGAAAAAGTGTGTCTGAATAATACGCACCGCTCAGCCGAGAGCGAACGAACGTTATGGAAATAATATTACAAGAGGGCTCTGAAAGGGTCCTCCAGGCTATATTTACGTAGATTTACTCAAAATCAGCCGCGAGCAGGTGCGCAGTATCTTCCAACGCTCGTTCCATTTAATTTAGGGGTTCTCATATATAAAGAGAGCAGGAAACTCGAAATAACATAGTTGTCAGTTGTCACATAAACAAGAAATAAGAGAGAAACATATTTCACCATAAGTTTTTGATGTCGACGACGTCTTCTTCATATTAATATAATTTTATTGTCGCCGAATCAATTTTATTTTAATGAGCGAGCCACATCCCGTTTCAGTTGGAGTTGCGTCACCCGGGAAACGAATCTACTAATGAAGTGCAACAGACATACAAGCTGAATGATTTAAAAGGTCGCTCGTAAACTCGTAAACAACTCTAGGTATGATACACAATGATGTCAAAACTGTAATGTCACGTAAGTGGTGGTAATCGCTACGGTTGTCGGACGTATCTTACACTACACACCACATACTATATAAGTACACATAGATAATAGGATACTTCTGTCAATCATAATTTGGGCAGCCCTTGAGTTTCGGACGCGGAAGCGACTTGGAATAATCCTATAGCGAGGCGAACGTACAAAAAGCTGGTATTAAGAAAAACTCGACAATGTTAGTTCTAGTCGTATATATGGTATAATTAAATGCGGGTCGTTTACGAACTTGGTCTGTGCTCTCGTATATTGTAGGTCGTGTTTGCGCCCCGGTTGGACTGACTACATCTGATTCTGTGTGCTGAGCCTTGGCATGTCCATGAATATTTCATGGGTCGGCCGCGTATTGGAGGCTGTCTGGCCGAAAAGGGCTTCGCGTTAAATAATTTCAGCTTAATGAGAACGATCTCTGCCGTGAGTACCTAGGTATATCAGTGTACTTATTCTACATGGGTGATTTTAATATAATTGTGCCTGTAGGTGTAGACGCAGGTTTATTTTCTAGTCGTAGGTATGTTTGTCTGGCGGCCACTAATTCTAGACTCCGTGCTTAAAAACGTAATTTACTTACACGTAAATATGTATTGAGTATAAAGTCATATTTACATTTTTGGGGCTCAAAACAATCTTAGGTGCTAGCTAGTACATTTAAACCCAAAAACACTTTGGAGAACGAACCCGGAACAATCACTACCGCTGCGCACACGCATATTAATTAATTATGAGGTATTGATTTTATTGTTCGTATCTAGATTGCACGTTTACAATTACCGTGAACGTTAGACCTATTAGGTTATATTCGATCATAGTTTTAATATCTTTATAGTAAGTACCACGAAACACTCGTGTTCGTGCCTTCCTTGTTGAAGGAGCACAAAAAATGTGTAATTGATGTGCCTCGCTAATTATTAGAAACGACGTGTGGTGAATGGTGATGAAATGCTCCACGGCTGTTTGCTCACGAGTGCGCCGCTATTATCGGTCGAGCGCCCGTTGACACTCGCTGGGAGGCTCGCTATCGGCTATCAGTGACCAGTGATTGCGTACGCAAACGTCTGTGACCGTAAGCGATACCTTCGCTTATTGTCAATTACTGCAATCGTATAATGCCCGATAGGGTTGCCATGTTTTGGATATAAAAGATAGATAAATAGAAATAGAAATTGAATATTAGAAATCTTTTTTGGTTTCGGTGGCGCGTGCAATCGGGTTCTAGCGTTGTAATGTTGATTTTTTGACCAATTTTGTTAATTGGACTACTCTACATATAAACATAAATCCCCTTTCCCTTGGTTACGTTACGCCATAAGTCAAAAACGACTTTCAAAATTCTTACTAAAATTTGAACAGAAAACTGGAAAATGTCACAAATAAAACCACCATGAAACCTTAAATTAGACGCAGAATCTTGTCACAGTAAATTTAATTTTAGTGTAATGTATGTATGTATGTACGTTTAGCAGCCCTACTCTACCGCCATTCCACAGATTATTATGAGAATATCAAACCTTCAATAAAGTTTGTACCATTATCATAAAAGCAATTCAATCAATCATTATAAAACTTCATCTGCCTCAGTTTTATAGCACTAATAACTTTTAAACATTGATTCGATATTTATGTTTCACATTATAGTGATGTGTGCTGGAAAACTACGGTATTTCCAAAATAAAGCGATGCTGCGGTGAAATACCCGTTTATTATTATAATAATATGGTCCAAAAATGTAAATATTCGTTATTTATTATGATCTCCACTCATTCTAACCCACAAACAACAAAACGACCAACATTAAAAACGTATAAACGCAGAAATATAAATAAAATTAAGACATTAAAGCTTGTATAGCTAAGATGTGCGTGGAGGCGAGGTCGCCGGGAGATTGCAGTAGCCTCGAGCGAACTGGCTCCACGCAGCTGCACCGATGATGGCGCAAGTTAACACTGTGCTGACTGTGGGAATCTCGAGCCCAGAACATTTCGAGATGCAAGCATATCTATTACAATACAACACAATTCACCCACAGCGCGCGTACAGCAGTGGGAACATTCCGTATCTATTTCACATGAACAGATAAAATTGCAAACATGACCCAATTTTTGATGTTATCACGAGATATACGGCGGCGAGTAGGCGCTCGCGCCGATGCCGTTAGATAAGTATATCAAATTATCAGTACTCATGGTCACACCAACTCATTTTTATGACTACAATCACAGACATATTCAAGCAGACAGGGGACAGTGATTCATGGTTTCAATACTATGGATTAAATGCTCAATCAACGGCATCTTTTATCTTAGGTGCTGGGTTTGATTTCCGAGTCGCAACTCGAGGACGGTAGGCGCAAAGGTTTATTACGTAGGGCCAAAAAATACAGGTAACAAAATATGGATGTAATTAAAGTTTATGAGTACAAGCGTCATTTTAAGAAAAATATAAGATGCCATAATATACAATATTGACTTCGTTACAACATTCAGTTGCTTATTACCCTAGAAACCTGGATATATTCTAATGTAGTAAGTATTCCGTTATAACTAGCATCAAGCAGTTCCAAGTTCATTGCGCTGTTGCGGAATGCTGCAACACTTTTACATAACCATTATAAAAATAAACATCAGAAGAAAAATGTGCGTTTAAAGAATGCATAGATGACCATTACTCACTAAACTATCACGGACATTGAACAGAGTGTTGCGGGTTTGAATTCAGGATATTTGATACTTGTGGATTAAGTCCATGTGAGAGGGCTTTTGCAGGCAAACTTTAAAAAATGAAGATGTAGCTATGACTCTACGAACTAAAAGTTCTTAACACGTACTAAACCATTATTTAGCAATCACTCAGAGGTCTGAGATCTATGTCTAACAGTGGATTGTAATAGACATTAATAAAATAGAATTGTGAGATAAAAATACATTGGCCCTCAGGTAACGGCGAACCTGTAGAAATGTGTAATGCTTTGCATATCATACTCGTATATTTACTACATAACTGAACTACTGCTGCATACTGCTGTTAGGCTAGTCTATCCATTCGCCTTAACCGTTCTCTGCAATTACACTGCTATTACGTTCATTGATTTCTCCAACTGTCACATGCTTTCTAACATGCACTGCACGGCCATTGTTTAGATATCCACATAAATACTATAAATGAGAAAATAACTCAGTCTGTTTGTACTTGTATATTTCTTATGTAATGGTTTAAAGATAGTTCGTGATCATGGGTGCGTTCGTGTGTTGTTTGGTCAATGACAAAACGTTTTTCTAATATTTTTAAGAAAATTGCAATATGTTCATTCTACCTTTCATTTTTATTTTCGTGCTTACCAATTGATCACACTACGAATGATATATAAGACCACAGAACATTAAAAAACCATAGAATTCGTAATTAAGTAAAAATACAAAGGAATAGCTGTCGCCAAAAAATACACTCACACAGACTTCTAGGACGTCTTATTGGTTGCATACATTTTACCTTAAAATATAAGAAGAGCAGAACTACACACCTTATTTTACTGAAAATGAATTTAAAGTACGTTTTGACAAGGTATATACCTACTTCAATTATGTTTACAGAGTACCATCAAATCTGCCCCCATTTTAACGTAATATACAACAGAATTATGTTTAAGCCACGTTGGAATAGAGCACACATTTATTTATCACAATAATACCCCATCTAGCGGTCAATAGCAAAATCAATGTACATGATAGTTTTGCTATACACCAATAGATGTCTAAAATTGTATTGTATTGCAAATCAGTCCTTAAATATAATAATGGTAAGGATGAAATTAACTTAACTCAAAATACGGACACCACTAGAATCGATCAATCGCATAAACTTATTTTTTGATTAGAAGAAAGTATTTCTTTATATTTTAGCCTACTTCATGCATATACACAAGTATATATGTGTGAGGTAAATGCAATTACACTTAGGTTTTTGGCGACACAAACCCGCCCCCATACGATTTCTAGTCCTAAGGATTTTTCTTTGTTCTGTGTATAAGACAGACAGATATGCATATATCTAACAGCTCTATATTTCCAAGCCACTTGCAAACAATACCTACTCTCCTAATTTCTTATAGGCGAACATTTCTCTGAAAACCTAACTTCTTTCGCTGCCAAGTCTACGTTGCTTGGAGTATATACATAAACAAAGAATTGCAAGCAAGCACAAGTAATAAAACATCGCCGAGTGTAGTGACACTTATTCATGAGACGTTGCCGCGTTGGTGAGCGCTTACAAAACGCATCAGATAATTGACTCTGCGGTGAGCTTTACACGATAACGCAACAACACTAAGTACCTAAGACACCTAAGCTGCAGTAAATTGCGCATTATTCTAGTCTAGTAATATATAAATGAACAACATTCTTCATCGTACGCCTTCAGTCTAGTCTCAATCCCATGCCGATCTCCCAAATGTCAAAAAAAGTATTCTTGCAACGAGAAAAATATTTTTTTTAATTTGGAGATTGACATGAGATCGATACTAGACCCAGACTGAATTTAGAACATTTTTTTATGAGAATTGGCTCTCCATTTTTTAAAGTTTAGGTAGAGGCTAAATTATTGGTTTAAATTAACCGACTAAAAAAGGTTTCTGTAGGTCACGCGAACGGGATCAGTAATCCGCGCGGGTAGAGCCACAGGCCACAGCTTGTATTTTTTTTAAATACTTAGGTGGCAGAGAAGCACACGGCCCATCTGATGGGAAGTGGTCACTGTGGCCTATGGACGTGTGCAACATCAGGGCGTCACATTCGCGCTGCCGACCCCGCAGGAGGATCCTACAAAACAACTATGAGTGCTTAGATGAACGATAGACAGCGATCGATTCATTACGACGCAACATACAAATTGATGGGCTTATCTTTTATGAAAGTATTTGGGTGATTAATGATACGATGCGTTTCCTTCTATGAATACTTTTTTTTTAGAATGCTGATGATCTCATTGAACAAAAATATAATCATCGTTGATTTCTAAAAATTCAAAAGTAGGTTAATTATATTTCAACATAGTTTTTAGCGAAAGGCGTATGCCAGGATCGTAGCAAAAGGAAAGATGTTGTTTCTACATGTTACACAAATTACCCCAAGTGAGCATCGAAACCAAAATCACTACAAATCGCTAATTGAAGATAAATTAAACCACTTAACCATCCGTGCAAACAACACTTGATTCATGTTGGAGCAGTGACACAACGACGTTATAATGCCATTAAGATAGGGTTGCCATCCGTCCACGTTTCCCTGGATTTGTCGCCTAATTTTTGCATTTTGCGATAAGTACAATTTGTTTGATAAATATTTAATAGCAAATAGGTGCATTTAAAACTCCCAGATTAATAAAAATATTCATATTTGTACACATGATTCACAAATATATGCACTGAGCAAGAATCGCACTCGCAACCTATGACTTGGCAGCAGTCGAACGCTCTACTGTTACGCCAGAGGTCGCCAATACTCTAACACAGAACTTATTGCTAAATAATTTCCTCAATAACATGTGAATGTATTCTTAACTCATGGAAACCCTACAATCAGACATAATGAAGCGTAATGCGTAAATCGTTGAGTATCAAGTGCCACAGATCCGTTTGGTTCGTGAACTTGACAGATATGTTTATGAACTGTTTAAGCTGAAATGTACAGAAATAGAAATAGGTAAACACGCAGTACATCATCGCAGTACAGAGTCATCTGGCAACAGCCCTCGTCACGCGACGCCGGCCGGCGCCCTAGTGTGAATCGTGAGCGAACAGGTGAATGATCGTAAAATTTTATTGTGCCACGTGGCTTTGCTCACTGTAGGTGTTCTTATCTATTGAGTAACGTAGTAGATAACTCCTAGACTATTATGTCAGAGTCGTAGTACTCAGTGGTAGATTTCGTGCCATAGAAAATAAAGACATTTGGGAAAATGTAGCTATCTCGCATGTTAGAATATTGATTGATTCGAAGAAAATGGAAAAATTACACATGTGAATGGTTAAATGGTAGTGTCGGAGTGAGTTATATGCATACCTACATAAATGTTTTTAATAAATAGCGCAGATTGGAACAAGTCTTGTTAACGAGGAAGATTATACTGCCAGCAGTTCGTATTAGTATTGCAGGAGCGTTATGTGGTATCAAGCATCTTTATAGTGCAGGAAGGAAGAAAAACGTGGCGAAAAAGGACCCGCAGTATGAAACGGCGTTATTGATATTGCAATGGCAGGAGCCAACAAGGACTACTAACTTCAATCGTCTTCCTGAGTTCAGACTTGTAGCCTGCAGGAATTGCTTTCATAAAGTACAGGATCGCCTGATGGGAAGCGGTCACCGTGGCCTATAAACGTGTGCAACCCTAAGGGTGTCACACACGCGCTGCCTACCCTGAAGGGAAGGTGAGAGGGCTGGGAAGAGGTGAGGAGTCTAAGAAGGGACGGGGGAGGAGGGGTACAGTGTGCTCTAGCTACTCTACTTACCGGCGGGAACACAACACGATGGTTATTATGGCCGCGGTCTTCTGTATGGTGGAGGTACTACCCAGTCGGACAGCTCAATTCGGACGGGAGATACCGTCGGTCGTGTCCTACCTCCTTGTAACAGTCCGTGTAACCTTTAAGTGTAGGTATGTACGAGTATATCATGTATATTAGATTAACGTAATATTTATGGGTCAATGCAACTAATTAAAATATCTAATTAAAAATTATAATTGCTAATTGTCTTAGCCAAATTCTTATCGTATCTGTATATGGTAACAACCAACCGTACAATTGTCCGCTGCACCGCGATCGGCAGATAATGCAATTTGCACATAATGAATTGACCTCCATTTAGATAGCTATCGTAGCAAGCCAGCCGTTAGTGTCCTATTGTATTTACAAGCTAACGTCAACCGATATAAGTAGCTCCAGGAACAATATGACTGTTCCCAATGATTTTATATACAAGATTATGTTACGTTCATAGTAACTGACACCTCAGATCTTGACCATATTGACAAGTGTTGACAATTAGCGTTAAAGTAGTATGAAAGATGGGAAAAGTTTAAAAAAAAAAAAAAAAAAAAAAGCACGTGAGTAAAAAAGATAGCTATATACATTATCCGTCAAAAAACGTCCCAATTGGGACGTTTTCGAGTCTTCATCTGGCGCGCTCTAGTAACATATCTGCCTCTTTTTACATGTATAATATCATTGACTGTTCCCCTTAACAGTAGTATGTGTAGTACCTTTGTATCGAAGTGCTGACGATGATAGCCTTGCAGAGAGCATCGCGTCATGACTCGGTACGTGATGTCTGCTATACGTCGCCGTCGTAGTGCGAACCGACGGGCACGATAAATCAACGGTAACATGTTCATTCCTCGCGTAAATTTGTGTTGTACAATAAAACGTATTTTGGCGTAAACAGTAATTTGGCGACGGGACGCAGACGTAAGGTTTTATCATCTGTTCTAGCTACTGCTTTATATATCAGGCACTGAATAACAACATACTTAAAGAGTGCAGACGTGAAGGTACTATACCAACCAAATTTTTAATCCCACAATATATTTTAATGAGGTAAACCTATTAGTAGGATTTCCTTTAACTTTTATGTTCGTTCTGACAGCGATTTTTATTTTCACAAATACATTTGTTGAGCGTGTTGCTATTATCATAGATTAATGAAATAATGAATAATTCAACAATAAACAACATTAAATAGTGATTGATATAATGTGAATAATATAATGAATGAATAAATTGTCTGTCTGTTTGTATGTGCAAGCTTGGTGCAAGAATGTCCGGTTGAATCGTTATAATATTCATTGTCTTGAACTTACGTGTCCGAGCAACTTTTTTTTTTTAACATTATAAAAGTAAGACTCAATTGTTTCGTGCTCATCACACATGGCAGCTAAGTATTATAAATCTAATGCAAGTAACATTATGTAAGTAGGTATATAATGTGGTTTTCATAGGAATTTGATGTCGACGAAAACATGTCTGTCACTTAATGTTACATTATTATCATTATAGTCATTCCACTCCTTATTTTTGCGTTTGACAGCAGTTTTAGAATGTAACTATTGCATTAATCGTACAAGTAAACTTGGAAATGCGTGACTAAGAAATTATATAAACTGGCGTATCATATGTATCTACCCTATTTATAACTCATTACCAAATTTTTTTTTTTTTTTTTTTTTTTTTTATACCACTTAGGTGGCAGACAAGCACACGGCCCACCTGATGGGAAGCGGTCACCGTGGCCTAGGGACGCGTGCAACACCAGGGGCATCACACTCGCGCTGCCGACCCCGCAAAAACCTTCTAATGCCCTTCTTGAAGAACCCCATATTGTAGTCGCTAGGGAAAACCACGGCAGGGAGATCATTCCACAGCCTAAGCGTGCGCGGAATAAAATTTCTTTCAAACCTTACAGTGCGCACTGCAGGCGGATGCAATGTGTGAGGATGAATTCCCTGCCTGTGGCGAGCGGTGCGATGATAAAAAGTGGCCGTGGGCATCATGTCGAACAATTCATCTGAACACATACCATTATATAGGCGGTAGAAGACGCACAGTGAGGCGAAATCTCTCCTCAGGCTAAGCGGCTCCACACCGCCTAAAAGTATGGGATTGTCGACTATCCGCAGCGCACGTCTTTGTACCGACTCGAAGGGGTCAAGCTGGTATGCAGGTGCCCCGGCAAAAAGGTGACAGCAGTACTCCATGTGGGGCCGGACTTGTGACTTATAAAGAATGAGTCTTTGCCCCGCAGTGAAGTACTGCTTCGCCCTGTTGAGCACTCCAAGTTTCTTAGATGCCAACTTGACCTTGTCTTCGAGGTGATTACGGTACTGGACGTCACTGGAGATATCGACACCAAGGATCCCTATACTCGAGGAGATGGTGTGTTCAGGAATTGTGGCGCTACAATGAATGGGGTTTTCTTAGCGGTGAATGCACAAACTTGTGTCTTAGTGGGGTTGAATTGGACTAGGTTTAGTCTTCCCCAATCGGACACTCCTGTGAGAGTAGTCTCGATTTCAGACACAAGTTGTTCGCGACTTTCCTCCACTGCGGACCGAGGGAGGTTAGCCCGGCCCGTGTAAAATGCATCCCCGGTACTGTCATCTGCATAGCAATGAACGGAGTCAGCAGACAGCATGTCATTGATATGCAGCAGGAACAGGGTCGGGGATAGCACGGAGCCTTGTGGAACGCCAGCATTTATGTCCATGCGGTCCGAGCAGCTGCCGTCAACAACGGCTTGAATGCTTCTGTTGGACAGAAAGCTGGCAATCCATTCGCAAAGTCCCTCGGGCAGTCCATAGGACGGCAACTTCGCCAGAAGACCTCTGTGCCAGACCCGGTCGAAGGCCTTCGCTATGTCCAGGCTGACCGCCAGTGCCTCACCCCCACTCTCGATGGCTTGCGCCCATCGGTGTGTGAGATACACAAGAAGGTCACCGGTTGAGCGACTGTGGCGGAAGCCGTACTGCCGGTCGCTCAATAAATCGTTTCCTTCTAGGTATCTCAGGAGCTGTGCGTTAATAACACGCTCCATTACCTTCGAGAGGAGGGAGGTGATAGCGATAGGCCTGTAATTGGACGGGTCTGTCCTGTCGCCTTTCTTAGGCACAGGGTGCACGAAAGCGGTCTTCCACGAAGCTGGGACTTGTCTCGTGGAGTAGGAAAGTGCGAAAAGACGTGTAAGCACAGGGCACAACTCTGGGGCACACTGTTTAAGCACCATTGCCGATATGCCATCAGGCCCACTCGACTTGTGAACGTCTAGGGATTTGAGCTCCCGCCGGACCACCCGTTGTGTGATTTTTATTTCTGGTAAAGAAACACCACACCAGGGTATAGTGGGTGGTACGGCATTCCCGTCGTTCATTGTCGAGTTTGACGCAAAGAGGTTTCCTAAAAGATCGGCCTTCTCCTTAGCGCCATGGGCCAGACTGCCGTCGGGTTTAAGCAGCGGCGGCAAACAAGGCCGACAGAAATTTCCCTCGGCAGCTTTGGCGAGCGACCAAAATGCACGGGTACCCGACGGGTATCGCGCCAGTCGTTCACCAATTCTGCCGATGAAATCAAATTTGGCCCTAGCCGTTGCTCTTTTACTGGACCTCGAGGCGGCATTCAATTTCCGCTTCACTTCAGCGATCTTTGGATCCTTGTTCGCAAGAGCCGTGGTCCAAGCCTTATAAGCAGATTGCTTGTTAAGACTAGCCTCTCTGCAAGACCGATTAAACCACGGTCGCTTACTAGCCCCCGTAGCGATCCAGCGGTTAGGAATGAAGCATTCCATACCCGCTAGAATCGCCTCAGTAACTGCTGTTGCACAGGAGCTAGGATCTTCTGAAGTGAAGCAGAGCCGTCTCCACGGGTACGAAGCGAAGTATTCTCGCAATCCATCCCAGTCCGCTGACCTATAGTGCCAAACATGCCGCCATTTAACTGGCCGAGGTGGTTCTGGCCGAGCGAGAGGCACTTGCGTCCGGATGAGGCAGTGGTCTGAAGTACCTAGAGGTGCTTCCACAGTTATGGAGTATTCATCCGGGCGCGTAGTCAGCAGAAGATCCAGTAGAGAGCTTTTATGGGACTCGACATCTGGTATTCTAGTGATAGAATGAACCACTTGCGAGAGCCCATAGGTCAAGGCAAATTTATGAGCAGCCCTTCCCGCAAAATCAGTGACCGAGGACCCCAGCCACTCAATGTGATGAGCGTTGAAGTCCCCTAAGAACACTAAGTCCGCGGTGGGGTACTGCTCAATTGCCTTGTCCGCCGATCGCTGCAGGTGGTCAAACAGTTGAGTCGTGCCCAAGTCACCGCTATGAGACCTGTAGAGGCACGCATAGATACGGGTGTGGCCACCGTAATCCACACGTACCCACAAAGTGGACAGGTCCCTGTCTTCCAGGCCATTAAGACGGCGACAACAAACATCATCCCGGACGTACAAGCATACCCCGGCACGACTCAAAAAATTATGTTCGAGTTTGTACCCGGGGTACAGTAAGTAGGCTGTATCGGCAGGGGATGATATTTGTGTCTCCGTCAGGAAAAACAAGGTCGGCTTCGCGGTTTCTAAGTGGTAATGGACCGCATTAAGATTAGCATGTAGTCCCCTGATGTTGCATAAGTCCACTTGCAGTGTGGATGAGGATGCCGCTGTCACAACAGTTTTTCTTTTTCTTTTAATGGCCATTTTCGAGGGGTGGGTGGTATGTGGAAGGTTAAGAGAGTCTCTGTGCTGACAACGCAGGAGACAAATCAAGACTTCATGCCACCACCGACAAGTATGGGTTATGTGACCGGCTGGTGCGGCGGGCGGAAGGGCCCCCGGTCCCCCCCTGGATACTGTAATCGGGTCCACTCCGGTCTCCTCCTCCGGCACGACTACAGCACCAGGGACTTTGCACAGACCGCTGGTTCAGCCTCCTGGGGCGGAGATTAAGTATTCCCCAGGTTCGGGAACCGTACGAGCCTGCGGGCGGCCAGCGGATAACCGTTTCACCGGGTCTCCCTGACCGCCACACCAACATTTCACGCCCACACAAGTCAGTGATGATAACCCAAGCCTACGGTCTCCCCGTTGGCAGCACAGAATCCCTCCAGTGAGCTCTGACTACCCTACTTACCGCCGGGAACACAACACGAAGGTTATTATGGCCGTGGTCTTCTGTAGGGCGGAGGTACTTCCCCAGTCGGACAGCTCATTTCGGACGGGCGATACCGTCGTGTCCTACCTCCTATAAAAATGCTTTATTTGTTTCGGTTGATTTAATTTTTACGATTATTTGCTCACTCAATGAAAACGGCTACACTCTACCATATCTAGTGTTGGGATCGAATGAAATCGCTGCAAATTACGAATCCAAAATAATCGTTCACACTTACTTGACATTGTTTGTTGACATTTACTTCAACATAAAAGTTGTAACATATAAGCTTATTATATTATGTATTATGGATTCTTGTAGGTACGTGTTTTCAATGGCTAATCATCTCATCGAAATATTGAAGTTGTGTTGTGTAGGGATTAAAAGTTTGAATTATATTATAGGTAGGTACGTACGAAAAGCACTGAGCCTACTCGTCTTCGACAGCCTTTTGAACGCAGCCACAGCTTCCTCGGCATCCATAAAACGTTTATCTCGGTATTATCTTTCTTTTTCGGAAATAAATAAAAATCGCAAGGTCAGGGCTATACGGCGGGTGACACAGTAGTTTCACATCTGACGTCACCAAATGGTCGATCATTTGCTTGGCGGTGTGCGAAGATGCGTTGTCGTGGTGAAGCAAACAAAAATGCTCGGGCGTCTCGTTGTAAGTGACAACAAATCAAAATGACTTCGCTAGAGATTCATGTTTATGATCACCAATGATGGGTCGAGACTTTATGCAAAAACGCAAAGAGTTTTTACCATGACAAAACAAATGAGCCTAAACTCAATAGGCTTATCTTATTGGCGTAAACCCATAACAGATGATCGGTATGAACAGCCTATAAGTGTCGCCGAATAATTGATACATTCAGGAGTCTTCTCAGGTCTGGGCCGCGTTTCGAACTGGGGTGGTCCATTTGCTTTTAGTTTTAAATAATTTTGATTTAGACGTTTTGTAAGTGCCGCAAATAATGGTCTATACAGAATATAAATGATTTTTGACTTTGGACTTTGACTTTGTACACGAAAGAATGTTTATTACAAAACATATTATAATTTTGTAGGAAGATCAAATAATTTTAATATTATCATTATTACAAAAATAGAAATATTTTTACCAGATTTTATTGCGAATTATTTTATTCAATTATACATCTCGCACGCAAAAAAAGTAGGTATATAAAAAAATTTGAATATCAAGCAGAAATAAAATATCGAAGTTTGAAATCGATTGCAACTTCTTCAGAGACTAAGTCGATTATTGTTTGAAATCGGTCAGGTTACGCATTTGGACATAACTATTTGACAGAAAATTGAAATGTCAAACGCAAAATAAAGGAGTGGATTGACTATAGTGTACTTACTAAATGATTGTTTATAAATGCTTCGAAACCTTAGTAATATGTTTTTAGGCGTTGTGTTATGAATACCTACATATAATGAAGAGGTAAAAGAGTAATGAGGTTACACTGTTGATGGGTTAACGGCTTATAAAGTGGCACTAATGAGTGCAGTGAATAGTGGCGCGAACATTCGACGAATCTAGTCATTAACGCATTTAGTCTATGTTGACGACATCTCGCAGGTGTTATGGACCGCGCAAATCTGATTACTTTGGACCTGGATTATTAAAGTTAGGTACGGTAGGTTTCCTACAGTAAACCTACCGTACCTAACTTTAATAACAGTTAATCGTGTTTGACTCGAAACAAGTTTTACGTTGTGGTAATTGAAATGCTAGTAAAAGCTAGAGTTGGTCGTCATAGTCAGAGGTTGACTACCGTGGTTACGACACTTACGACATGTACTTAGTTCAAATTCCTGATCAAACTGCCTGACGTGAGGTACACTAGCTTATCTATGACTTTCCTCCTATAGTCCCGGGGCCTTTAAAACTCGCCGATGGTCGAGTTTTTAGCTTAGCGAGTTGACACATAAGCCTAAGCGAGGCGTGAAAAAGCATTTGATGAGGCCGTCAAGCTGAGGGCCGCCACTGTAGCACTACCGAAAGGTATATGTGGTGGTGACCCCAGTCCTGAGACTTTGCCTTTAGGTTACCATCAGGCGAGGTAAAGTTATTTTGACGTGTCCTATATAAAAAAAATCATGATCGCAATTATTCGTCATAATGGTGAACCTATTGTCAAATATCAAACTACTTACGTGCTGCAGAACAAACCCAATGACCCTTTCTCTACCCAGAACCTAACTCGATTTTCTCTCAAATTGTGAAAAATATTCTGTAAGCCTTCTAGAACTTAATACAGCAAATATCTCAATTAGTTGGTTGAATTATGTTTCAGAAGCAGATAATTGCAACGTCATAAAAACTCTAGGCGTTCCAAGTAAGGAAACGCTCTTTTAGATCTGGCACAAAAACTATGTTCCACACGAAGACAGCCCTTTATCGTGCCTACAGAAATAACTCATTAGAGCCGGCTACTGACAAGCCGGTGATTAGTTCCAGCCACTTACTGATATTAATTAATTAACTGGTACTACCGAACTGTGTAAGTAATTGTGACTAACACTAGCAAATTCTCCACGGGATCGTGTAACATTAGGCGCGAATGTAATGCCATATCCAACACGCCAGTCTGTTAAGGTAAAATGTATGTCGAGTTTAAGGGGCGACGCGGTGCTTTATCAGTGTAAAGCCTCAATTACGAAGACTTCGTTTACGGAGACTAAATTAAATCCAATATCTTAATTTACAAAGTAAAGCTTTTAAACGTGAATGTTAGAGAACGGTGGGAATCCATTGTAAAATAAATATTGTTTGACAACTTTGGGAGGACCCTCTTGGTTTGGCAACTATCAGCTAAGTACCTAACTACCTGCAACTTCTGCTACTAAGCAACTTCCTTGCTAAGGACCTGCGACAGTACCTACTGGTAAAGCACGTTTTCGTCGCAGTTATTTTTTTATAAGTACTACGTAGGTGGCAGACAAGCACACGGCCAACCTGATGGGAAGCGGTGAACGTGGTCTATGGACATTGCCGACTCTGTAAGAACCTTCTAATTCTTAACAATAGAAGAACTAGGGGTTCTCTTTCATAATTAATAACTAAATCTAAGTGATAGAATTAGGTATATCTTCCTGCTACCTAAGTAATTTATTTTTCTGGTAATAAAGTAAAGTTTGATGGACACATTAACTTAACTGATTCACGTACACGTTTAAAGTTAAACTGCAGCTGGAAGGTGATAGGACCTATATTCTTTTATGTCCTAAAACACATAGACCCATAAAATGAATAGGTAGGTGCACTTACCATTTTAGCAAGCATTGTGTCCATCTGCGGCTGATGCGTGGCGGTGAGCAGCTGTCGGATTCGGCTGGCGTTGGCTACGCACTGGGTCATGCAGCGCTGCAGCGCAGCCGCCTGGCGCACCAGCGAGGCGCTTAGGGGCACGTCGGCCCCGGCACTACCAGCCGTGCCCGCCCCTCGCAGGACTGTCTCCAACACGTGCGCGTGCTGCGACACGTAGTCCAGGCAGCGTCGCAACTCTACCGCTTCGCGACGTTGACGCTCTGCAATGTACCAGTTTTTTAACCACAGATCAAGACAGATAAATTTATGAGAAGAGTTGGGTATATTTAGGGCCCAAGCCGGTAAACCTGTTGATTGACAGACAAGGCTCAAAGGCTTTCCTCTCGAGGTTTGGCGATCAGACGGCAGTCACCCCCACAAAAGCCGTATAAGTCAAACCAAGAGGAGTAAGCGGAAGAAAATTTAGCTCTTTAGATAAAGTCCACAACCCAGTGCTAGAAGGATTACATTCTCTCACTCTGGTCTTTCCTGACCAGACCTGATGTGGTTGATCAAAAATAATATTTCTGAACTAAGTAAATGTAGTCTGAATGATTTAGAAAACTATTAAAGTAGCAAAACAAGCACATGATCCACCTAATGGGTTGTTACCATGGCACAAGAGATCATCCTCCCTAATAGCTAGTTACTTACTAGGGTAGTAAAAAGATAACAGATAACAAGGACAGGGAACGCAAGAGTAAAAGAAATTTAATAATATGAAAGCCCCCACCAGACAAAGGACCTAGGTATCTTTTTTTTAACTACCTATATACTGGTAAAGATCAAGATTATAATTTAATTTGATTAACAATATTATTAAACCCATTGTTAATTAGCAAACTTAATTGATTCATACCAGTTACAAGATACAAAAAAATTATTGATTCATAAAAGATATAATTTTTTTTTTATTAAATCCCAGATAATTTTACAGATTTGCAGTTCGAACAAACTGATTCTTCAGCTTTATTATTAGTAAATATAGTTATTTAAAATCAACATTTAACTCATATCAGAGTTAGTAGTAATCTTACTTGCAAAGTCTCTGTCAACAAAATTAGTGTAAGTAAATACAATTATAATAAGTTATAAAATCTACTCGGGGTTCGATAATATTTTACTGTAGTCACTACTCATAATGATGGAATGTAGATATAAGAAAAAATAATATGCATATGAAAGCACTTTCAATGGACAATAGGATTAGTTATACAAAGTTCCCACACTATTTACTGTCAGGATTTTTATATTCTTTCAGTTAACGGTTCTTACCATATTATGTAGGTATCTAAAACAATACAATGTACAAGTACATTTTAAATGTAATAATTTTTATATTTTCTAAGTTCAATGAATTTATAAATTTGCGAATGTATTGAACTTCGTGACTTGATTTTTATTTTTATTTACCAATTTAAATTTGAAGAGCAGCTAAAGTTATGTTTACATTACACACTGATTACAGTAAAACACTGTAAAGTTGTGAGGAACTCTTAGATAATTATGTAAAATCACAAATCGTGCCATAATTTGATAGTTTTAATTCAAAACAAATTAATTTTAGTGTGCAAAATTGTGATAATGATTGCCATAAATTTACCGTGAAAATCATATATTTTCTGAGTTCTCCTTAAATATTTCTCCTCCTGCAGTTGCCTGTCAGCCTGTGCTTGTTTCTCTCGAGCCTCCAGCACCTCCAGAAAGGATGAAAACAACGATTTTCGTTCGTTGGTGTTTGTAACGGTTTCTTGCATCATGATTGTAAGAAAACAATGATTTTCTAAATGATAAATATGTAGTAGTTGTGTTTTTTAAAGATGTTTTTGATAATAGTATGTGTATTTAAAATTAAGTTGCCAAAAAACAAACGATAATATAAACGAAATCAAACCGAAACTCAAAATCGCACAACCTTCACACTCGCTTCACTGACAGCAACTGCTCTGCTCATAGACAAAGTGCAATAATCAAATTTAAAAAAATTCCAACTGAAGGATACCATAACCAAAATTTTCTATATAGAGAAGCATAGACAATTGGACATAGACTACAAAGTCTATGAAGTACTTTAATAAAAACCAAAATTTATATAATTTATGTTTAATTCACTACATTATAACATAGTCTTATGTGCTTGTGTACAGCTGCAGCTGTGTACAAAATCATGAAGCTATTTATCTATAGCTTCATGTACAAAATGTGCTGTTATGTTTGTGCGTTGTTCTAAGAAACTCAGTTTGCAATTTTGATTGGTCAAAAGTATAAAACACGACTTACTATAATGAGGAGAAAAACTCAAAGGTCGTCGTAGGTGTCGCTAGCATCGAGTCTGCTGGGAGGATTTGTTTTGACGTTACCAAGTTTTTGTTATTACTGTTTTCTTGTGATTAAACACTCGCGATGTATTCTTTTTGGTCTGTCTTACAACTCAAAGCAGAGTTACGTAAGAGAACTGCATCCACAGCTGGAAAAAAAGCTGTTTTGATTGAGAGGTACGCATTAAATTATTTTGAGGTTATGTTGATAAATAATCGCTTTTTGTGTACAAATCTAATAAGATCTTAATTTTCCACTTTCAGATTAGAAGCATACGATCGAAATTTCAACTTTAATGCCAACCCTGGGCCTAGCACTTCACTCTGTGACCCACAATTTCGGTGCCCGCCAGCTGCGTCTTATAGAGATATAAAAGCTGATTCAAAGATTCCTTCGCTAAATAAGCATGAAATACAGGCCTACTTCGAAAGGTGAATACCTACTTTTATAAAATCCTTTGCTACAAGTCTTTACGTATACCTTTGTATGTTAACCTTAAGACTAAAACAGTATTATACCATTAGTAAGTATCTGAAATGCTTTAATTTTTTTGTTTTAGATTCAATACTCGTCTTAAAGGACAGGATATATACGAAGCCAGATATTTGGTAACTGCATGATATAGTGTTGAAGGTTTCAACACTTATATACAGGACTTAACAGGACCAATACAAGGCTCAAATGAAAAAGATTGTTTACATTGTAAACATCTTATTGAGCAATGAAGGCAACATAAAACAATGCCACTGAGAATGTGCAGCAGGCAGCGGTGTAGAAGCACACTGCAAACATGTGTCAGTACTACTTTGTGCTGTAGAAGACATGGTACGCACGAAGTCCATCATTCTGCATCAGGCGTGTACTCAGACTTTGATAACATTTAAAACATTTTATTCACTGGTAGATGATGTGTATATAGAGGCAATGGTAAAAGGAATGACTGATTTTTATCACAACTCTTTAAAACAAGGAATCATTGACAAATTTGTTTATAACCCTTTCGGAACCCTCCAATACAATTGTGCGGTTTATAAGATTCAATTTTTCTTGCGAACTAATCGTAGTATCTGAACGGGCACGATATCACACGATTGCGCGGGTACGTAAGTTTGACCTTCAACACAAATTTTGTGCATCGATCATTCGATGGACGGGTTGCGACCTGTCAAGTGAGGTGTTCGTCCGCGCTCCCGCCATTAAAGACTGTAAGTACTAAAAAGTTAATATTTTTTAGTTTTTATGTTATTTATTGTTGTGATCACGTAATTTTATTAGTTTTTCTATGTGTTTTTATATTAAATTCAATTGTAATCGTTTTAGAAGTTGATGTACTTTGTCAACGAACTTTTTCAACACAATTGTTTCAACCCGGGCCCTATGACTAAACATATCGATTGTATGGGTGCATTTGTTGATGTATTGTTTGTCTATTTTACAGGATTAATTTTACAACATGTCACATATTTTATTAGACGAGCTCCTTAATGGCTCTGGAAATGAAGGTAGCGATGATGAAGACTATGTAGAAGGACCTAGAGCAGCCATTTTTTGTGATTCTTCATCATCGGAAAGTGACTCCGAAGACGATGTGCCGCTTGCAAATTTACGTTGGAGGAAAAGAAAATTTGATGGCAAGAGTGTGCCTAAAGAGTCACCACCAGATATTGCACCAGTCAAGAGTCTTGCGGAATATTTTGAGCAATACTTTACGCCAGATATCTTCGAAAAATTAGGGTAGATGTAGATGTAGATGGTCGTAATTGTACGAACAGATGTTTAAGAATATATAACTATATAATAAAGAAGAATTCTGCTATGAATTTAGTTTGTTTTAATTCACTATTTAATAAACTATTGGAATAAATAATAACTATAATAATTGTAGCTTTAGAATGAAGGGCCCCCAGTAATACAATTGTGCGTGTACGAATTTTCCAAGATGGCGGTCGGAAAATGGAAAACTAAGCACATTTTCGTCATCTAGATACATTTTTACTATGGGTGTGACTTTTCAAACTTTCAAATTCGTGGCAGTTTGAGTGCCGGTCTGAAAGGGATAATATGAATTTATAATAAAACCAAATTAAAATATATTTTGCTTGTATTTATCATTTTTAATTATACTTTGTCTGAAATTACAATATTTATTTATACAAATATTTTACTAGCTATAGGTACATAATTGTGATCTAATTCACTTTTGAGTATATTATAAGTTTTAGTAAGACCAAACAACCTTTCAATATGTACTCATTTACTGGCTAAAGCTCAATCCTTTAATACTGTTAACCCAGGTAGTTGAGTCTGGCCTTTTAAAAATGTTGGAGTATGGACAGCTACATTACTTTTAGTAAGTATATCTTGAATATTTAAGCCACAATCAACCAGAATAACATCACCACTTTCACACTTCTGAATTAAGTCACTTCGTTCTTCTGTTTGCCTATCACTAACAGATCCTGCATATGCAGGTGAACAATAGGACAACAGGCCTCCAGGAGTGGCACCCACAAGTACCTTTAAAGTGTTATTCTGAAAAAATTAACATGGAGTTAGAAATCGTTTTAGGTACAATGGGTAAATAGGTATTCACTGGATGCATGAAGTTATAATGAAGTCATACACTTACGAGTATATCTGCTTTGTTCATAATAATCATCTGCTTTAAAATGCGCGTAGCACAATACAGAGTAATTGGTTGCCTTAAAATTTTTGATTCTCAACGCTTGTTCCCAGGACTGCTGGCGTTTGGGGTCCTTTGGAAATATATGCCTTCCTTGATTTTTACAGTCTGGAGCACAACACAGCGGCATATTGCATTATTAGAAGTAATTATAATTGTTTGTTTACATCGAAATTGCAAATTTGTAAGCGTTTTGACATTTGACAAGTCACAGTCGACTTTGCGACATCTGGTGGGATAAAAAAGCAGTTCCTCTCCTCATTGGATACTATGCCTTATTTTCATCTCTCTATGGACAATGACAACACATTGATGAGATTTGAAATTTGATGTTTTATGTTGTCTGTGATAAACAGTGCGGCTGTCAAAAAAGTTACTTTGCTTGTACGATTGTAAAAATTAATTTTATCCTTTAAATAATGGCACGTGAAAGTAGTGCAGGATTTGATCGACATATTACTATTTTTTCTCCGGAAGGAAGGCTATACCAAGTCGGTAAGTTGTATATTTTTCCAATTGAAAGACCTGCATCAAGCGGTAACCATTAATTTTTAAACCCGTTTAATAAACGAATTAACTAATATTCCACCAGCAAAGTACACTTATTCATATTAGAAGATTGTGTATTATGTTTAGGGTCTATGTTTTCATTGATAATTCTACTGTAAGAAATATTTCTTGAGCTCCTTGAAAAATGTATAGTCATGCACTAGTAAAATCACTGTTTGCCCTGCAAACTTAGATTTTAACGGTTGGTCGTCTTACTATAATGCTAATACGCAACTAATATGATTGTTATTACTAATAAACTACTTGATTACAGAGTATGCATTGAAAGCCATAAACCAAGGCGGCCTTACCTCGGTGGCAATTAGAGGTACAGATGCTGCAGTGGTAGCGGCGCAGCGGAAGGTGCCTGACCGTCTACTGGACCCCACATCTGTCACACACCTGTTCCCACTCACCAATCGTGTGGGATGTGTTATGACTGGCATGATCGGTGTGTACAGCTTTTTACCTGACCATGGTCTATAGACTACTAGTTATTGATTTGTGACTCACAAGGGCATAGTAACTATTAAGTGGGTTGTGCACCTTTCTAGTGTGAAGCAGATGTGATTGATCCATATCTTACTCACTATCCTAGTATATTTCTTGATTGAACAATGGCTTATTAGAATGCTTATCCTTAGTGGTCCCTCCATCATATTGGGTGCCTTACAGAGACTATTAAGAACATTTCCAACATCATTGATTTGTAAGAACACATACTTGTAGGATGTAGAAACCCTTCTCATAGTGCAACACCTATGCTCAAGCCTCTCCGTAAGTGGCGGCATTGCCGCATTACTACACTACCGAAGCAACATCAATACGAGAGAAAAAGACCAAAATGAAAAGTATTTCAAACACCCATAGCCAGATAGAAAATAAAATAGTATTAATGTAATTTGCTGGGAGACAATTCATATGAAGTAAAGCTCGCCTATACTCAACACAAAATAAAAGGCCCGTTTTGACGTTTGTCCTTGTGGCATAACTAGTTATGTACCTATACGATTCAGTATTCGATACTCACGATGAATCGAATCCAGTTTGCATGGGGATTTAATCGATTTGAATATGTATGTAAACTGCATTGGATTAAAGTTCTGATTAGAAAAATTAGCTTAACCTTTGATTTTGTAGGTATTTTAAAACAATACAATGTTATTAAAGGTCAATTTACTTATATTTAATATTTTTTGTTACAATAACATTCACTCAATCACAAAAACAACAAGAATAATTAAATCAGTCTTCAGAATCTAAACACAAGTATTAAAATAAATAAAAATAAAAGTGCGCGTCGGGCTTGAAAAAAAATATCTCACTCGATATTTTCTTTTCTTAACTGATTATTAATAAGTTAATGTTACGTAAATAATAGATTGTAAGCATTAGAATAAGATTTATACATGTAGACCAGTGAATAAAGGCTAATTTAATTTAATTTTAATTTTAATTTAACTAATTTTTAATAGTCTGTGGACTACATGAAAAAATCGTTATGCACAGCACTAAGCCGAGTGGGCGGTACCTGTCAATAAAAAATGTAATTACCTTTAGAACATTTAAATTGATTAAAAATAAGAACTTCATGGGCACGAACTGTCAAAGTGGGCCTTTTATTTTGTGACAACTATAGTACATTTTTATTATCAAATACACATATTTCTGTAACTTGCCTGTTTACAATAAACTTTATTGTAAACAGGCAAGATACAGATATGTATCTTTATTGAATAAAGAATCAAAATAAAATATATCTCCATAAATAAAACCTCAACTCTTATTTGTGTATAATTGACAGCTGACAGCAGATCGCAAGTACAGCGTGCAAGGTATGAGGCGGCAAATTGGCAATACAAGTATGGTACTGAGATCCCTGTGCACATTCTGTGTCGCCGCATTGCTGACATTTCACAAGTGTACACCCAGAATGCTGAGATGCGCCCACTTGGTTGCTGTAAGTATAAGTAATTATAGAGACAACACCTAATTAGTAGTAATGTGTTTAACTCATGGTAGATTTTTCCAGGAAAATCTGTACAAAAACTTTCATCTTAGGTTTCGTTAGGTCATCAGCCTGGAAGCTTGTCATCTTCATATACATAATCTGAAGCCTATATCTTAAATAGGTACATCATTTTACAGGATCAGACCATTTTATGCAATCAAATAAAATGTTTTAATTACCGAACCAATGAATTAACAAGCACTTTTTAAATTGCAAAGATAACCACACGAAGCTTAATAGACATTAAATACCAAATTACATACATAACTCATTTCATTCTGTTTTTTATACAACTTAGGTGGCAGATAAGCACACCGTCAAGATATAACCAAAACAATTGGTTTGGTTCACAGGTATGATGCTCGTAGCATATGATGATGAGACTGGCCCCTGTGTGTACAAGACGGACCCATCTGGCTACTATTGTTCCTACAAGGCAGTGTCGGCCGGCGCTAAGGCTACCGACGCGAACGCCTACTTGGAGAAGAAGCTGAAAAAGCGCTCAGATCTGTCAACTGATGAAGTGGTGCAGCTGGCCATCTCGTGTCTCTCACAGGTGCTATCGGTTGACTTCAAGTCTTCAGAGATTGAAGTTGGATTGGTTAGCAAGGATAATCCTAAATTCCGGTGAGTTGGCTTATTGGTAAAAAATACGTACCATATACCTAGTGTATTGTGCTGGCCCGGTGCATTTCTGCTTTTGTGCATGAAGTCTCAGATTCAATTCCTATTTCAATGGGCTATGTAAGTACTCATATGCAATTTGAATAGTATAAAATAAATAATTATGAACACTTATTCTTTACAGGGTGCTGGCTGAGAACGAGATCGACAGACATCTCACTGCCATTGCAGAGAAGGATTAAGCACTTGTAGAATCAAATTATATCCATTAATTTTTTAATAAAATACACTTTCGTATATGGCAATACTTGTTATTTATATTTATTATCTATAAGTCATCAATTATATTTTTAACAATTCAGTGAGCACACCTTCATTGCCCGCCGGCACGTTCAACGTTCTCGGCATTTCTTGTACGACGTTAGTGAAATTTTGTAGACTGCAGCAAAAGACTAACCCGTTCATCGGCACTTCGTAGTTACGGTGCCTCCTCAACTCGTGTAACCAGGGCACCTTGCCGCACGAGCTCTCGCAGAACACAGCGTCGCGGATCTCACTGACGGCAATAAACGGATCGTTGAGTAATACTATCGCCACGGCCCTGTTCGCCGCCTTGGCGTGCACCACGCTCCAGATGTACCGCGGCACCGGGAACCTGCGGCCCGCCTTCAGGTACAGCTCGGTGCGGGCGTGTCCCGTCCGCAGCGACAACACGCCATGGGTGCCCGCGTACACGTCCACCTCGGCGTGAGGGCGAGACAACTTCAGCAATTTGGCGATGTCGTGATGCATGTGGCGAAGGTTTCCCTCGGCCACGCTACTCCACACGGCGACGCGATTGGATACAAACTCCGAAGCTCTCATGTTTTGGTCCTCGAAGTAGTGGCCGCTCAGAAGCTTGCCGGAGGTGAGAGTTTGGCCGGCGAAGGAGAAGTGTTGGTGCTTGAACAGCTCGTGCAGTCTCCTGTTCAGGCGGACGTCGTCGGAGTAGAGGCGCTCGGCGGCGAGGCGCGTGGTGGCGTCGAACATGTGGTTGAAGTTGCCGAGCAGGCTGAGCGGAGCCGTGCGCTCGCTGTGCGGCGGCAGCGTCAGGCGGTTGAGCGGCGCGTTGCTGGCGCGCAGGTGCCGCGCGGCGCCCGCGTCCGCGTCGAAGCACAGCGTGGCCAGGTGGCTCACCTCGCGCCAGCCGCCCACCGCCTGCATCTGGTACGCGCGCCCCTGCAGCGGCGGCGCGCAGCTATCCACCTACACAACAGTAACCAGCTCAGTCAATAGCTTAGTGGTTACAATAAACTTTACGATCAAGAGATTCCAAATTCGAATCCTGATCGTTACTTTACGGACGTGAACCTACACCTAATACCAGCTATTTAACTTGGCTGGAGGAGTATACGGGCATCTGACCTATCTAAGAGTACCTTAGTATGTAGTGATGTCTAGGTACAGGCGTATTGTGAGTAGCGAATCTTACGAAAATTATTTTGGCATGTAGTCACTGACCAAGTCATTTGAGGTACTAAGAACCCATTTAGACTTTTCTTGGCAGTGTGATGATGACCCAAGCTTATTTTGTAAGCATGCTAATAATATCACAAATAAAGGTCAAATCTGAATAAACTACATTGCAAAAATGCCTAACAAGTGTTAAAGAGGCTAACGAACCTGATGCAGAACATCCTCAAAGATGTTCTCTTGGCAGCCCAGGTCCAGCAGGTGGCGCAGCGCGTTGTCCTCCCGCACGCGGTAGCGGCCAGCCTCGCAGCGCGTCACCAGCGTGTCCCGCAGCGGATAGGCGAGGAACTTGCCGCCGCTGCCGCACGCTAGCGGCACCTCCTCGCCCGATGGCACGCGGATCGTGCCGTCCACGGCGCTGTGGGCCGGCACCAGCGGCATGTTGTCCGGCACGCACTCCGGGCATTCCAGTTCAATGATGCATGGCGCTGATACAAGCTTTACACTTAAATTTGGGGTCGTAAGCGTACATTCAACAAAAGAACTTAGTTTTGCGTGTCACTGCCTAGGTTTCTACATAATGGGTACAACTGTCCACACCACAACGTTAAGCAGGCACCGTCGGTCGGTGGGCTAATTCACGAACAATCGTGTGACAGGCGGACACCCAACGCAGCGTTGCTCTATGAATTTCCATGAAACAGTAGGTATATGCCACGGGCGGCCGCTTAACGCAACAGTCGGCCTAATACTTCCTGCTGTTACCTAAATCGTCATCATAACTTTAGTCCCGGTTGCCATCAAAACTTACACTCTGGAACCCGAAGTACGTTCTCATACTCTTTCTTGGCTTTTACGGGAATAACTGCTATCTAACACTAACACGCCAACTTCAAAAGAAAAAAGATGCCAAAGCCCCGTCAATCAGCAGGGTTGACTTGTAATTGAATGAAATTTTAAGCAATTGCATGCTAACTATTTACAATGATTTTCTGATCGGAAAAAATTATTGACTTGTAATATTCTTCTATTTTGTTAATTTTGCATGCCGAAAGGCCAAATGTAGTGATACTTCAATATTTATAATGAACATGTAACAACTTTTACCTACATTTGCAAAATGAATGAATAAATAAATAAATAAATAACATTCACATAAGGATGTGCTCAATGCACCTGTCCATACAGATACAGTCATCCCATTTTTACCCTAGATGCCGTGTGTGATTCGTGTTCGTTCGCTTGGTGTTGTACCCGGCATCACAAGATTTCAAGAATTGAGGATTCTTTAACACAGTTCTCCTAAATTAGTTGAATATAGGTAGATATTATGTTATTTGTGACCCCCAGTCCTGAGCCTTTTTTTAGCTTACCATCAGGCGATGTGAAGTCATATAGACGTGTCCAATATAAAAAAATATAGAACTTTAATACACAATTAGGCACACATTTTTCACAAGTCCACTAAATTCGTTCATCATAGTGGATATTTTTACCGCAGTGGCAACGCAAATCTATTGAGGCGTAATAACAAAATATCAAAATCACCCTACCCCAGAAATTCGTCCTAATGGTAACTAACTAAATTCTAAACCACATAATTAAATCTTTTAGAAGTATTTGAGATGGTGAAGTACTTCGTCTGAAAATTTTAAATCTTTGACTAGGTACTCAGTCCACATAAAATACCTACCTACATCTTGTTCATGTCAGAATTAAATTTGAATTCCTGCTTATCCATGAATGATGATGAATACGAATAAAATTAATAACACTTACGATCAGTTAAATAAACTCGATTGAAACAAAGCAGTAGCGTCACAAAGCTGATCGGCCTCATGTTGGTGCCGTGGCGGGAAATGTGCGACTGAGCGCTCCGCTATCTGCGGCCGGAGGAGCGTCCTCTTGACACATTGACACCGACCTGCTCACCCCGGCCGATAATTATCAAGGGCTGAGTTCGTTGCTTGTTTATTGTAACAATACTGCTTGTTGAAACGTATTCGACAGATTTTTTTAACTTTTCTGTTGGAGATGGACGTAAAAAATACCGGTTCTACTTAACCAATTACAACCAAACATACGGTAAATTTTTAGTCTAAGCAAGACCTAGATAAAAAAAGCGCATCAAAATCCGTTCGGTACTTTTTACGACCATCGCTTAGGTTTTTTTTTTATTCATGCTAGGCTAACGGTAGGTAGGTAGGTACACCGTAAATTTTTCGTTTGAAATAATCCAGGTGCCTATAGCACGACAAAGCAGTTAATATCTCGATTCGATTCCAATCTTTGTCACATTGGATCATAATAAGTACCGGCTGGTAATGTATGCAGAGCGAAGTGCCCAGTAGCACCTGTCCACTATAGAATTAATGTCGAACTTTTGAAGGGTAAGCTCGCAATCCTGCATGATGCTATGAGAGTTATGTATAACATCCCCACCAAGGCCTGCCAGGCACTTAATTCAGTGGCAAAAAAAAATATCATCCCCAAGAATAGGTTCGGATTGTGGTCCAATAATCTGAGATTACTAACACTACAGCCACGCAACATAACAATGCTGGTTTACGTGTAATGAATAGGAGGCGGGCGGCGAAATGAAAGTCTTGTATTATCATAAGTAATTTAATATGAACATAATATACAATGCTGATGTTTATTTATAAAAGCAGGTAAAAACCGACGAGACACATACACCGTACGATAAAATAGTATTTTATTTATTTCATCAACGTTAACTATAGAGTATAATTACTTAAATAATTAACTATGCCCCGCGGCCAGGCCCGCCGCCTGCCGCCTGCCGCCTGGCGCGGGCGCTCTGCCTCAACCTCTAGCTAGTGCGACGAGGGCCTATGGGACTTAACCAACAGCGACCGGCCCTAATAAATGCGTCACGAGCTACCGCACCTCGCGAGTTGCTCACGGAGATATGTCGCCGCTACTACTGTATAAAGAATATAATTAAGCTTAACGCCACTCGAGCGCCGTGATACAACTCTGCGGCAATAATTAAGTAAACATGCAATAAGCGCGCGGAGAACATCGCTGGACTCCGCTGAGCGAGCTGACGCGCCGCACAACACAACACTAACAAACATGAGATTTTGAAACTCATAGAAAATAAACATTTACTAAACTATTACAGCAATGGGTATACAGGACACGTTGATCGCAAAAACTATTATAAATAACACAAATTGCGTAAGTGTAACGCGGCCGGGCGCGGGGCGACGCGCGCCAGCGGACACCGGCCATTACAATAACAGCTACTACGAGTACAATCATAATTACTTATTTAATCTCCAAAAATACGGGCGATATGTGTATTTATTGCACAAATAAATTGCGAGGGCCATCGTGTACGCGCTCAATGCGTATGAGCACACGGACTTACGTAGATTATTAGAAAGCTAACCGATATACATTTTCTCTGTGCGTGGCAGTAAATAAAATAATAAACATATCAATCACCAACTGTAAAGTGATGTTGAATAATTGCTCTTAACGTTCTAGCATTGAAAGACACTTTATCACGTACATATTAAGTTAAGAAAGTCTTACGAGAAACAACGAAACCGATCACGCGATACTACCATTTGAGACCAAGATTCTAGTGTATTTCATTCAATAGATACGAGGTGTACCGGTTCGATTTCTGCTTAGGTCAAAAAAATTTCATTGCACCCAGATTATTATGCGACTAGAAATTGCACGGGTGGAATTTCACGAGATGGAACTTGCAACTCTACTATACCGCGAATACAATGGTCATTGTAAAAATCAGATTTTACAAGTCGAGATGACAGTCACTTTACCCTTTTTGAGAAAGAGTACACGAAACTTATACACGGTGGTAGTCTAAGGCCGCAGATTGCGCTTTCTGACTGCCACCATCTCATTTTCAATGTTCTTTCCATAGTTTGAAATCACGATGTGACCTGCGTGCCGAGTGCGAGTTCCACAGCAATGCCTTCACCACCATACTAACAGAGTAAATATTAATGTAAAAAAAGGTAGTTCATAAGATTGCCGCCGGGTGGCGCAGTGACTTGGCGTACAGTGTGACACTCGCACTAGGCACTGGCACCCGACTCCCACCTAACCATCCGTCGAAGTCGGCGCGCCCCCTGGCGGATCTGCCCGCACTCGCACTGCCGCAAGTACCTGGGATCTTAATAACTTGGCCCTTCGAGCATTTGCTCTTGACTGAAACAACAATTGTGGTGTGGATTGAGCTTTTTACTTTTATGTTGGATTTCATTGGTAAATGAAATCACGTCAATATAAACTGTGTGTGCGTTCAATTATCTATTCTCGAATACACTCGAATACCTACTTTTAACCTTAATATAAAATGCACAAATGATTCTCAAAATAGTTTAAAAGTTTTTACTTGACTGCCAAGAAGGGTTATTTCAAAATTTGGTTTAGGTTTAGGTGTTTACAAATATAAACTGTTTCAACAAGAAATATCATTCAAGAACTATGCATTGCCTTGCCAACACAAAGTTTATACTCTATAAGTCCTTCAATAAACAATTTTACAACCACACATATAGATAGAAGGAAACTTCAAAACCACTGACATAGAACTGAACTGAACCAATTAAAAGTAGCTCTTATCTGATAGTAAAAACGCCAGCTAATCCACTGGTACGGGGCGCGGTGCGGGGAGGGGCGGAGTGGGGGGGGGGGGTGCTTAGGTGCAGCAGGCGCGGGTAGGCGGCGCGCGCGAGGGCCGGCGCTCGACAGCGATGCGCGCGTGGTCGGCGTCGGCCTCGCGGCCCGACGTCTTGTCCAGGATGGCCTCCGCCAGCTCCGAGAACGCGCGGTCGATGTTGATGTTCGCCTTCGCCGACGTCTCCATGAAGCGGATGCAGTGCTCGCGCGCTATCTGCACATCACCAAACCATCCGCTTTCAAATGTGTACTTACCACCCACGCATGTAGGTACAAAGCAGTAAAAAAACATTATACATCCACATTTCTCCACCTATATTTTTGATCCTATCGCCGTCAACTGAGATGAAGAAATGAAGAGAGTATTTTGAAAGGAATACTGCTCTTATAGAAGGAACTCAGGAACGAGTCCCTATGCTTCTTAGCCAGCCATTGTTCGCTTTCGTATGCTTGATGTGTACCATGCATGATGTGAATATGTTCATAAAATTGTTTAGATAACTTCCTTTGGATATGTATGATAACTTCGATTATAGGGGATACGTATCTCTGTGTCCATGGACTAAATTAAATCATGCAGAGGAAAAAAAACATTATAAATTGTTGATATCAATAAAATTGCCTTAATTAAAATAGTTCATTATCACAATTAGATTGATGACCAACACGGAATACGAGCACGAGTACAGATTTATATTTCTGCGGGTGAGTCACGCGGCCCGGCGAGCGGCGGCGTCTCTAGCGCTTCGCGTTCGTCCGAGACTCATCATGAGACGCTAATTAATGCTGTTTTCACAAACATTAACGCATCTTTGTTACACCAACCACCAAATTCCAATCTCATAACCATTTGCATCAAAACTATGATATACAAATGTATTTAATAGTCACGGATTCTATTATAATTTGTCAATTGATGTATAAAGATGTACTATAACTTAATGTCTACCAGTAATATGATTTGAACTTTGCAGGGGCCTCCTACATGCAATTTAACTGAGATTGCAATCTAATAAACAGCTAAATATGCATGTACTGTCACTTCTAACTGTACTTTTGATAACCATATCAGGCTTGGTTAGCGATTGACTGTGATTCCCAGTTCTCCGGGAATCACATAAAATAACAGAGCCATCCTGTCTCATCCCACAGGTGAAGGCATGTACGAAGGAAGGAAAAAGTATAATGTTAGCTCTAATATGTGGGCAGAAAATCACAGTTTGAATATGTGTGAATGTGGGTGTTATTACGAGGCTAATAGGCACATGTTTATGTATGTACCTATATGGTAATCAACATTAAGGCCAACTAGATTTGGTTAAATATTTTCCATACAGTGACTGCCTTAAAAGGGCAACTCCTGTAGAACTAAATTATATCAGTACATCGGTTTGTTTGAATATCAAAAATTGATAATATAATCACTTTTATTTGTGTAAGTTATGTAAGGACGAACTTTAGTGAAATGGCCAACAAAGGTGAGGCTGATCACCTGTCCAGCAAACAGCATCCCCAAAGTAAATAAGGACAAACTTTACTGGCCGACCCAACTGACTCATGCACCCAACACAATACTCAGTCAAGGGCCTATTCTGTCATCAAAACTGCATCTAAAATGACAACTCTGAAGTATTATTGGTCTAAAAAAATTATTTCTTTTTAAAATTGACTCAACACCAACATAAGTAGATAATGAAAAAAAAATCTGAGTCATGTTCATAAGAGTATTTAAGACAATAATAAATATGACGGCAGAACCTATACTGTTATCTTCTTCTCAAACAGGGGTCAAAGTTGCAGGCAAGAACTAGAGTGCTTAAAATAAACATTACACAATAAGTACAACAAATCTCACCGCTTCTCCGCGCTCCTTGCTCACAACACGTTTCTCTTCCATATCACACTTGTTGCCTAAGATCATCTTCTCCACATCCTCATTTGCATGCTGTAATCATTTGAATTGTTTATTTTAATGTTATGATATACCTTTACTAAAAATTGGTGAATCCTAGTCTTCAATATGCTAGTGAATTTAAATAAAAAAAACATGCATAATTTATGGTTGCAATCGTGGTCAAGGTTTTTGTATATTACTAACTGTTCTATTTATGACTTTCTATGTATTGCTATATTTGAGTTTCTAATTCAGGAACTTCCAACTAGAACATAATAAACAAAAAAATATGAATTCATTACCAATTAAATTAAGATACCCAGGGATTGATTTCATGAGGTTTCAATAGTGAATACTACTACCACCATATCAAAATGCATTACCAATAAATAGCTATATCTTATCCGGACAAACTGCTACATAGAAGGAAAAGTACCTATTAAAATGAGTAACAGGAAGTTACTGCATTTTAAAAAATGATCTGGTTGCTAACAGGGTCTTATAATCATGTATATTGTAGAAGATTGATGACCTATCTGTTCAGGTCTGTGTAACAGATAGGTATAAAACTTACTTCGTCTATATTTCGTAACCATTTGACGATATCATCAAATGTTTTCTCATTAGTTATGTCGTACACCAGCATTATGCCCATCGCACCGCGGTAGTACGATGTGGTGATTGTGTGGAACCTCTCCTGGCCTGCTGTGTCCCAGATCTGTAGTTTGATTTTTTTGCCTCGGAGCTCCACAGTTTTTATTTTGAAGTCGATACCTACAAGTCAGAAGCACACGTTCAAAAATAACAATTAAATGACGCATAAATAGCTGTAACTTTATTCCGACGGTGCACACACTGCTGCATAATAAATATACGAAAGATCAACAGCTTTGTTCATTGCAAGATATGCTTCGATGGTATAAAATCACATATACAAAGGTGGTTCATACCGATTGTAGATATAAACGTAGTTGTGAAGTGGTTATCTGAGAACCTAAACAATATACAAGTCTTCCCTACTCCGGAGTCACCAATTAAAAGTAGTTTGAACAATAAATCGTAGGTTTTCTTTGCCATTTTATTAGATTTTACGTTTATGAAAAGTAATAACTTTAGAATCCAAAAATCATCCGACCCAAAGATTGACAGCTATGCTTCAATTTGCCATATAAAATAAAAATGATGTCATTCCTATATTTTCTGTTGCAAAACTAAATTTAATTTTAGCGTCGCAGTTTTATAAAGCAGTCAATTTCTGTTGTTCTTCTTTAATTCAGTTTAATTCATCCCATATTCCCATCCCATAATAAATAATAATACTCTGAGGGACAGTGAGGGATTTATGAGACTTCCATTCTATTCTCAGTCAACGACGGGGTACAGAGATCACAGATTAATATTTTGTAGAGTAGAGTAGAGAGAGGGAGACACAGAGACGTCTTTCTTTCATTTTTCATTACTCTGTCAACTCTGTGTAGAAAGTATGGCTTCCGATTCCGACGCGCGTCGCCGGTCGATACTTTTATAAGTCTTTCTTTTTTAAAATACTCTGTGCTCCATGCTATGAGCTGAAAATCAATAAGATTTTCAGGCGTTGTGTCTCTTGTGAAATAAAAACTTGTGTTAGTTATGTGAGTGGCACGATTTCTTGTAAGAGAATTGTCTTTATTTATCAACAAAATGCATCGCCGTGGCGGGAAACGTATCAGGATGGATGATCCTCCTCCTGAATACGTAAATCCAATGACCCCAGCGACTCCAATGACGGATTATGGCGGACAGTCAGTTCATGAACCAGAGACTCCTAATGTAAACTATTCTGGGTTCAATGTTGGTGCAGTGGCTAACTCAACAGCCACGGAACCACCTAGGGATGAAGCTGAGGAGTCTCACCATGAAGAAGAAGAACCAAGATCACCGTCTCCTACACCCACCAAACGTGTGACTCGAAGTCGCGGCCGGAGAGGAGATGGTGGATTTGTAGGTCGTTTAGCAGAGTCGCCACCACCACCACCATTGCGCAGGCGTGGGCGTGGTGGTCGCGGTCGTGGACGAGGTCGGGGCGCCGCCCCACCGCCTGCATACTCTCCTCCTCCAGTATTGCTGCCTGGTGATGATGAGAATAGCCTGTACAATATACTAAGATTTAACAAGACTGCTATAAACGTAAGTTATACTGCCAGATTTAATTTTTTTAACATAACACATTTTCATACCATAACACACATTGTATGGTACAACATAGTATTATAGCTTTAGCATAGTATAGTATTATACTTAGCTGACTTGTTATTGCAGCAAGTGGTGGACATGTGGATAGAAGAGTACAAGACCAACCGTGAGGCAGCACTGGTGCAACTCATGCAGTTTTTCATCAATTCTTCAGGGTGCCGCGGGAAGGTCACCCCTGACATGGCCCAAATGGACCACACATTAATTATTAAAAAAATGACACAGGAGTTTGATGAGGTAACTAGGTCATTGCTTTAAAATTGAGTGTTAACCAATTATATTTTTCATCTAGAGAGAGGTAACTTGTTCAAACTGATTACAGTATTGTAAGTTTTTTAAAAAAGGTAGTTTTAATTTAAAGTTCTGTTTCCTAGGAAAGTGGAGAGTACCCATTGATAATGACAGGGCAGTCCTGGAAGAAATTCCGTGCTAACTTCTGCGAGTTCATCCAGACTCTTGTGAAGATGTGCCAATATTCTATCATCTATGATCAGTACCTCATGGACAACATCATATCGCTGCTCACTGGACTGTCTGACTCACAGGTGCGAGCATTCAGGCACACTGCTACACTTGCAGGTAAGGTATCATCTAAATTTAGTAGTTAATTTGGTTTAGTCTAGGAATGACTGATTCGCACAATGACTAATAACGCACAAACTATAATTGATCAATTTTTGAAATGTACAATTCTTTAAATGACTGATTCTACAAATGACTGATTCTGTAAAAGACTGATTCTTCAAAAGACCGATTCTTTAAATGACCAATTCTACAAATGACTGATTTTTCAATTCTATGAGTAGGTTGAACAGGAATATGGTAAATAAAATGCTATGTAAGAGTGGGCAGATCATATTATAGGTAGCATTCTTCAACAAACAGTTATTCTTATTACAGAATGGTGTGATGACATACATTTCCCCATGTAATACATTTTTTTTTATTCAGACTGTTTAATTGACCTTGATGGCCTATATAAATGTCTTTTCACCCCCCGCTTAAAGAACCCAGGATTGTAAGAAGAAGGAAAGTAGTTTTATAAATAAAAATTTAGTAATAAGCTAATCTAAATTTTTACAGTTATGAAGCTGATGACAGCTTTAGTGGATGTAGCTCTCCTAACCAGTGTGAACTGTGACAACTGCTTGCGTCAGTACGAAGCAGAGAGACTGAAGGCTCGAGACAAACGGGCCAATGAGCGCCTGGAGGTGCTGGTTGCAAAGAGACAGGAACTTGAGGAGAATATGGAGGAGATCAAGAATATGCTTTCTTATATGTTCAAATCTGTGTTTGTGCATAGATATAGGTGAGTTCACTTATATTATATAATAAACTAGCTGTTGCCCGCGGCTCCGCCCGCGTGGATGTCGAAATCCGTTTCAAAAACTATCCTATCTCTCAAGTTGGATCAAACTGCACATGGTGTGCGAATTTTATTATAATCGGTTAAGTGGTTTAGGAGTCCATTGAGGACAAACATCGTGACACGAGATTTATATATATTAAGACGAGATTTATATATATTAAGATTAAGATTATAGAGATATCCTGATTATTTTCTAGATTTTAGTGTTTGACACTAGTTTTATTATTTTGTTTGTTTATTAGGGACACATTGCCTGATATAAGGGCAATCACAATGGCGGAGATAGGAATCTGGATGGAAAAGTTCCCTGCACATTTCCTGGATGATCTCTACCTCAAGTACATAGGCTGGACATTGCATGATAAGGTTTGTGGTGCTTGTTTTCAATGATTACAATGGCGAGTGTAGAATATTAGGAACTTTGCATGTCATTAACTTATGGTTGTATTTTTTAGGTGGGAGAAGTACGTCTCCGCTGTTTACAAGCATTGCAGCCTCTATATGAGTGTGAAGAGTTAAAGGGCAAGTTGGAGCTGTTCACATCTAAGTTTAAGGATCGAATTGTGTCAATGACATTGGATAAAGAGACTGAGGTTGCTGTGCACGCTGTGAAACTTGTGATTGCCATTCTCAAGTGAGTTGTTTGCATTTCTTTCTTTCACATACAAACCTTCCTAAACATGTCAATCTATTTTGTCATATTCAGGCTAGAGACCAAAATTACCAGCTATTGACACACTTTTTTTGGATTTATAAAGTCTAGTCTTTGATGTTTTGATATTTTAAAATGAAAGTATAGTGCGTGGCATCTAACGTGGCCAGATTTTGGAGTAGTATGGGCCCCACTACTCCAGAACCTTGCCAAGTTAGATGCCGTACACTATACTTGTTTCTATGCGACGCATTTTGCTACAAACAAGTATAGTGTACGGCATCTAACTTGGCAAGGTTTTGAAGTAGTGGGGCCCTCATTACTCGCAAGATCTGGCCACGTTAGATGCCGTGCAGTATAACAGTGGTGTGATGAGTGTGTAGTAATGTGTGGTCTGCGTGTGGTTGTGTATGTGCAGGTCGCGCATGCACCCGGACGTGCTGACGGACAAGGACTGCGAGAACGTGTACGAGCTGGTGTACTCGTCGCAGCGCGTGGTGGCGGCGGCGGCGGGCGAGTTCCTCAACGTGCGCCTGTTCCGCGCCGACAGCGACGACGCGCCGCCGCCCGAGCCCGCGCGCTCGCGCCGCGGCAAGGCGCGCCTGCCCAGCACGCCGCTCATCCGCGACCTGGTGCAGTTCTTCATCGAGTCCGAGCTGCACGAGCACGGCGCCTACCTCGTCGACTCGCTCATCGACTCCAACCCCATGATGAAGGACTGGGAGTGCATGACGGACCTGCTGCTGGAGGAGGCGGGGCCCGGCGAGGAGGCGCTCGACAACCGCCAGGAGTCCTCGCTCATCGAGCTCATGGTGTGCTGCGTGCGCCAGGCCAGCACCGGCGAGCCGCCCGTGGGCCGCGGCGCCTCGCGCAAGCACCACCACATGCTGTCCAAGGAGCAGGCCAAGCAGGTCAGCGACGACCGCACCAAGATGACGGCGCACTTCATCGTGACGCTGCCGGCGCTGCTGGACAAGTTCGGCGCGGACCCCGAGAAGCTGACCAACCTGGTGTCGATCCCGCAGTACTTCGACCTGGAGCTGTACACTACGCAGCGGCAGGAGGGCAACCTGAGCCTGCTGCTGAACAAGCTGCGCGAGGTGGTGAACGTGCAGACGGAGGCGGAGGTGCTGGAGACGTGCGGGCGCACGCTGGAGGTGCTGTGCACGGAGCAGTGCGGCGTGTACACGCGCTGCAACGTGGCGCGCGCCACCATCACCGACATGTGCGTCAACCGCTACAAGGAGGCCATCGACGAGTACCGCTCGCTGCTGGAGGGCGGCGAGACGCCCGACGCCGACGAGCTGTTCAACGTCACCAACTCGCTGCGCAAGGTCTCCATCATGTACATGTGCCACAACCTCAACGACACCAACATCTGGGACTCGCTGTTCGAGGACCTGCCCAAGTGCCTGCGCGAGAACGAGTCGCCCATGCCGGCGCAGGCGCTGGTGTACGTGGTGCGCTCGTGCTTCTACTCGCTGCTGTGGTCGCTGCACGGCGTGGAGCAGCGCGCGTCCGACGGGGGCGCCGCCGCGTTGCGCGAGCGCCTGCACGCCTACGCCGCGCACTGCCGCGCCATCGTCGCCGGTGGCGCCACGCCCGACCTGCGCGAGGAGGTACGCGTGTTCACATAACTACGTACTACTAGTATACATGGTTCACGTCACATGCTAACGAGACATGTTGTATGGCAGGCGTACACGAGCCTGTGCGACCTGCTGATCTTCTTCGCGGAGCAGCTGGCGACGCTGCACCACCCGGGCGACGCGGAGATGCGCGCGCTGGTGTACGAGCCCGACGCCGCGCTCTGCGACATGCTCAACGACTTCATCCAGGAGTTCGTCTTCGTGCAGCACAACTACGGTACCGCCCCGACACACACTCACACTACACACACTATACACACTCACACTACACACACACACACTACACACACAAACAAACACACACACACACGCAACGCACACATACCTACCCAGGTGACAGTTGCCTACATAATAAATAAGTAGAAAGGAACAATATCGTCCTACATCTTACTACAAACACTATAATATAATCATGCTCTGTATTCAATGACATCTGACAGATTCAAACACAAATATACCTACGATTATTTAACAAGTGTAAAATATTAAGTAAAACTTATGGGGATAGGGTGTTGATCGATGTGCACATATTTGAAACATACTGTTTTTTTTTTCAAAATTGGGTCATAGTTTGAATACACAGGGTGGATTTTTTAAGTGTTTATGGATAGCGAAGTTCGAACGAGTTAATAGAGAAAAATACTCAAAAGGAGTCTGGAGAATTGTTGAAGTTCATGTCGTTTCCATACCTCATTTTTTTAATGGTTTTATTGCAGCTAAATGTTAGTACAGTCTAAGAAATAAAAGCGCAGCGTGTCATTATTTTAAAGAATTCATCTTCTAAGTGTGGTTTTAGTTTTCATTATAATTGGCTCTGGGGTTCCTTTTAGTATTTATCACTGTTCTCCACCATTTCGGATTATGTTATCCACGCGCACTACTAAAAATTGGTCCTGTATGTCGGGTTAGGGGTGTGGTGCACTTCATGGGTACTCAGTGTCGATAAATATATTCTACAAAGTTGTGAGTGCTGTTATTCGCCGTTCGATTAAATTCAAAAACAGTTTAAAAGAATCTTTAAAAGTTCAGAATGATGTAGCGATTAATGGTGCTCGCACTACATCGAGGTGTGCGCCTCTTCACGTCACTGTTGCAACGTATAAAACAGACAGTGGCCGAGAAAAAATATGCATTATTAACGTCGACGTAGAGTCGGTTATGAGAAGCTCGGAGCCCGTCCCCGGCGCTGCGATAACGGTGTGGTATGTTTGGTTGCATGTCACGCCCGGGGCGCGCGGGCTGTCGTGTCGCGTACTATCCGACGTCGGTAAGCCACTTGCTCCGCACTCCGTTCGCACTAGATGACACACCGACGGCGTATTTTACCTTAGTAATGGCGCGACCTCCCACGCCGAGCGACCTCGCCGCTCTACCGTTCGCGGGGCCGCCGCGACCTCCTCGTCCTGTCCGCCTCCCACCGCCTCCCACCGCCTCCCACCGCCCGGTTCACACGCTTCCGCGAACGGTAGAACGCGACGACTATGACCCGGCTGTCTATGCCGACCTTCGACGAGTCCCGACAACCCCTCGAAGCATAATCTAAAAGTAACAGTGTCGAAAATTCGTGCGCAAACCGGGAGAAGCATCTTAAAACATTCGAATGATTGAGACGCTAAATTCTTTGTTCGTGTTTATTATATTATCGTTAAAATAAGTTTAAAATTTTCAAAGTATATACAGGTTGTACCCATCACGGTGGACCACTATTTACAACACATTCTATAGTTGAATAGTTGCCTAATGCACTGCCCTGTCGAAGCAAAGAGCGAGGGGGCGTGTCGGGCTGTCCCGGGGCGCGGGGCGGGCGGGTGTCGGGGGTCGCGGCCGCGCGCCAATAATGCATATTTTTGTCTCCACGCGACAAGCGGACTCTGTGCACTCGCTATGTGTTATCACTTAACATTACTAAGGGAAAATTTGTCGCGCCCGCTTCATAGATGCGATCCGAAACCGACTGCGAAACACTCACTGTACTACTGGCGGGACTCCCTGCGCCCTCTGGTGCCGCCGCAGACATGTAGGTGTACGGTTATTAGTGGTAGTGTTCAGGCAACCCGGGAGATGATATCGGAGCGTATTTAGTGTACGACCAGTATTCGCTGGCGGTATCGGATTGGAAATGAATAAAATTAACACACTTGACGAGTTTTGTGGATTTTGGCATGATTTGTGCAGTGTACATATAGTTTTTTATTTGCATTATTATATATTTTTCATAAAGCATTGGAATTGTCATTTTATCCGAAATAGGATGTTAACAAGAGATCATTGAAAATACGGCTTGTACTAAACACGACGGGGTGTGGTACTTTCCTGCGACTAATTTGAATCGAAGGATTATGTAACCGAGCTTATTTGTTTCCTGTAACATGTAGCCTGTAGCGCAGTGCATGATTCTGTTTTAAGAAGATCACCTCAAGTTGTACCACTTTATAAAAACAAGTCGCGAATCGTTCACATCACTACAATTCGGTGCAACTTGAGGCTTGTTACACGTGATGTTTTTATGTGACAAGTTTCCGAGTCCTCCAATAGTAATTATTTATGTGGATCGATCGTAATACTTGTGAGGAGTATATACTCGTATAGCATGAAAGCATCACACGTGTGCCGTGACGCACGACGCAGAATGACGTGACGCGGGTGTTGTACAGATGGTCAAGACGAGAGACGCATCGAGGAGCTGCACAAGCGGCGCAACTTCCTGGCCGCCTACTGCAAGCTCATCGTGTACAACGTCACACCCATCCGCCGCGCCGCCGACGTCTTCAAGCACTACATCAAGGTAATACACACCGTCAAAGACAGGAATAATTGTTTTTAAAATTCCATCCCTAAGGAGGTAAACTAAACGGTGAATGGTTGTATAGAATTTTGTCATTTTTTTGGTTAGAAATATTTTTATGAGCTTTTTAAATTTCACCCCTGAGGAGGTAAAATAAGGGATCAATGGTTGTATGGAAGTTCCGGTATTTTCAGAATAAGATGCACCAAATTTCAATTACCCGATCTGCTTTTGGTTAAAAATAATGTATTGGTGATGTCCGCAGTGCTACAACGACTACGGCGATATCATCAAGGCGACACTGAGCAAGGCGCGCGAGATCAACAAACTGAACTGTGCGCTGACCATGGAGCTGGCCATGCAGGCGCTGTTCTCCGAGATGCTGGCGCGCCACACCACCCTGCACCGACAGCTGCCCGAGTTCCTGGAACTCAAGGTACGCGCCCTACATGGTACATACTAGCGTTGGATTGTTCATTTAGGGCTCTCTATGGGCCTGGCTTGTGGTAACCTTAAAGAAAACCCAAAAAGGCCATGGGCTTATGGTCAGCCATCCGGACCCTACTGGCCCAGTCCGGCCCTCGTACATACTGCGGGCATATCAAGGCGACACTTAGCAAGGCTAGACAAGATACAGATCGGTGTACAGTGCGCAGTGATATAATAAAGTATTGGTGCGTTGCAGGAGTTGGCGAAGCGCTTCTCGGTGATGTTCGGGCTGGACGCGGTGAAGAACCGTGAGGCGCTGACGGCGCTTCACCGAGCTGGCATCTCGTTCGCGGCCATCGACCAGAACGGCCACTCGCCGCCGCCGCACCTGCTGTTCCTGGAACCGCTTGCCGAGTTCTCCAACAAGCTGCTGCGCCAGGATAAGCGACAGGTCAGTGCCAATACACATTGTGTTAAACTGATACAAGTAAATTGAGGGGACCATCATTATGGCACTGTCGGTGTATGTAATGCGGACCCCGTTCTTGAGACTTTGCCTTTAACTTACCACCAGGTGACGTTAAGTCGTATTAACGTGATCGACATAAAAAAAAAAAACAAATGTAGATAATTATATTTGATGTCTCGATCTCGACTGTGAAGGTTCTAGAATCTAGGGGTTTGTGTCTAAGTGGTAACTTAACCTCGGAGAGAACGTTAAGTCGACGGTTCCTGCCATTCTTTACGGGTAATCGGAACCCTGAAAAGTTCGATAACCTGGTGTAACTGCAGAACTTTGATATCGCTAGTAGTGGGATGTGTGATGGTATTCGCTTCACGGAAAGTAAAGTCGCACTCGTAGTTAGACTAAAAACGGATATTAACTTAGTTGGGAAATGGCTCGGGAGGATGAGAAGTAATGCAGGCTTGTGGTGGTTGCAGGTGCTGAAGTTCCTGGACTCGCGCATCCCGCACGCCGTGCAGTGGGGCGACGACTGGGCGGCGCTGCTGGCCTACCGCGGCTCGCTGCTCACCGACGCGCCCGACGACCGCCCGCCGCCCGCGCGCAAGCACTACGCGCGCCGCCCGCGTACGTACCACCCCTCACCACCCCCCCCACACACACACTCGTCTAGTCCCTCCACACACTTTGATTACATAGCCCCTCCCCCATCCCCTCCCTTCTACAAACCACATTCACTAAGTCTCGCTACAGATCCTTCTCCGCTAGTCTCCCACACACTGCTACCCTACTCCCACACATACTCTGCTGACCCAAACCTGCCCCCCCCCCCCCCCCCTCTCCCGTCCTACGCCACCGAATTAGCTCCCCACACAGGCATGTTCTGCTGACCCACTAGCAAATAATAATAATAATAAATATTCTACGACATTCTACACAGCGCACCCTAGACCCAAAGTAAGCTTAGTTTAACTAGCGCGTGTTATGGGTTCTAGAATGCTGATAAACATACTTATATACTTTAAAAAAAAACATACTTATTATACATAGAAACACCCACACCAATGCAAATAGATATATTCATGCATACAAACATTTGCACTGAGCGGGAATCGAACCCGCGCCGCCTGCGTAGCAGTCGCATGCACTACCGCTACGCCATCGCCACAGAGGCCGTCTAATAAATTCCACACGCTATGGATCTAGCCATCCTTCCACAATGCTGACTTACCCTCCCCACACAGATGACCTAGCCCCACTATCCACTAACTACCGTCCTCTGCCTTCAGGTGGACAAAACGAGGAGGAGGAAGGCGAGGAGAACGCCGAGTCGGACCAGGAAGCACCCGGGTGAGACGCGGGCGCCGCACTACCCCACTCCTAGTTACACATTATAATAGTACCTACCACACAACCACAGATTTATTATGGCACCGCCGTCAGCACCTAACTCGTGGGTCCATAAAGCCGTCCGCTGCCTGACTCATGAATGCGCTATTACTTACATAATAAGGTGAGAATTTCGTACAAATAGTCCGCAGTGCAGACGCCCGCATGAGGCAGCTGACGACCTGAGAGCTGACGCAGACGACTTAGGTGCTGACGTCAGTGCTATAGTATCTAAATATTTTTAATCTTAACTCGCTCCCATATTTTATGGGTGAGAGAAAGATTAAAAACTTAATTTTAATATGAATTGAATTTGTCTGAATTTCGAAATTGTTATTTTCAATCGACGTGAATGTCAGTATCTTAAACATGGCCTTATAGAGTAAGTAGTTAGTGTAAGTATATAGTGTAATATAAGATAGTATTAGAATCCCGAGTGGTAAAGACTCGGGGCGATTGTTGCGATGGTCTGTTCCGTTGGATATTGTGTACTTTAGCGTAAGTATTGTGACTTTAATTAGTATATTTAGAATACGAAACGGGCATATACAAATTGATGCATTTATTTACATTTTAATAAGAACATAAAAACTAAAACTTATTAAATACCTTCCTCGGTGCAAGGACTTAATAGCAAACTCAGCTAGAAACCTTGCGTTACGTGTCGACCACAGAACATTAAAAAACCATAGAAGTAGTAATTAAGTAAAAATACAAAGGAATAGCTGTCGCCAAAAAATACACTCACACAGACTTATAGGACGTCTTATTGGTTGCATACATTTTACCTTAAAATATAAGAAGAGCAGAACTACACACCTTATTTTACTGAAAATGAATTTAAAGTACGTTTTGACAAGGTATAAACTTCAATGATGCTTACAGAGTACTATCAAATCTGCCCCCATTTTAAAGTAATATACAACAAAATTATGTTTAAGCCACGTTGGAATAGAGCACACATTTATTTATCCCAATAATACCCCATCTAGCGGTCAATAGCAAAATCAATGTACATTATAGTTTTGCTTTTCACCAATAGATGTCTAAAATTGTATTGTATTGCAAATCAGTCCTTAAATATAACAATGGTAAGGATGAAATTAACTTAACTCAAAATACGGGCACCACATTCTGTCGTACATTTTTCACAAACTTACCTAAAATGATAATTTTGACAGCTCTAAGTAGTGTACCCCATATAGTATAATCGAAAATGAATCTAATCGATTTTCGATTATCGTTCCCGTAGAATATGGAATCGATAGTTATAAAAACACAAAAGCATTTATTTTTTTATTATTTTAGGTAACTTATTTCAGAATGATAAAAGAGAAGTTTTATGGTACCTACCGTAATTATGTCTTGCATTATACTTAGCCACTTTTATTATTATATTATATTATTATTAGCTATATTACAAAAAATTGTAGTAGATAAGTACTTAAAAATTTCAATAAATTAATTTAAGTTCGATTCATTCGATTCCTGTGTGTCATAGTCAATTGTGCTGAATTCTTGCAAGACGCTTCACTATGAAAAGTGGGCGGTACTTGTCAATGTGCTACGATAATTTTAGAGGTATTATTTTGTATATAAAAATACGATACTTCATAGACGTGAACTGTCAAAATTATCATTTAGCATCCTGAATTGGACAGGTATAGAAACTTCTAGAATATTGAAGTAAATATTTCGTGAAAACTTATAGGAAAATAAACCTTAAAATCAATCGCATAAACTTGTTTTTTGATTATTTTAGCCTGCGTTGTGCACATACACAAGTGTATATGTGTGAGGTAAATGCAATTACACTTAGGTTTTTGGCGACACAAACACGCCCCCATACGATTTCTAGTCCTAAGGATTTTTCTTTGTTCTGTGGTGTCGACCTATAAAATCTCTAAAATTGTTACAAGCTGTAAGCTATTAGAGTCCTTTTACTGCTCTCCGTGTTTTAAAGTTTAGGGTTTGCGCAGACGAGGGATTTTTGTACACGAACTTTTTTTGTCCTCTAAAATAGATCGCTTACAATTGTATCGAGTTAAGAAAACGAAGGATTAAGAGAACCGCGTACATAACGTTCAATTGTAAGCGATCTATTTTAGAGGACAAAAAGTCCGCGGACAAAAATTCCTCGTCGGCGCAGGCCCACAGTACAATGTCAGTATCTAAGTAAATATGCTTTGACATATTCGACTTGGTATATTCCCGGTGTCCACCACCAATTCGTCCACCACTGGTGGACAGAGAGACAAATTAATTATGAAATGATGTCCCACTGCCACATTTTCAATGTTATGTATTTTATCAAACTTGACTGACTGCCCCCTGACCATATAAATTAAGTGTAAATAAATGCATGTTCGTTTTATATCTCGTGCCGTGTCTTAATATATTATACAGTATATGGTGAAATATTATTGTATGTATTGTAATTTAGTTATAGAAGTAGTTATAATATACAGTCGACAAATCGATTCTCTGAGTACTTCGACAGTGTTGTCTTACTAAGGCATCTCACCTACAATATTATTGCACAATACTATTGAATAGTGTTGTGAATAATATGAATCAATAGTGTTGTGTTTATGCGAGGAAATTCAGTTTTATTTCTTTTATTTTTTATGGTAAGTCGTGGAATCATTTTGTAGACTGTATAAAGTTGGATGTTGGTTAACTATTTGATAACTATTGTAGTTTGGTATATAATATATTTTTTTAATAAATCATATTTATTATATTCTTACATCTTTTATTGTAATGTACCTAGTGAAATTGTTGGGAGTTTGAATTTTAACTGGAAATGGGCTGTAGCTAGATAATTCTAATAACATTCAATGGTCCATAAATGAAAAATACCTAATTATAAATTTAATACAAAATAGAATCGACTGACGTCCATGCGTATGTTTTTTATTTTGAAAAAGCATCCGTAGAGGCCGTTAAGGTAAGGATTTGGGATGGTAACCCATATCTCCTGGATCTTAGTTCATTATCTCATTATGCAAGTGGACTGAATATGAAATAATCTTGAAAGTTATGTAAAACTCAGGTTTATCTAAAATGTCATCTGTCAATATCCTTGAGGTCGAAGTCGATTTTACCTGCAAGTCAGTGCACCTGTTAAACAACGGGGACGAGGCTCTGGCGCAAGTCTTCCTGTCAAAGTTGGGAGGTGGCATGACATGGCAATTGTTCTCGGAAAAGTTAACATGCCAATCAAAAAACAAAAGCCCTGTTTTAGCGGTTACGTTGGACTTGAACTGACTAAAACCTTACGCCGTCTTAGGTCTTCGAGCACCAAGGTATGAGGTGACTCAAAAGGCATTTCCCTCGCGTGTGCACCAAAGTGTAAATGTTGGATTTTAGTGATGCATCGCTACGAAGGTGATAATACATGGGTAATGTTTTCATGCATTAACAAAATATGAAAGGTATTTGAATATCGATGTGTGTTATCGGCGCGCTGGCCAGGCGCAAGAGGCGGCGCGTGCGGCAGGCGCCGGCGCGCCGCTCTCCCGCGCACCCCCGGCCCCGGCGCACGCGCAGCCGCACCGCGCAGCTGCAGCGCGACGCGCGCCTCACGCGCCTCACGCGCTCCGGCTCCGACAGGTCAGTCTTTAACATCTCCAGTTCTACTCTACCGATTGCAAACAAACGTACATCACATTTTAAGTCTGACCGACACCTTTCTAACAAAAACCACATCAAAATTAATGTCACCCATTCTAACTGATCTGAACGATTCACTAAAAAAACTTGAAAAAGTAAATTTCAAAATGTAATAATCAAACTATCAGTGATTCCAAAGGTTTGACAGATCATACAAAATATCTAAATTCTCCATTTTTCTTTGTAATCAAATTGAAATCAATCGTTTTGCAAACTAAATCGGACACCTGATTGTCTTGAAAGTCAAGACAATCAGGTGTCCGATTTAGTTTAATTGTGTAAGTGCAATTGACTAACTTACTCATAAGTACTTGATTCACACACACTCAACCTCAGTCACTAATATATTGTACGTGTACGTGTACAGAAGCAGCGGCACGGCGAGCTCGTTCTGGCGAGAATACGACACGTCTTCAAGAGACACCGCACTCACTACTGGCTCCTAGTACCCTGTTGTAATCTTCAATGGCCAAACACTGTCCTATACTGCGATGCAATGATTGTCATTCAGATTCAGAGAAAAAGAAAACAGTGCGTGTTCTCGATGCTTTTGAAATTCAAACTATGCCACGGAACAGATTAAAATACACAATGTATTTATTTATTTCATGGAACAAGAAACATTTTATTTTTTACAATATAGTAATGTATCCACACTATTGTCTTCGTGTTACTAAAATATTTTTAAGTTAAAAAAAAAAACAAAGTTTATTATACTCAACACAAAATAAAAGGCCCGTTTTGACGTTTGTCCTCGTGGCGTAACTAGTTATGTACCTATACGATTCGGTATTCGATACTCAGGATGAATCGAATCCAGTTTGCATGGGGATTTAATCGATTTGAATATGTATGTAAACTGCATTGGATTAAAGTTCTGATTAGAAAAAATAGCTTAACCTTTGATTTTGTAGGTATTTTAAAACAATACAATGTTATTAAAGGTCAATTTACTTGTATTTAATATTTTTTTTACAATAACATTCACTCAATCACAAAAACAACAAGAATAATTAAATGAGTCTTCAGAATCTAAACACAAGTATTAAAATAAATAAAAATAAAAGTGCGCGTCGGGCTTGAAAAAAAAAATCTGACTCGATATTTTCTTTCCTTAACTGATTATTAATAGTCTGTGTGCAACATGAAAAAATCGTTATGCACAGCACTTAGCCGAGTGGGCGGTACCTGTCATTGAAAAATGTAATTACCTTTAGAACATTTCAATTGATAAAAAATTAAGAACTTCATGGGCACGAACTGTCAAAGTGGGCCTTTTATTTTGTGACAACTATATGTGCTCACTAGTCTAGATGAGGTACTGTGTAAGGTGCAATAGTTTAAGGATCGGCAACGCAAGGGTGACGCCTCTAGTCGCGCTGTCTTGTCTGCTTGTCTGCCACCTAGGTGGTACAAAGATCTCTAAAATTGATTTTTTCAATTTATGTGCCGTCAAAGCAAATATAATGTCTGTCAGACAGGAGACTCCCCCTCCCGTCACAGTATATGCAAAGACCTATATATTTTATAATTACAAGGCAATTGTTTTATACATTTTCCGAGAATTTCCAAAGGGTGGGTGACTATACTTTAGTATATCAGTGTTTAAGAAAGTTGCAAAATGCAATTATAAAGACGTTTTTAAACAAAATTACTCATAGATTTATAAATACCAACGTATCCCGAAAATGTAAGTCTAAAGAACTCACATTGATCGCCAGTGCGTACGTTGAAAAATGCTCTTTCCTCTGAATTTGTCTAAAACTATAGATAGATAAGAATAATTAACAACGGCTGTGCTAGGCTAGTTACTGTTAAATTGATATTATTGTTTATTTGTTAGCTTATAATGCATGTAGTGTACCTTTCTTACCAATAAGGTAAAATATGTATGGTTGTCAAAGTGCCTTAGATGATAATGTGGTACAGTCAGCGTCAAAAGTAGATGATGAAATATACATTATTTTGGTCAACAACTTTCAAAATCTGAAAATTTTGATGCTGACTGTACGTGGGTAACATTTCTAATGTTAATAAATAGTGTTCATGACCTTCGCCTAGCAATAATAGTAATTATTATTAGCGTGTCTTGTTGTCACAGATAGATATTTCGTATATCTTTAGATAAAAGCTGGAAGAAGGCATGTGTGTATGCGCACATTTTGAAAGCTTACAATACAGGTTTTTGATAGTGTTTACATGTTTTAGATTTTAAAAGTTTTATTACAATAAAGTGTTGAAACAAATAGTTGTTATTTATTTATGCGTGAATAACTGAAATTTATTTGTATAAATCAATAAAATTTAAGTGTCTGTTTGTAATACATACATATTAAATTACAAATTTAAAATCAAAGAGTATGTATACCTACATATAAAATAGGCAATTTTTATTTTTTTTGTCTATCTGTCTTTGTTTGTTTAAATGATGTGATCTCTGGAAAGGCTGGAGCGATATGGATGGAACTTTCACTGGCAGTTAGGTACTATATTACAAGGTATAATATAGCCACTTTAATTTTTAAAGAATTTTATTAGGGCTCTGCACAAAAAAATGAAATCTGTACAAATCTAATCACGTGGGCCGGCTAGTTTTTACTAAAAAGCCCTGCGGCTAAGGCAAATGGCTTATATCTTATAACATAATGGTAAGATAATTTGCGATTATGAAAAACTACGAGAAAAAACGACATTGTTTCGAAACAGGATTTTTTTGTACCGTTGTAGAAGTTTCATTGCTTCTACAGCTGAGTCTCATAATTCTACTTATACTTACAAATACGCCCTTTCTTTCCCATTGGGATAGGCAGAGACGTATTTCCAGTGACTGACTGTAATCTTGACACACTTTTAAAATTAAGTTTTTAAAAATTGGATAAATCCACGGAATATTTAAGTTTATTAGAATTTAAAAGTATTCAGCGCTGAATATCTCTTCGTGCGTGGGATACCACCCCTATTGGACATCGGAGGGGTAGTTATGTCGATTCAAACCCATTAAAACACCACACCGTCTCTCACCTTACCCGCTCCGCTTCAATTCCGTTCCATAAATTTGGTTGGCTTTTACTTGAGCGACTGCTATCTGACTCATCAACACCGAGAGGAAAGCCTGCGCCAGGAATCTTGTCTATCGATCAGCAGGTGTACCTTGTTTGCTTCCGTGAGCTTTTGCTATTATAAATATTTGACAAAGCAACCATTAATGAGTCAGCCGTCCGAATATGGTCGTTGTCTTATTACATATAGCATAGCTATAGGTAAATAGGTTTCTATATATATTAAGTAACAAAAATGTAACGGTAAATATGGCGGGTATTTTTTATGACGCAAGTATTTTTTGTTTCAGTATACCCGCGAGCGTATACTTACGTATCTAATTTTGAGTTTCCTTGTAAGGTATGTACCTATCTACTATCGATAAAGTCAAGAAATAAATCTTAATGAGTTAGATCTCCTAGTATTACTGTTAAATATTTATCTTCTCTAACCACAAGCCGTTTAGGAGTGGCAAACTGGTAGGTACAGTCAGCGTCAAAGTTCTATGAACATTTTCAGGTTTTCAACAATAGTTTTGAGCAAAGTAACTTATGGTTCTTAATGAAAATGATGTTTAATTAAGTACTTAGTTGGCTTAGTTACCATTTTCATTTGAATTTTTAAGTTTGTAATCTGTGCAATCATCATAGACTTTTGCCGCTGACTGTACAGTGCGTAAGCTTTCGCTTTGCCCCGCTTCTACTTTGTCTACGATCAACTTTGACGTGAAGCCGTATGCCTTAGCCTTAGCGTAATTTTAGATTTGAAATCATTATAATAAATAAATAATAAATATTCTACAACATTCTACACATCGCTCCCTAGACCCAAAGTAAGCTTAGTTTAACTAGCTTGTGTTATGGGTTCTAGAATGCTTATAAACATACTTATATACTTTTTTTGTAAATACATACTTATTAAAGATAGAAACACCCAGACCAATGCAAATAGACATATTCATGCATACAAATATTTGCACTGAGTAGGAATCGAACCCGCGCCCCCTGCGTAGCTGTCGCATGCACTACCGCTACGCCACAGAGACCGACCATTATTTAAGTACAGACCTACGTTTGACACTGACTGTACTACGTAGGGGATTCCTAACGTAAAATATGGAATTGCGTTACTTAAATTGTAAATGAAGACGATATTATTTATATTTAATATTCTACACTTAGATATAGGTACTATAATAGATACTTAGACAATATTTTATGCATAGTTCCTTCCTTCCAATACTTGAGCGGGAATCGAGCCCGCGATCTACGGCTGAGCGCCACGGTGGACTGCTACGTCAAGCGTAGCAGTTAAGTGCTCTGCCGCGCCCTTCAGTCCGCAGAACGACTGTATTTTTGTTTGTCTCGTATGGATCTCGTAGGTACCTACCTATTAAAAGATAATATAATATATTTAATGACCACAGGAAACACTTTAAAAAAGTCAAATGCGTAAGAGAATACGTAGGTACCTAAATGCATGTATCATGGTCGGAATCGTTCTCATTCATTATTACTTGTACCTTCCTGTTTTCTAGCGGAGACATACGTAAGAAGACGTCACTGCATGGGAGAAACAAATGGTAGGTAGGTACAGCCGCACAGGTAGTGTTTAAGGAAAACTCGTCACAATGTCCTCCTAATCGCCATAATAAATTAAAGTAAACATAATTACTGCATTTTTCACATACTTAATGACGATTATACTTTCAGGAATTTACAGATGTGAAGTCTGTTTCAGCCGCGGGACATGATCCCCCCCCCCCCAAACTTCCAAGTGAAATTGAAAAATCTTTAGAAAATTTACAAAATAAAAAGTTATACAGGGTGTCCCACGCCGATGCCACATGGACGGGAAGTACCTCCCTTATAATATAATATACATAAAAATAAGTCGGGTTTTCCTTCCTGACGCTATAACTCCAGAACGCACGAACCGATTTCCCTGGTTTTGCATTCCTTGGAAAGGTCTCGGTCTCCGTGAGGTACGAGGGTCCACGCGGGCGGAGCCGCGGGGACCCGCGGGCTAGTATAATATAGATATCTAGACATTTTTACTGAAATAAGACTTCATTTTGATTTTAAAAACAATTTAAAGTGCATTCAAAGATTTTCATAATTTCGCTTGCAACACTCGGTAATCGAACCTGTTAAAATCTGAAAAAAAAAAACATCCTGTACTCTTATGACATCAATCGATAGGGTCAATCATAAGGATAAAATGCTACTGTGAAGCTGGTCGGATGGATAGAGTCAGCAAGTCTCCATAGGAATACCTGAACTGAACACAATCGAGATTGGGTTAGTTTGTTTTGTCTTATGCTACATGGTATTCAAGGTCTGAAGATGGAGACGGTAATTGGTCATAGGATTTTCTCAACGGTGCCTATTTACAGAACCGCTTACATAACATAACTTTTACTGGAGAGCGTTTAAAGTGGTATTTCATCGTGTTCTATTTAATTAACGTACCTAATTTAACGAATTATTCCTGAAAGAAGTGCCTAGGTGACGTGGTAGTTGGTACCCACTGACTTTTACGGGCTTAACCGTAACTATCGTTTTGTGAAAAAAAGTCTGAAAATATTTAAAAAACTGAGCCTACATCAGTTTTTTTTACTATTTTCAGACTTTTTCTCACAAAACGATAGTTTCGGTTTCCGGTATCCTGAATGAAGGTCATGACAACAAAACCTGCAAATCACGTTGGTATCTACCACTAAGGTGAATGTACAGAATTGTACCTAGGTAGGTACTTAGGGTCCGTCGTGCTGAATTATACAAGTAAAACCCGTCATGTTTAGGGTCAATTTTATATTCAATCAATTTACCTATATCTAATTCATTCAATAAATGGAAAGTGAAAGAATAGTACCTACCTACTGACAGTATAATTATGGAAAACATAAGAAGAATTTTGGCAAACACTACAACTTACATTGAATTGTTACTTAACACGGGTAGGTACCTATGTTATTTACTTATTCAATGATGTAGTTTGTGTGGGTACGGTAATACTAAGTTATAGTAAAGGGCTATCATGATCGTCAGCTAGAAATTACTTTGTTATAAGATCACAGTGGGACACTACCCGCTCGTCTCTGTGATACGCTGCGGTGTGTGATAGGCCTTACAATTTGAATGTACTAAGGTGTGCAAGTAGTACTCGTTAATGTGTGCAGGTGCGAGTGCGACGCGGTTCAGTGCAAGGGAATGTGCAGCTGAACGCGCGGGAGGCGGGGCTCCGGGGGGCGGCGCCGCCGGCGCGGGCGCACTTGTGAAAGCTCTACTCCAACAGTACCTAGGTGTCATATTTAATTTTAGAAGAGGCAGGTTAGTAGTGTCTAAGTATGCAGTTCGTAAACATAATCTTTGTAAAGTTTATTAAGTAGATTTTTAGTTTTGTAGACATTTTGATTTTTATATGGATTTGTATTATTATTTAATTTATTCATGTGGTTAACCCACTTAGTACCTAGTGGTTACTGAAAATGTCACATTTATTACACATTTCGTTATTCCCAAATGTCGTAATACAATAAATCATTCGGTCATTTTATGTCAACATATTTTTAATATGGGTATATGGTATATTATGTCATATCACTTAGGTTGACATTATACTGACCACGTGAAGAACACAGACATGGGACACAAACTGTAGGGAGATGAGTTGGTGGTGCGTGCAGTGCGCTGGGCGGCGCCGGCGCGAGCGCAGGCCGCCGCGCCCCGCCCCACGCACCACCCCACGCCGCAGCCCCACGCTGCAGCACTTGAGAACAGTGTTTCACACGTTTTCCCATACTCAAATAGCTGGCGCCATGTGCTAGATATTTATTTTCGTATGCCAACTAGAAGGATCTTTAATAGGGGATCGGCCATGATGTCCTTATTGTTTTGTATACATTAGATAACGTGCTATACATCCGGGTAGCCGCCGCCCACCACGGCTATTTATAATTATAGTGCCCGCCGCAACCGTTTCCTAGTTAGGTACGCCTATGAACCTTGCTAGCTACAAAGCTGATGTATAACCAGTGAACGAAACGAGCTGTAACTTCTGATATCTGCACACACAGCTATCTCTACTTTTGAGTTAAGAGAAGGAGATAGTATGCAAAACAGATTATTAGGTACCCACGAACGAACATAAATATGTAGATACAATAACCTATTTTTTTTCGTGTGGAAATACTCATGGATACTCATCTTTCTCTGAATTTTGTGTGACCATTTGATTTCTGATTTTATATGTAATGTTCTTAAGATTTTTTTTTGTTTTACTTAAATTATTATACTTTAAGTATACCTACTCCCTACACCACGTAGGAAGTAGGTATAGTTAAAGAACCGCGGTTCGTTTCTTTGTGCATTATTCACTTTTTATCGTGGTTATTTATCACTGTTCCAATCGTAGCGTTGGATGTAGAGTAAGCTACGGCGGCGCTGTGAATACCTACTTACTATCTTCGGTGTTGCAAGTGTTAACAGGCCACGGTAACCACTCACCAACATTTAAAATGTTTGATTCCTTATTTGCAGCTGTAGTAGAATAAAAGAAAAAGAAATCCTTACAAAGCAACGGCTGTTTTGTTAAGAAAACTGCATTTCTTCTGTACATATTGAATTGGTCACCATTTAAAAAGAAATTTTTAGGTGTTTTACTCTCTCACAATCATTATTTTTTAAGCTCTCAATTTATTGTAACCTACCTAAGTAGGTACAAACAAAATAATGTATCTACTATTTTAACTTTTGACATACCTCCCATTAATCCGACGTTTTAGAATTTCATCTGTCACTTTGAAAATTTATAGACGGGTACTTAGATGGCGTCATGTTCCTTAACCTACCCAAATCTACATAATCTTCTCGACGATACCCACACTCCAACAAAGCGGCAGGAGCTTCAATAATTGGAGCGTCTGTGTTTCCTTAATTACGTTGTTTACTGTATGCTCCGTGGGTACCTATCAGTTCGGTGGGTAAGTGGGCTTGGCGGCAGACAGGTAAGTGGTGGCTCACTGTAAACAAGCAGTGGGGTAGGTCGGGGAGAGGCGGCGGCGAACCCCCGGCGCGGTGAAGGTTAACTAACAAGGGGCAGACGGGCGCCCGTCCTTGAACCTGCGGAACAAGGCGCTGGGAAGTCACGGACTACCCTACTCAAATATACAGTGAGGGCGATACGAGAGCACATAAAAGTACTCACTGTTATATTGCAATATACTATCATACTACAATCGTATTCGAAAACATTAGTTCCGTTTTGATACGAGACTTCAACTGTCTTGTTTTAATAAAACTTACCCTAGGCGCACACTTGGCGACAGGCGACTAGACGTGACGACAGGCTGCAGCCGACAATTTCATAGTGCCAGAGTAGACGTGGCGACTTCGCTTAGCTTGTCATCGCGGCTCCGCGTCTCTGACGCCAAGTGTACGAAGCTTTGAACGACATACCTAAATGAAATTCTCGGCCGTAGCCTTTTTTTTTTTTTTATCGTGCGGAAATCCGCATGGATATCACCCCCGTCGGCCGTAGCCTGACGTCGCGTCTAGTCGCTGTCGCATGTCGCCAAGTGTGAGCCTAACCTAAGAGCAGCAGCTGTCGAAAACTATACCGGTGAGGAATACATTACGGACGTATTAAACTCATAGTACAGCCTCTGAGCACAAGACAGGAGGGTTTTCTCTAATTCGCTAATTATCTGGTTGAAATTGATCGATGGGAAGATGGCGCATAATTGAACATTTGATGTCCGTAATGTAATAATCTCGTTGGTTTTAGGCTACAATATTCGTAATGACAATAAATATAAGTACTTACATTCAAAAGCGTCGGTAGCTTAGTAGTCAAGTAGTCTTTTTACGATCGAGAAGTTCTGTGTTCGAATCTTGATTATTACCTACATATCTAGGTACCTTAAGTCTAACCAAGACCTTTCTAATGGAGAAAACTTTTTGCGTCATAACAAACAACAGTTTTGCGTCCATCGCGAACAAACAGACAAGATTTAACTGAACCCAAGAATTTTTTTTTGGTATAGATCTCCAGTTTACAGAACAGCTCATTTAATTGTAGGTATAATAATTAGTAGACTGGCCTATGCCTGCGGCTCCACACGCTTTCTTCTCAAAGCGCTGGGTCATTTGATTCTGTAGTTGCCCTGTGACTCACGGAATGATGTTGGTGCTATAAAGGTGTCGTTACACCTTCATCGGCATTCTCGTGTTAGTCCCAGTCGCTCTGGATTCCGGGTCCGGAAGGTTCAAATAGAAATCTTAAATTCTCATAATAGATCACAACTGATATGCCCCAAGAGTGGATGTATGGTCGATGTATGGTCACTGTCATCACTTGCCAGGCCTCTAAAAACATTACGAGCTATCAAAATTAAGAATATTTTATGTTGGTAAATATTTTTCACAACCCTTTCGGCACTTTCGCCACCATTCACACTTTGTTCCTCTTCCTCAGTGTTTCCCACAGGTACTTAACTTAAATTTTAAAAATAATAGATATATTTATATTTCTTATTCTTTAATAATTTATTATTAATTAGATAACACAACTTTAAATACGTCCAGCGCATTTGTAAACTTAGTTCAATAAATAAATTCCTCATACATCAACTCAATAGATGTTGAGAATAATAAATTAAATTAATGAGTATCTTTTCTATCACCACTAACTGCTTATTTTATAATACTTTCAGGAACATTGATGTAATTGAGCAATTTCACTAAATATTAATATACTAGGTATATAGTGTTGAGTGCTCGTTATGATATTTCTTTAGCCGGGGTGGGCTTCCCCCTGATGCAAGCGCAGCCGATGGAGACGGTCTTCTGCGTGGTCACCCCGCCTATGCTCACCATCACGGTATCGATCACTTGTTCGCAGCCGAACTGGTAGTTGCCGTACGAGTTTTGCTTGCAGCAGGAGCCCTGGCTGCCGCTGCCGTCACGCGCCGGGCACATTTTGTCGGGACTGGCGGCGCACTTCACTTCCTTGATGATGCGCGGGATCCTGCTGGCGTCCTCGTCGTATACCACTTCAGATTGACAGATATATTCATCTGTCAAAGCAGAGAGCAGCTCGGTGGGGATGGCCTTAGCGCTGGGCACGAGCGAGAGCACGGCCGCGAGGCACACTATCGCGAGACACAACCTGTTGCACGACATGTTGACACTTTGTTAATGAGCGGTGAATGAGGAAACTGAAAGTTCGCTGCTGGCACTTGTGCGCGCGGTGCGATTATCTTGTGATGTGATGTTTGCAGGCAGTGGCAGCGCTTAATATATCCTTCAATGTGTCATAGGTAGGTAGGAACGGGAAAACCTTTACCTTTTAAAATTAGCCTTAAACATCGATTAAACTAACGTTTCTTATTTTGTTCTAGGTAAAAGTGCAACAAAATAAATGGGTGCCTGATGGCAAAAAAGAATCGAGGTCTTTATTTGGGTCACGAAGTAACGGTTATAAACGTCACAAATAATGACTTTACATTGACAGTCAGATTCTACAAGGTGAAAACTACTTTTTCAACGGCAAGTAAGATGCTACTTACCTACAAGTAAAATCAAAATTTACCTACAAGTAGGGGAAATGATGTTAATAAGTACTTTTAATGTTGTATACCTACTGTATAAGTACTGGGGAATTTTATGCTAGGGTAGTACGAGCATTCTATTTACTTTTTCAGAGAGAAAATAGAGCCCAGCGTAGTGGGTACCTACGTAGCCGAACTGTGGACGAAATGGCATTTGTTATAATAAGTTATTATTTAAAACATCTGATTGGATGCCATTAAATGATGCCGAGGTACTTGCACATCGGGGTGCGTGCAATGGAATCTTCACGCGGCGCACCTTGGGCAACGGAGATGGCAGCGCCACCTGCGGCAAATTCAAAGTTAAATCAAGTCAAGTTCAAAGTGGGCGAGGCTCTGGAGAGCTGCTCAGAGGTTCTCAACGTATTCCTCTGAAAATTTAGGGCCATCTTAAAACCGTAGTTGGTCCAAGGTCAGCCGGAGTGAGAGGGTAATGCCTTATGGGGTAACCTTACACCCCCGTTATTGAAGTCCGAGACGGCGCAGTGCGGTTTTAGCCGGTCTGAGTCTGACATCCTAGCCTAGATACTATCTCCCTCCTCCGGAGTATCGGTGGGAATTCCCGCAAGAAAAAAAATGTACTCGTACAACCAATTGCGATACAATTGTTAACTTGCACTTGTGCAAAGCTTATGAGCATAGTTTGGAACCGGTAGGTGGCGCTGCAATCGGGTTGTAGCATTATATTTTATGAAATTTTCCCGTAACCGGAATCGGTCTATACGTACTTTACACATATTTATTCAAGCTTTTATTATTGAGTTTGGTCTGGTATAGGTCATCGCACCGGCCGGCGTAGCTACCGAGTAAAGAGAGTACCGTATGAGTTTGAACATTGTCTAGACTAATATTGTAAGTAACATGATATCGAGTTACTCGTTTGATTTACCATAAATCATGATATTATGTAAGCTTTTCGTGAAAACGGGGGCCTAGCCGCTCCCGCCCCCCGGGGCCGTGTAGAACCGTGCCAGTAATTGGTTCTACACAAAAAGTAAGTGATTTTGTGTTTAGCTGACATCGTCGCCGCCGCGCCGCAGACTGTCTGGGCCTCCCCATGTCCGCCGGGAAATGGGGCTCGTTAGGCTGAAATTTGCCGATTATTTTCTCGGAAATATTTTGTATCTTAATGTCCTAATTACCCTTCATTTGATGTAATTTGAAGAAAAAGTAAATGATAAGAAATATTATTTTACAGATATGTTTTTGAAACATATTATAGCGAATGTCGATAGCTTCTACGAGCAGCGATGGTAGCTGAAAGGATAAGGACGCGGCCTCTACTCAGAGGAATCAAGTTCGAATCCGACCGGACAGTACCAATGTGAATTTCACTTTGTGGAATTTATATGTGCTAATCACATGATTTACCATCTGCTGACGGTGAAGGAAAACATCGTGAGGAAACCCACATGTCCTAAAAGAAATTCTAAGCACATGTCTGATATACCAGCCCGCATTAGGCCAGCGTGTGTGGATTAAGGTCTAAGCCCTCTCAGCTCTCACGTTAGAGGAGAGGAGACCCGTACCCAGCAGTGGGACATTAATAGGTTGCTATCAAATAATCAAATCCTCGTGGAGAATGTTTTTTTGACAAGCTTCAGCTGCTTCACTATATTTGTGTTCGTAGGTGCTTACGAACACGAATATAGTGACAACGAACATCAAACATGAAAATTTGGTTTGTACGTACACGTAAGGACGGCAGTCGAACATGAACAAGAAATAATGTTCGTTACTGGTGACACACGTGCGAACAAAGTTGTTGCGTATCATGCAACACAACAAATTTCGCTAGAAACATCATGAAAATGTTCGTAGTGATGTTTAACTGTATGCTTAAACGGCGAATGCTCGATGTTCCGTTACAAGTGAATGCTCTGGTGAAGTCTGGTGTATCAGCACCTTAATGTTCACTACCTCTTGTATGACATAGTTCAATTACAGATTCATTAAGATATTTTACATTTATACATTAGGACATTTCGTCCTAATGTGTACAGCGCTGATGTTAGCTGCTACACTTGTCACTACTCCATTTATTCTGAAGCCTAATTTTCTATGGTGGTTCGATTCCCGCTCAGTGTCAATATTGGTATGAAGCGTTTCTATGACAATTTATCAAATTATTTTCATCCGTCCATATTACCTACCTATTGTCCATATTAGCTGTACTTGGTTTGGCTCTAGATGTCGCTGTCTGGTATATCCTAGAATAATATAACTTTGAAATAGGTTTCAAAGGGGGATGGAGTGATGCCTTCCGAGCACAAATAGACCGTTTCAATCTTCTCGTATATTATTATCGACAGTAAGAAACATTTTTACAGTTTATGAAATTTCCGTGAGCTTCTTAACGCTCGCTTCTACGGCCCGCTGCGTGCGGTAGGTGTGCACGTCAGTGCCATCAGGTGGGCGTGTGCATGATACGCCCACCTGATGACAAGAGGTTTTGTAAGAATAAAAAATCAGTCAAGTGCGAATCGGGCTCTTACACGGAGAGTGCCAAGTGATGAGACTATGTACTTTTAAAATACTTTTGTAAAAGATAAAAGAGGATTTGTTGTTAGTATTTAGGGTTCTGTTGGTTATCTTTCAATTGCAGAACTGTAAAATTATTATTACGATAGGAACAGAATTTGTTTCCGTACCTAGGTACCTGCATTACAGTTGTACGGGTTCAAGTCCAGTCCTGGATGATCATTAAACACTTTTATTTAACTCGACCTGTTTGTTTGGGTCAAATCTAGTAGGTAATTGAAATTTGAACCCCTTCCAGTTGTCTGATTTGTCTGATATTTGGCAGAAATCTTTGGTTCTGATGACAATACAATTTAAAACTGTTTAACTTAAAAAAGATTTTTTCATATTTATTTTTTCAATGTTAATGTTCTAAATTCAAATAAGTACTTAATATAAAATCAATACCTAATTTGTGTACTGTTTTCAGATATCATAAAAACTAGTGTTTCGATTTTTCTGATGAGAAGTATATAATTTAATTGAAGATGTATGTAGCTATATAAGTATCTATAGTAAGTTTGAAGTGAAATGTCATGGGAGCTGGTGGCGCACAGTCAGGCTGCTGAGTGGGCCAGGGTGCCGGGCCGGCGATGTCGCGCCTATGATTCACCGCGGCCGCGTCCTGACTCACCGGTCATGTGATCCTTAAATGTTGATTAAATAACTATTCTCACGATAACTAACTTGTGTGTGTGTGTGTATATTTGTTTTCACTCCGGATGTAAGTAACACTAAGTGAAAACAAATAACTTCGCAATTTAAAATGGATCATTGGATTTCAAGTGACCACTTTGTGAAACGAAACTTGCAGTCGTGTTGACGTCTTCGAAAAGTTATTTTATTTTATAGTTTAGGAAAATTTACAGCTAACAAATAACCAACAAATGATAAAGTTATTAAATTTCATAAATAACCACTAAATGTCCACTAAATTACTGAAAACTTATCAAGTATAAGGTAGGCACTGGCGCTGGATAAAGCCCACTTAATTTCATTTTTACTACCTGTTTAGTGTTGTGTTGTAGATATAATATTCTTTAGGAAATAAGCCATCATTAACATCACTTGCGAGCCGGCACACCTGTTGATTATTTAACGAGGATCCGGGGCGTCGCTCTCGTAAAAGTCAAGACAAGCATATCGCTAAAATGTTAACGAGATTACACTACATCACTAAAATGTTTAGTAAATAACAATATTTAACATTTCTTTCACAACGTTACGTATTATATCCGATAGGTGCCTACATATAATTACAGATGCACCTTACCTATTTATTGTAATTATTTCGTTGTAAACTTGTTATATCTAATATATTTTCCCACGTAGGTGCTCACTCGCCGCATCCGTTGCATTTTTCAGTTGACGAACTAGATTTTTCAGTACCTATTACATGGTTATATTATCATCAACCTAACTATACAACTTAGTTTCTTACTAAACAACCCAATCATTTGGGAATCTATTTTAAAAATATAGGTAGGTACGTCGTAATATTTATAAGTTTTTATTAATCTCTGAGATTATTTAACAAACTGTTTAAATCAAGTATGATGTGAACACACTGAAATATTTATGTACCAAGGTAAATTCTTGTTTGTTGACATTTACTGAATTTATATCAAGAAAAATTTGCAGTCACTTATTTGTTCATACTTACGTTCCTAAGATAATATGCCGAGTGTTGTAATATTCCAGGTATTAGGGGAAGGCAGACAAACCACAGTTTAGTAATAAAAATTCAATTTTTTATTCAACATATCCGATACCAGCTCGGATTTGAAAAATTAGCGATGCGCCAGCACATCGTCTCATAAAACAATAATACCTAACACTAAACATCATAGACTTCTCAATAAATTAGCTACCACATTATCACTAGGCTTAGCTTCACGGGGCTGCTGCTGCGTCGCAACGTCACAATAAATAATAAATTAAATGCGTGTCTCGTGTCGTCCATCGGTGTCTGTCTACACTCAGGAAATAAATAATCACTTCAGTCACAGGTGGAAAACATAGGAACTATCGTGTGAGGGCCAGGGCCCGGCGAGGGCGCGCGGGGCTGGCCGCTCAAGACACCTCCGCCGCCATCGTGTTCTCTTCGATGAGGCAGGTGCAGCCCACCGGCACCTTGATGGTGGTCGGCTCCCTCTTCGCCTTGTAGGAGACCTGCACGAAGTCGTAGATCTCGACGCACTCGGCGCGGTAGCCGTGGTGGTGGTGCTTGCAGCAGCCGTGCGAGATGTGGTGCTCGTTGCACATGCTGTTCGGCCGGTCGGCGCACTTCAGGAACTTGATGCGGCGCGGTATCCGATCCGGTTCATCGTCTATCTCCACTTTAATGGGGCACATGGTTTTGTTGGCCACCTCGGAGACTACAAACTCCTTGTAGGTGGGCCTCGCCGTGACGTACGCGAAGACCGCCACGACTACGAACGCTGCTAACAGATATTTGTTGGAGTCGAAAGACATATTGATAGTTGATAGTGAGGATGCTTGTGTCTCGTGGGACGTGTGCACTCGAAAAGGCTGAGTTGCGAATAGTAGGTGTGGTAGGTTACGGCGGGCTTATAAGCGTGCCAGACGTAGTACGGCGGGCGGCGCGTGGCGGTGGCGCGGCCTGATAGCGGCGCGCCATTCGAGACAGTCTTGTCGCCCCGTGCGCTCGTGCTCGTGCTGATAACTGCAGCGCCGCGGTCCGCGCCACCTGCGCGCGCGGTGTTTACTGCCCATTGAAGATAGTTTTAACAAAGTGCGGTGACTAGTGAAACTTTGAATAGTTTTAAGAACTTGAACTTTTATTTTACCAGCAGAAAATTGAAGTATCACGAACCGGTCGATGTGAGGTAGTGTGATGGACACGGTGTTAGGTGTATGTGTAAATAGAAGTGTAAGAATGTTTCGGTGACAGTTGAATGGCCAATCGAGTAATATAGAGCAGAGGAACGTGCGCGCTGGCTCCCGAGCGGGTTGTGGCGGTTCAGTGAGTGGGTGCGCGTGCGCTGCCGCGCTATTGGCCGCAGATTTCATGTAATTACGATAATACTCGATTGGTCAGCCACTAACCAATAGTTTGTATTATGTTTATCAATATTTGTGTGTAATGAATTTACAAGAATTAAGAGGCGGGGTTAGGGATGTACTAAACTTACACTTTGGTACTTATGAAAGCAAAATTTTGTGAACATTGGTGTTAGTCGATGATACAAAATAAGTTGGTGACAGTACCTACTGTCGATGCGTGTTCGTAATACCTAGGTATGTGTGACGTTCTGCTGGACACTGGCACTGGCACGTAGGCCCGACCACAACCAAAGGGCCTAGGTTACTTATAATGACACAGCTTTTTACTGGTTGTTACCTCACCTATATTTAGGTATAGTAGGTATCTATTGCATTATTTCCTTTGCTTCTGCGGATAGGTATATCATTTATACATACGCCTGTGGCCAGAGGCGTATAAAACAGCTAGCAGCTACAGATTGATTATTTTTATATCAAAGAAGGCGAGCCTTCATTAGGAATTTTTGGGTGGTTAAAAAGACATCGTTTTGAGAAGGATTTGGGAGGCTACAATAGCTCGCTCAAACCAGTACCTATTGAACCTTCGGAAATTGTAGACAGAGACTCTTTATTATAATTATGTATAATGTTTATGTAGATACAATGCGATGTAGGTAAACATAGGGAGTAGTAGGTAGGAAGGGTACAAACGCAAAAACATATGAAATAGTCGTCACATACTTACAGTCAGATCCTTTGACAATGTTTATAAACATCGTATGTATTGTGGAGCTTTACTAATACCTATTTGTTTACCTACTTATAACGTTTATGTGAAGTGTATTACACCAAAAACCGGTCTACAACAAGTGGCTACGAGCTCTTACGGGAAATCACAGTAGATACCTACTAGATGCGAGTACGTCGTATTTGCTCGCTATGATTATTAGTTTGCTCTACACAGTCTATAATTAACTCTTAAATTAATTGCATAAACGCATAAACGTGTCTTCAATACGGTTGAGTCACCCATCTCTAGTATGCTATAGGTCCTCGCCACACAATTTTCCTAACAATTAATATATCTATGAAACTAGCTAAAGGCATCCATCCCAGTCACGAGTACTTACGAAAAAAAACTGACTTTAAATGGGACCACACGGGAAACGCCAGCTATCAAATGAAAAAGAATGATCAAAATCGGTTCACCCAATCGAAAGTTGAGGTAACAGACATAAAAAAATGCATTCGAATTGAGAACCGCCTCCTTTTTTGCAGGTTTTAAAAATAGATCCCACCATAGAATTTAATTGTGATCACATCAAAACAACTGTGTGATAAACAAATCTGTTTTCTTAACCACTTAGTGACGTAGCCGTCTTCATGATGACGTCTTGTTATCAATGTAATGACGACAAGCATTCGACGATAAAAAACTGTATCTACGCTCGACCATATTCCTACCTACGGTCGTCTTCGTATCCTTAACATCTGTTGCTACGCAGGCGCGCGAGAAGCTGCGCACACGCTTATATTTTTTGTATCTAATGTATGTCAAACTGTGAATTGATAATAACCAAAACTTGTTTCGTATCTAAAATTAGATTAGTTATATGCAAAGATTTGTATACCGAGCGGACGTTCGGTGACGTCTGCTAATAACAGGCTTTCGTAACTATACCTACTTACCTACACCAAAGTATGGGCGGTAAAAAATGAAATGACGTAGTATCCTTTCTCGTGAGTAACGTAAACAGGATAATATCTAAGCATGAATGATAATCCCACATCACAGCGAGAAGACGTTCAGGTTAACCAGTGAAGTAATGCCGGAATACCTAATACGATCTAATACTACATTCGTTCAATCTAGCCGTCATCCTTACGAAACTGGGGCTCTACGGAGCTGCAAGGAGAAAAAATTACCCCGATGGGTTGATGGTAGAGCAGCCTTTTTTTTATCGTGCGGATATCCCCATGGATACCAACCCCGCGGCCAGCGGTGCAGGTTATGTCGGACTCTTACCGACTAAAACCGCACGCCGTCTAGTGTCTTCTGATACCAGGGTGTAAGGTGGTCCAAAGAGCATTTCCCTCGCACCCCAGAAGGGATGATAGTGCACCCTTAAATTTTTTAAAGCTCTTAGAGAGCGAAGGAGGCAATATCTTTTTCAAAAACACGGCGTCACCTACCGTTCCGACAGCCACGGCGCAAAATATGGTGATCGTAGAAGTACCTAGCAGTAATATTAATAAAAATACTGGCAACCCTGCATTTTACTATATCATTAAAGACTTCATTTAGTTTTTTAATGAGAGAGTAAAAATGATTTTCTGATCGGAAAAAAATATCATCCAGGACGGGACTTGAACCCGTGACCAGTCCCTTACAGGGGGAATGAAAAGGGGTCACGGGCTAAGTCCCGTCCTGGATGATCATTTTTTCCGATCAGAAAATCATTGGGAATAGTTAGCATGCAATTGCTTAAAAATTTTATTCAAAGAGTAAAATTGGTTCAAGAATCGATTAGTTTTTCTACTAAACTCATTCGCCTGAAAACTCAAAGATATGTAATTGTGTGGCTATTGAACTGAACGACAATATGTTAATGCTGTTCAGTGTAGGCACGTCTTAATTGTTGACTGTTTCATTGAGCTTCCTCTCGGGTTACTCAACGCGTGACGCGGCGGCCGGAGAGTGATACAATCGGACAAATAACAAGTGTCTCGGTGTCACCACATGTCGTGTGACGTAGCACTCTTTAGTTGTGGTTACAGACACCATTCATTACTTTCTTAGACAGTTTTCCTTATTTATGTCATTAGAAGCTCGTTAGGAAAAGATAGAGTAAATACCGGGCCCTTGTTTGTATCCAGAGGGAAAAAAGAACGAGAATATGAATAACCAGCGGTAAAATAATTAATATTCATTAATGAAACTGCTATTTAACTGCTTGGTGGTCACAGTTGAAATGGTTTTAAAGTATGGTTAGCTCAGTAGCATAATGTACCTTTCGCAAAATGCACCCCATGCGCAAAACGTACTTTTCTCATAATGCACCTTTCTCAAAAAAACGATTTTTATTAAGTTTGAAATCTGTGTCAACATCATCAACTTTTATCGCTTCGATTGTGCGTGTGATTTTACAAAACTCTATAGAAAATTGTTCCATAAGATTACACACGTGTATAGGCACAGTATTATAGTAACCACTTCCTATCATGGGCTTGTCTGCATTTTAATTATTTACTATGGTTTACTTAAAATCGCTTGTAACTTTACAAAACACAAAATGAAATTTCATAGTAAAAAAATAGCTCAGAAGCTTACTAAGAAAAATCAGAACCCCTAAAAGATGTCTATTATTATAGTTGACGGGATATTTAGCATGTTTGTTTGTTATGTTAAACTAAAATAACTACTTTGAATAGCTAGTAGCTAACAGAGGAAGCTTATGAAAGTAGAGTCTCGTACAATTTATCCAAAACCACGCCACGCAACCGATACTTACCCACAAAATTTTTCACTATAAATTTTTATCGAACGTTCTATAGACCCTTGAATGTTTGACCAACCGGAATCGGTAACTATTTTTTAAATGAAGGGACTTTCAATACAGTCCAGTAAACACATACACATTTGCCGGCAATTCCCCGGACTTTACAGCGCGCTGTCTAAACCCAAACTAAACATGAATTTGCGGTCAGACATACATAAAGGGACAAAAGCGATATACCTAACATTGACGTTGACTAAGCGGCTTACGATGTATTTGTGTTTAATGGTTTTGCAAAGATCACACACAAAGTTAGCTATTACTGAAGTGACCGCTGTTAGTCACTCCCATTGATGGACTGGGTAATTTAGTGCACTGCGCCAAATATGGAGCGAATAATGCAGCTGTAGCAATCATTTGCTTCAATTATTTTTAGCGATGATTATAAACTAGCTTTAATTCAACAGATGGGTGAAGGACCTTAGCATCATTTTAGAAAAACTTTATATTTTATAACGACTTCGCCCGCGTGCACTTAGCTTTTGAAGATTTTAATTTTCTTCATGGAACCCTAACACTTTTCCCAAAATTAAAATAGTTTATGATACGACTTATAATATATTATCATCTATCTGCCAGCCAAAGTCCTGTCCTGACCCAGTAATTTCAGAGATTATCTTTTTCGAATAGACAGAAAGACAGACAGACAGACAGAATAATTTTTTTAATAATTTTAGTCTCTGAGAGATATACACTCGTTATCCACGTTATGTAGAAGTAATTCATGGATTTTAAAATAGTGGTATCGTAAGTGAAGTACCTACCTATTGCCTTGAAATAAAAAGTTACAACTACAAAACGTACCCGCTATCCTGATAGAGTATAACCCACTAGGTTAACTTGTTCTTTCAAGGTCATTGTTACATATTTAAGTATTTTTTCGTGTTGTTCAACATTTCTAACTCTATGCACACTTCTGCTTAAAGTGAAGTGTGGTAATTCCTCAGTCGAGGTAGTTTAAAATTCGTACTACATTTTGAGAAGCACGCACGAAGAACAATGTGATTTTTTTATACTACCTAGGTGGCCTATGGAAGTGTGCAACACTAAGGGTGTCACACACGCCCTGCCTACCCTGAAGGGAAGGGGGAAGGGCTAGGAAGGTGTGGGAAAGCTAGGAAGGTGTGGGAAAGCTAGAAAGGGGTGGGAAAGCTAGGAAGGGGTGGGATAGCTAGGAAGGGGTGGGAAAGCTAGGAAGGGGTGGGATAGCTAGGAAGGGGTGGGAAAGCTAGGAAGGGGTGGGGGGAGGAGGGGTACAGTGAGCTCTGGCTACCCTCATTACCGGCGGGAACACAACACGATGGCTATTATGACCGCGGTGTTCTGTAAGGTGGAGGTACTTCCCCAGTCGGACAGCTCATTTTCGACGGGAGATACCGTCGTGTCCTACCTCCATAATGATTGGAAGTATTGCATAAACTATCCGCAGGTTTCCTACGAGAGATTCAGGTACTTACTGAGAAAATTGCTCATATCCATGGCTACGTATAACTTGCGGTTCAACTGGACTGTGCCTTCTGACGTATTATAGGAAATTACAGAATGACCGAATGACGTAAAATTATGAATAAATATTTAAGAATTCCCTCCAAACAATACGAAGGAAATTACAGTTACTCGTGCTCACTTATTATAAAATAATTAACGATAAGTATAAATGAAACATTACTATTTACCTGTTTGTAGTAATTTATTGATGTCACAGGAAGATTGAATTATTTAGAATGCGGTTTGGGCGATCCGAGCAGTCGGTTAAATCAATTAATACGTGCAATTGTAATTTTACGTCATTAGTCGTCATCTTCACGTCATCTTGCACCTTGGACTCCGTTCTCCCACTCTTACTCACTAGTCAGCATATCTTGGCTATTACAGGAGCAAAAGCCGCCTTACCCTCAATCAGCAGGTATACTGGCTTGGGCAGGTTGACTAGGGCCACGAGGATCTAGTTGAATAATTTTCACGTCACTAGCCGATTTGATACGATCACATAATATTACCGTAGTTCAGTTCCCATTTAATAGTAATATTATAATATAAAAATAAATAAAAAAAATGATAATAATATAATAGTAATAAATATTCTACGACATTCTACACAGCGCTCTTTAGTCCCAAAGTAAGCATTTAACCCGCTTGTGTTATGAGTTCTAGATTCCGAATCACTACATAGTATAAAACAAAGTCGCCTTTTCTGTCCCTATATCCCTATGTGCGCTTAAATCTTTAAAACTACTCAACGGATTTTGATGCGGTTTTTTCCAATAGATAGAGTGATTCAAGAGGAAGGTTTATATGTATAATACATGCATCATATACTAAGGCAACATTGCTAATTTTAGAGGTTTCTAACGTGATGTCGTAAATTAACCTATTTTTTTGGGCGTATTTAGCAATTTAGCAGTTTTTATATACAACGTTCATAGTTTTTCTGTAGTGTATTTAATTTAGTATCAGCATTGCACCCGTGCGAAGCCGGGGCGGGTCGCTAGTAAACATATAAATTATACATAGAAACACTCAGGCCAATACAAATAGATATATTCATGCATTCAAATATTTAAACTGAGCAGGAATCGAACCCGCGCCCCCTGTCATAGCAGTCGAATGCACTACCGCTACGCCATAGAGGTCATCGCATATTTACAACTAGTAATATAAAAACGACTAAAAAAGTTAAAATAAATAATTGCAACCGGACGGTATTATGATCGTAATGGATGTTAAAATTAATCTTGAATCAATGTGGGGTAAACCCAGCGCCTACAGCCCGGCGTGTGCCACATCTGCCGCAGGTCGTTGGTATAAGTAATGAGTGTAATGACCTCAACTGCTGATAACAAATATATATAACAACAATCTCTATTTTGTTGACATACCTATGGCTTCGGGATCATCACTCTCCGATGACCAAAACTAAAACCGCCCGCCGTCTTGGGTCTTCAAGCGCCGGGGTAAAGTCACCCAAAAGGCATTGCCCTTGTCAGCCAAACCAGGCCTTCTCCGTCTTCGAAATGGCCCCCTCGGATTTGGGAACCACGATGTCACCGTCTTACCCCCAGAGAAAGGGGAGCGCGCCTTCTTAGTTTTTCTTATAATTTTTGGTGTAGGTACAACAAAGAGTTCTCTATCTATCCATCTCTTTATTCTTATCCCAGCGGTAAATCCGGTGGCAACCGAAGCTTAGCTACACTTTGGAGACTGCAGCAAAAACCACATCAAAATTAAAGCAGTCTTTTTTGTTTCCATCGTCGTAATCAAACAGACAAGAATTCAAAAAAAAGATAGTGTTAAAAATCCTTCATTCAAAATTCAAAATTCAAAATTTAAAAAAATACTTGGGTTATGTTAATATTTGGGTAGTATTGGTATTGTAGTATTGGGTTATGGTTATGTTAATAACCCAAGTATTTTTCTAAATATCTCCAATATACTTTTTCTTTTTATTTGTATTTTTAATTTTTCAGTTACTTAAATTTTTTATAATACTATCGATAAATAGATTATGAATTACATGCTTAATGTCAGTAAAATAACTACACTACAAAAGAAGTGTGGAGGAGGAAACTCCTCATGTATGCAGGTATTTGTATGATAACATAATGTGTTATTATTGTGGTAACTCGATTATTTAATTAAATGGTGCAATAAAGTCCTCAGTCAATATTGCGCAATAGTATCTAATGAAAGACGTAGCCTAAGATAGATCTTAATAATAAGATATATAAAATTGTTAAAAGTTAACATTAATTTCAAAAAAAGAGGGATCCCCTCTTCTTCTGAAATTAACATAGCCTAGTTATGCTCTTTGATATTACTTATCTGCCAACGAAAGTTCCATCAAAATCGGGCCTGTCGTTCCTGAGATTACCTAGTTCAAAAGACAAATTTTAAAAATTGTATTTTGTTTGAAATTTCATGTATATACTCATATGCAATCATTTAAAATTTGTTATTTTAATATTAAAATACAAGCAGACACTTCTTTTACTTGTATAGATGTAAAGATGTACTATTTCTGATCTATAATCTATCTATTTATCTAGGTATTAAGTTTATTTATTATTATTACATAAATCAATGTTATAAACATAAAGTGCCCATTGTAAAAAACTGTATCAAGGCTATATTTGCATAAGCAAGCAAAGAACACTAAGTTATGTGTTTTATTAATAGTTTGAACCGCTATAAACAACCTGTTCTATGTATAAATTATAACGTGTTAACACTACGTACTTGTTAATAAACATTTGTTTATGATATTACTTTGTTTAATTGTGTAATTATTAAGAATCATTCCTTGTCGCAGTGTTTTCACCTTTTCATCTAATTTAATTTGAGTCTATACTTTCTACTTTATTTCCTCAGATATGTTGACACCATGTTCTATAGGTATCAATAAGAATAAATTACAAAACATACATACATACAAATCACGCCTTTTTCCCATTGGGGTAGGCAGAGACTACATCTTGCCACTTGCTACGATCTTGGTATACGCCTCTCGTTTCTTCAACTTTCATAATTGTTTTCATACATGCACGTCGGTTGCGGGTACTCTTGACCTGGCCTCTCTCTAAAACGTAAAGTACAAGCATTGAATATTAACGTAGCTATAGCCATCATCTCGATATACCAAATAGAATCATCATCATCCTCCGAGCCTTATCCCAACTCAGTTGAGGTCGGCTTTCGAGTCTAACTTCGAAACGCCTGAACTCCCAAGCGACTGTTATCTGACCTTCACAACGCACTGGCGATAAAGAAATTAGGTACCTGTATGTAGTAAGACCTGTCGTCGGTCTTTGTGGGACTCTAACTATCTGTAACGATTGCCATAGAAGTTCGTATGGCAATCAGGCTTAACATATCTACAGGACACGGAATGTGTTAGGAGAATCGTCGCCCATCCATAGACAGCCTTGGCTAGCGTTGGTTAACGTCACAATGTGTTAACATATTCAGTTAGCTGCCTGCCTACCTGCAGTTACAAAAAACATGGTAATAATAAGCTATGTGGAAGATAATAGCACTGCATGGTTCCACTGCCGCTGTTATTGTTTCATATTGAAAATTCTTATGGCGAGGCGCTGCGGTGTATGCTGGAAGTCTTCATAGTACTACCTGCCAGCTGTTTGGAGTCAGATGAGTAAGTATAGGAGGCCAGGTTGGTTCACTCTTAATAAGTTGCAATGTAGCAATAATTATATTGCACTCTATAGAAATGATTTAATGTACAAAATACAGACTCTACATTAATAAAAAAAATCACTAATAAGTGTATACAAAATGACAAAATAATAAATTAAAAGGTTAAACTGTGGCAAAATATATGTTAAAATTTGAAAATTATGCAATGTACCTTTTTTCGTTCAGATGGTGCCTCCATTCACAAATATGCTAAATTTAATTACAAAAACACTTGTCATACAACACTAAACTTAGTTTATTTAAAGAATTTTAAGGATTCTAGGCCATTAAGATTATAATAAAGCTATTCTTATCTCAGTAAGTAATAAAAAAGTTGACCTGTAGTAACTTTTTGTTGTTTTTCTCAACTATGTGTTCGTTTTATATTCAATAGTTTAATGCACAGACTTTTTAAAAATTTATTTAAGTACACAAAATATACATAATGTTGACACAGTTTATTTTCTCACCAAACTGCTACGTTTGATGGCGAGACAACTCTACTACTTACAGTTTTACTCTCACTGTAAGAGTATCAAAGACTTAAGACTAAACCACATACAAACAGTTATGATAAGTAATAAAGGGCTTAAACATTTTCCATGTATACCTAATAATATTCTAGAGTTGTGTCCGAGCCTCTTGTATCTCTATCTAGAGTAATTTTTAATAAACACTCAAATATCGTGGCATGGACATGTTATGAGAAGAGATTAAAGTAATGTTGTTGAAAGGTTCAATGAATATATGAGGGCTTTAAGTGCAGAGGTAGGCCTACGAAAAGATGGATTGAATGCATGTAAGAGAATATGGCAAGAAAGGGAGTGACTGAGGAGATGACATCTGTCGGGAGTGTATGGAGGAGAATGATATGTTACGCCGACCGCAAATGATTGGGGCAAGGGCAGGTGGATGATGATGATGACACAAATATATATAGACTAATATTTATTTTCGAATAATAGTTGTTATTATTACATAAATACGACCTGTGAACTCTCAATTGCAAGTCTGATATCTTAACCAATACACTACTGCCGCTAGTTCTAATGGCACACTTAAGGCTCGTGCGCCCGCTACGTTCATGATTTTCATGAATCAACGTGTTTCCCTCGCGTGCGCAGCTCGCGTGCCGATGTCATTAGCCAATCGAGCGCCTAACACGCGCCCCCTCACCTCTCCCCCAACTGCAGGTCAAAGTAAAAACCCGCGCATACGCATGCGGTGTTCTTAAAAATTGCACAAAACACGCTTTTTACTCAATGCGCACTTTCCTGTTCTGATGCAACAGTTTAATAACTGTCTGCATTGAGAAGGCACAAGAAGGATTGAAATCCAATATACGCACATTGACACTGTGGGTGTGACCTTAGTAATGAAAAAACATTACGAAGGTAGCAAACAATGTATGGGCCTATCAAAATTTCAGGATCGAAACAACCTCACTTGCTAACTGCTGATTGAAGAATGAGGGTCTACCTCAGGCTTTCCTTCCAAGGTTAGAGGGTCAGATAGTAGTCGCTCCTGTAAATACCAAGATGAATCACATCAGGAGAATAAATTGTTGGAAAGCGAACCCAGGTTTCATAGTGCAAGCTTTGGATGTAACCGAGATAACGATGATATGATGATGAAGGCAGCAAAGAAGCATACATCTGACATGATGGTAAGTGGTTACTATAGTGTAAAGAGCAGCCAGGCGAAATACCATTAGTTATAAATATTTTTTCCATTTTCAGTTCAGTTTATTTACATTTCGTAGGTAATGTAATGCATGATGACTAAACATACACACATTATTTATTCATAAATAAAAAAGACATGACGTGGGCCAGTAACCGCAGGCAATAAAGTCAAAGATAGTTCAAATATAAGACTAACTTATGCATACTATAATAACCCGCGGGTTGCATCGCGCCCCCGTCCTGAAGAGACGCTCGCCGGCAAGAAACTCAGCGATATTTTTTTTTGGTCTAAGTATGTTTAAATAAACATGCTTTTAGCGAATTCCCAGTTGCGCCCAAACTTTACACTTTGACCCGCTTATTATATTTGATTGATTTTTAACTTTTACGAGAGCGACTGCCGTAAACACTTGCTGGTTCACCAAGTGTCACTGGGAATCTCGTCTCTCAAGAATGTCATCGAGGTAGTTCATTTTTGATTTTTAAACTTTTTGTTCCGTAGCTAGAAGGTTGCTGATGAATTGCCCATTCAAAAGACATCAACGCCTGCGCATTCTACGAAAAAAAATATTTGTGGAATATTCCATACCACCTGCAGTGGAGGCGAATTTTAAAAAGTTGAAGTTATATTTGTTGATTATTATTAGTTTATATTTTTAGGTTAAGCGTTGCTGTGAATCGGACACTTTGTAGACCGCATGTTTACTGAATTTAAAACATTCTATATACATTTGGAACCACATTTCCACATATTATAAATCTGTTCAGGCTTAAGTCTCGTAAGTTTAACATATTCGATTTAAGAGCATTATTTAGAGAATATTAGTAACCGAAGTTACTTGCATGCCCTAACCTCCCCAGTTATGCAAATAAGTGTATGGAATCTTTTTATTTATCCCGTTGCCACGATACACAATGAACCTATTCCCGGCAATCCATGCAGTCATTTCTATACGAGAGAATAATAAACAAACAAACTCACTATCGCATTTAAATTCGACACAGATAAAATAAAATTATTCTCTATTAGTCATCAGCTAGAAATTACATTTATTTTAATTAACAAAACAAACATTCAAACAAAATTTCCTTGCTAATCTGATTTATACCATCCATAATAGTGTATGATCTCATATTTTAACGCCAACAACTCAAAGGCACACACGTTAACAACATTTCTATTTCCACAAATGAAGTCTAAACACATCAGAAGATCGACATGACAACATTATTTCTTATAGTTAAGTATTGCGTGATGTAACTCTTTTAGCTTAACAATACCTAGCTTAGTCAGGCTGGCTTGAACTCAGTTTTGCTAACACACGTCACTGGTATACCTGCTAATGTGTTGGTTTGCTGAAGCGCCGCGCGTCGACCGCCACGTGCCGCTGTGGGCGCTGACTAACAGCTTCCGAGCCAATCATTAAGTAATGATACCTGAACATAATAACATGGTAATCATTAAGCAATCTTTTTTAAGCAATTTGTATGCTTACTTTTGCTATAACTTTTAGATCAAAAAATGTCAACATTTAGTTCCGGACTTGAACCCGTGATTCCTGAAGACTTCCTGGGGGAATACTCAGACCAACTGAGTTACCTGGACACTTCCTATATCCTCCCATATAACGCTGGAGACAGTAATCAAAATTTTTGCGAATTAACGAAAACAGGAATGGTCAGAGTAACATAACATAACATAAACTCACGCCTATATCCCCGAAGGGGTAGGCAGAGGTGCTAGCACCCACATTTCGCCAGTTTATGTTTAGGTCCCAATGTAATAGGTGGCGAGCCTATTGCCATTAACCGGGCACTTACAACAAAGTATTCCCTGTAATAAGACTGGTCGTGACAAATCCCGTCCTGATGTTAACTTTTACCTGGAATATAATTATGTAACGTAGGAATAGACCAAGTACCTTCATCTGTAGATTAAACTCGGAAAAAATTAACATCCTGGACGAGACTTGAATCCGGGACCAGTCCTATCCAGGAGGAATATTTTAACCAACTTGGAAACGTCCTTTTGAACACGTAAGGGACTGATCGTGGGTCCAAGTCCACTAATTTTACGAGCTAAATCTGTAAGAAAAGTTAAAATACTACATTCACTGAATGATGCAATTGTGGCAAAATTTCAATGAAGTATCTTTACCACCTACATTCTTATGAGGTAGGCAGGATCTAGGTACTTGAATAATAATGAGATCACGTTAATAAAATTTCCGAAAGTGTGTATGACTAAGCTATGAGTAAAATGTCACCTTGAAACTTTTACGACACTTTCTTATGACATTGAAATTAAAGTAATTTGACAACATTATATAATTACGATTTAAGTCTTATGTTTATATTATTCGCAACATTTCAGTTACGTTTAGCAATTGTTTTCATATAAAATACTCTAATTTCAATAGACTTAAATTAGTTGGTGAAAACCTGGATCTCAAGTACCTTTCTACTAACTTGGGATCCAGGCATTCAAACTCAGTAAGGCTTCACTTAGACAGGCGCTTAAACAAAAATCTACGTAATTACTAACACCAGCAGTCTAACAAAGTTCGCATAACTTCAGGTAGGTATATTATAATATACCTATATACCACCATCTTACTCTCCCCATGCCTTGTCCATGATATACCACGTAATAAATCTCGATTTAATTATTATTTATTTCAATGTACGGTTATAAGACACTTTCTTATAACCGTAAAATAAAATCGGAACTGTTTGTATATATCTATGTAATATGCCAGTGTAAGGCTCAACGGCCTTGCGAAGGACGCGCGGCCGGTAGGTGCGTGCGCGGAAATGTCAAATGGCAAGTGTCGCCGGCGCACGTGTGCCGGGCATCCCCGCAGCACGATTAAAGGTTAAAAGCGTAAGCGACAATAACAGTTGACACAAAAATTGCTTTTCATTAAAGTGTTTATGATGTCGTTTGGGATGTGTTTCCTTTGATCTTTTGATGTCGCTTATACTATTTCGCCTTTCAACCGCCGATATAATTTTAATAGCTCACGACCGTCGCTCAGCTCTATGTCAAGTTACCTGTAATTGTTATTAATTACATGTACTTACCATGATGTTATGTTGGCATACATCGTTACAAAACCAGTTTGTTGACCAGTTAGTAACTGGCATAGATATTCTAAAGAATGATTACAGATGAAAATTATCAACTTATGTGCATTATGAATCCACTATAGCAAATAAGGCTCAGTGCGTAATGTCCTTAATGAGGTGAGTGGAAGCGTGGGACGGACGTCGCGGTGCGACAAGACGCGACACGACGCGCGTGCACTCCACGCCGCCGCCTGCGCCAGTGGGAAACACGAGTTTTTTTGTATCGGTAACTAAATAATTAGCTTCATACCAAGCCTCACGACCCGCATACACAACAAGCCACCTTCAACACTATCTGCTGATACCTACGGGATTTACCTGTCGTTAAGTTAGCACAAAACATAGCGTAAATAGGTAGGTAACGAAGTATATTAATTTAATTGTCCGTTAGGTGCAACGTAAAAAAATAGGGATTTCTTATCTCTACTATGCTACTCAAACAAATGTGTAAACAAATTTGAAGGTTAAATAATATTTCAACATACTATTAAAATTGTATATAAAAGCATTATGGTTTACCTGAAGATAAACTGCCTGACAAATAACTTAATAGGCACAAAATAAAACAACTATGTTTATTTGCAATATTCAGTTCACTAATTTGATATCGACAGAAAATCAATTGTATCTATATTATGCATACATATATAAATTAAAAATAGTTTTCTACCTAAGTACTCGTAACTGGTGCAATTGTACGTAAGTTTCACTTTGTCGGCTCCATACGTAACGGTTCTTCGATGAGACATCTCGTTAATGGATTTCGCAGCATCCAAAAATTCGTATGACGCAGATCTTATAGGTCTTAACAAGAATTGGTGGCCGACCTCGACGAGCTCCATCTCAGCGGAGGCTGCGTCGACGCACTCCGTGATTCATGCCGACAAGGAATGTCCCACTAAATCAAAACTTCTACATGCGGTAATACGATCTAGCTGATGATACAACATTTAAATGTACAAAGACGTAATACTCGGACGTTTTTTTATTTCCGTAATATGAATAAAAAGTTTTCCTTCTACTTCTATATCAAAACCCACGGATTTTCCAAAACTGTATTCCATTTGTTAATAATGTTGCTATGTGTCTTACACACGTTACGAAATCCTAGACTTATTGAGTCACTCGGAAGGATCTAGCTGACGTTTAGAGAACTATAATACCTAATATCGATACTTCGGAATTTAAATGGCGTAAGCACCAAAACTCATCTTTTCAAGAGAGCAAAAAACTGATTTTATTTTCATCTCAAAATAGTTATTAATATTCTGATGATGATGATGATGACTTTCGTTTGAAAAATGGGGTCGTAAACACCATTTTTTTGTGAATTGCAACACTTTAGACTTCAAATATACAGATCGACACTTCATATAAGTTATTTTCGCCAAAATGGCGGTTACACAATCAATATGATGTCTAGTGCCAACGCTCTATGAGATTTGACACCAAATTTACTTTAGTTGAGTGAAAAATATAACCTCCTCCTTTTGAAGTCTGTTAAAAAGTGTATATACGCCACTGGCAATTAACAACATTCACTTAAAACTCAGTTAATTAACCTACCTCAACGCAAACACGAGTGTAGACATACATGCACTAATCAATGCGTGCGAACAACAATAAAGACTATTATGCCATACAACGCGGCACAGTCGCGATAATATTGAGATAAGAATACGGTCTCATTTTGATACAAGATCATAGCGTTACTTCATATGGACGAGTCAATGTCCGACATGGACGCCTTTATGAATGATTTTGGTCATGGTCATGAGTGTCATGAGCGGCCGCCGGTCGGTCAGGCCTAACGATAATTTAATACATATGCTAATTGAGGCGCGTCGCAGGAGTTTCTTGTATATCAACGTGTGGATGAACACAGATTTGTATCTTATCTATAGATAAATATAAATAAATTGTGATTTTTTTTTAAGGTAAACGGTTTTAAATTGTATTGTCATCAGAACTAAAGACTTCTGCCAATTATCAGACCAATCAGACAACTGGTAGGAGGTCAAATTTCAATTACTAGATTTGACCCAAACAAACAGGTCAAGTTAAATAAAACAGTTTAATAAAAATTAAAGTGTCTGGTCATAATGTTAAAATTATAAGTTTTAAATATATAGGATAACAATTTTTTTTAAACTTACGGGCTGTTTGAAATAAGTAATTTCTGGACCGGTTGGTGACTTTTACTGGTAGATAGGTAATATAATAAGGCATAGAATGTGCTACTTTTATGTTAAAATAAGTTATTAATTTTAAAGACTTTTTTAAGAATAAGCTTTCTAGTAAGTGGATATCCAGACAAATCAAATGAGCTCAAACATAACGGGTTTGTCTTATTTAGTTCCTTTGACCACTGACTATTAAATGTTTGTTATTAAATGTGTGTTTGTTGTTAAAATGTTCCAACATTTATGTGAATGCATAAAATTATTATTTGCTAAAACAGTACAATTATGTAATAAGTTATTAATTTTATTAAATAATAGTAAGTTGTCCTGTTAACCACAAGAATGGGATAAATTCAACCGATTGTGGTGAGGTAGTAAGCAAGAGTTAGTCTCTGCAGTTTGTGGTTTCAATAATTAGCAGGAAGTCAATTCATTCACAATGTTTAATAAAGTAATTATTGATTAGAATTACTATTAAATGCTAATATTATATAGCTGAAAAGTTTGTTTAATTGAACGTGCTAAACTCAGGAACTATCAGTTCAAATTGAAAAATTATTTTTGTGTTGGATAGTGTGGTTATCGAGGCTAAATATCATCACGCTACTACTCAGGAGAACGAAGCAGTAGTCATATATGTCTGGTCACTTCTTCTTTCTATCTAATGCGGTAACAGCTTAACATAAATATGGATGGGATTCAAAATAGATATGGCTTATTAGCTATAATGTATTAAAGAAGATTAACTTTTATTCCACCAAGTCATTGGAAGGTGAAGAAGGAAGGAAGGATTTGCGATATAATAAGAACAATTTTCCCTATCAGATATGAATAAAAGTTGGTGAGAATTCCTCATGATGCGTGCGAGCGTCTTGCTGACGCGTGTGGGTAACGGTAGATGCGTCAGCTTGGGAAATGATTTACCGGCGCGTGGGCCATCAGTATGTTTATTACTTCAGGTGATGTGATGTCACAGCTAGATGCATTGTTAATATTGTGTAATAAGCGCGTGCGCTCATTTATAATTCTATCGTCTGTGAGTTTCATTCATTCATTCATTCATTCATTCATTCATTCATTCATTCATTCATTCATTCATTCATTCATTCACACAAGAAGATAGAAGACAAGAAGAAGATACAACAAGAAGCAGAAAAAGAAAAATAATTTTATAAGAAACAGCAAGTTAATTTTTTTTAAATTTATATATTTATTATTATTTCAATCAAATACATTCATATATCACTAGTACATACATCAATATCAATACATATTTTCTTCTACAAGTTATAATACTACTTAGGTGGCAGACAAGCACACGGTCCACCTGATGAAAAGCGGTCATCGTGGCCTATGGACGTGTGCAATACCAGGGACCCGCACCAAAGGAATCTGTTACAGGGATAATTAAGTAAGTAGTAATATTATTCAAGGTCAGTCAGTTTAATTCCGAAACGACCTATTTAATTGTTCCCACGGTTCCCACATATCTTCCCACGGTTCCGGTGAACTCGTAACCGTGGGAAAATATTTGCAAATAAAACCATAATAATACAATGAGATACAACAAGGATCATGATCAAGGAGGTAGGACACGACGGTATCTCTCGTCCGAAATGAGCTGTCCGACTGGGGTAGTACCTCCGGCCTACAGAACACCGCGTCCATAACCATCGTGTTGCGGTACCGACGCGACGGTGAGTAGGGTAGTCAGAGCTCACAAATTCCCTCCACACCTCCGACCCTCCTTAAACTCCCCCCCTTCGCAGTGTTGGCAGCACACGTCGATAGGCCGCGGTGATCGCTTCCCATCAGGTGGGCCGTGTGCTAAGTAGTATAAAAAAAGACATTGACGTACATTACGTTTCACAATGAATAGACGGAAATCTTTAATAACGGTTAGGTAAAATAGTTCTGTTAATAAATGTCTTGAAGTAAAATCAGTGATAATGATTTAACCTGTCGAACGCGTGCCGAATTATCGCGAAACAGTGGTGATTCAATGTTAAACACGCCAAGACGATTAAATCTACATAATATTTACATAACTACACTATTATCCTACTAATATTATAGATGCGAAAATTTGTGATCGGATGTATGTTTGTTACTATTTCACGCAAAAACGGCTGAATGGATCTGGCTGATACAGGGAATTGTCTTGAATATTGGGCAACCTGTGTCCTGTGACTCTATTATTTAGCAGGATTTTTAATAATATAGATATAAATGATGAGCGATTGTATGTACTGAGTGTCTTAAAATAAATTACAAATGAAACAGTAAAATATCCGACTTTTTTTTCAGGTGTCAAATTTCTTTGATAAGTAACGCCGCGATTTTGGACTTGATTCTGCTAGAGCGATGATTAGCCCAAACTATCGGCAGCGAGTGTGTGTGATATGTATTTAATTACAAGAAAAGTTTTATTCAAAATGTAGCCAACATCAAATTTATTCTCGAAAACATTTTTATCTCTCCTCCTATATCTATTACGATTCAGATAACTACTTCAAACATGCACAATCCTCTTTTTATGCATCATCTGTACATCACGGGAATTTTACGTCTTACTCATGTCGTCCCGTTTCTACGTACGCCTAATTAGGTACCCCAGCGGAGTCATTCACCCTTGTGTGTCGTGTGACTCAGTGTCTATCGATTGTGCACAATTGCTTGTCCCATTGAGTCTGGACTGGACTCCTGTCGGTGACTAAATGTACGTAGTATCCATTTGCAAAGTGTCAGCTCACACACGGGCAATAGGCGGTTAGCTCATCTTTTTTTTATATTACGTAGGTGGCAGGCAAGCACACGGCTCGCTTGATGGGAAGCGGTCACCGTGGCCTATGGACGTGTGCATTACAGTCATCACCCACTGACGATATCGAAGTTCTATGGTAAGATGAGTTTGTTGGAAACATTTTTTGAACTACTTTTTTAAACAGGACACGTCAAAATGACTTAACTTCACCTGATGGTAAGCTAAAGGTAAAGTTTCAGGACCGGGGTCACCACTACATATATCGATAGTGCTACAGTGGCAGACAAGGACAAGTAAAGAGTTGGGGGGGAGGATTGGGGAAATAGAGGAGGGGGTTGTGACCTCTGGCTACCCTACTTACTGCCAGGAACACAACACGATGTTTATTATGCCCGGTTGTTCTGCAGGGCGGAGATAGGTAGGTACTACCCCAGTCGAATAGCTCAATACCTACGAACGGGGCTACCGTCGTGTCCTACCTCCGTTCCGTACACAGATGTTCATATGCCAATCGGACCGAAAACGACTTCATGGGCAGTACGAGGTACAGAAGTGATCTCAATGTGTTAAGTAGTCGTTCATCGTAAAACTGATAGCATTGTTTAACCTTGGAATTTGCTAACATACACCGCCTACACGGTTGTTAGATCTTTCTGCCTTCACCAAGGCATTGATGATTATAAACTTTTTTTTTATACTACTTAGGTGGACAGCTTTTCATCTTTAGGAGCGAAAACTACCAGGGTCTAAATAGTTCAAAAATAGGTCTGGACCTATTTGGAGCGACTTGGTTACAGGTTAGGCGGAGTAGAATTTTTTTTCATTTGAAAATTGAATGTACGAGTAGTATCTATGTGTATTGTAGATTCAGATTTATAATAACTCTAGCACGTGTATACAATTTGGAACCTATGACTCAATTTGTGTATTTCCTGTTTTTTCAAGCGTGAGTTAAGCCTTATGTAACATTCCATGAACACTTTAAAGTATGTACAGACCGCGTTAAACAACTTGAGCCACAACGGTGAAGATGGGGTCTGATAAACCAATCACGCAGGCCCGTTCTTCTGATAGTAATCCATTTATGTCTCACTGCTGGGCACGGGTCTCCTCTCCTCTAACGAGAGAGCTGAGAGAGTTTAGACTTTAATCCACACACGCCGGCCTAATGCGGGTTGGTGGATTGGACATGTCCTTAGAATTTCTTCCAGGACATGTGGCTTTCCTCACCATGTTTTTCCTTCACCGTCAGCAGATGGTAAATCATGTGATTAGCACAAGAATTTATCCACAAAGTGAGATTGACATTGGTACTGTCCGTTCGGATTCGAACTCGATACCTCTGAGAAAAGGCTGCGTCGTTATCCATTCAGCTACCAACGTTTCATAAAATTATACTAAATTTGGTAATATTTTCATCTAGTTTTATATTCTATAGTTTTAGGCACTATAGTTTTGCCTCTACCTCTAAAACGTTTTTTTATAGGACTCGTGAATATGACTTCTCCTACATCAAAATTTGTAAGCGAAGATACTATTTTACAACAGTTATCAATGTTGAAATGATAGTCCTCAGTTTGATGGTTTCGAATTCTTTGATAGATGTTTTTTCACGCCCCACTTAAATGAACCGCGATTGAAGGTAGACGGTAACACGTTTGTTGGTAAACAATCTCAAGTACAAAGAAAATAACTGTCTGTTACTTAAATAATTAAGTTGAAGTAAACAGCGGAGGTTCTTCCCCGCACTTAGTTGCATTACTATATAGTTAGTTACAAAAGATGTTTTATCTAACGAATAGTTGATGACCTCATATTAAGTCACACGCTTGTTTGCCACACGTTGATAGCAATTTTGAGATAAAAAACAACTAAATTGTGTAGGTACCTACTACTTCAAAAATGACATATATTTAAACGAAGTTATATGCGTCATAGTTACAATGCATAGTTTTTCATTTGTTATCACTAGAATAGAATGACTCGCATTATTACCATCTCGTTGGCGAGCAATCTAGACTTGACTCTTTATCTAATCTCACACGATTATGGTTAAGTGATGTTAATAGAGACTTCGCACGTTTTTACGAAATGTTTTTATTGGGATACTAACTTCCGGCTGCGGCTTAGCCTGCGTGGAATACGGTATGGCCACCAAGTCTATTTTAATTAAACGAATCTCCACTCCACTCTCAACTCTACACTCCACTCCACTCACCACGCCGAGCTCTACTCTCCACTCTACTCTTCACTCCATTGTCCATTCCACTCTCCACTCCACTACCCATTCCTTCCAGTAGCTTTTGATCCATGCGTGCACATACAGACAGAAAGACAAAAAAATTACTGGTTAAATTTTTAGTATTAGTATCGATCACCAATCATACCCCAATAGATATTTTGTATTCAATGCACAGAATTGAGCTCTCTAAAGTTTTATTATAAGTCTAGATGATATAATTTATATCGTATTCAATAACCATCGCACTTCTCAGAAAGCTATAAATCACAAAAAAAAAAATCATGACCAATTTAAACCTTCTCAGAAAATATTAGGATGAGACCAACCAAAAGTTACGATAGTAGGTAAGTACTACTTATAAATCACGTTTAACAAGAATAGCCGAAAATCCCGGACATTAACATGTGTCTCACGACGGCTCCCATCACAGCTGATGTGCACAGGCATACGTGCGCTGGCGCATGCGTACAGACCGCACCGTGCTGCGTTTTGTGGTGTTGTAGTACGAGTACTCATGGCCGAGGCGTTAACCTGCCTAATCTATTGAGTAATTTACATATTGGAACACTGAGACGAAGGAGCCCAAAGCCACTCGCTCGCTGCGGATTGCATGTTAATGATTTTATTGTGATATAATATACGACATTCTAATGAAAAACAACATGAAAATATCAACACTATTTTGTTAATTTACAAATGGTTTGAGAAAAATAAAAGAAAATACAAACACAACAAACATTTGTGGCTGTTTTTGTTTACATTATAAGCTATAACTAAACTTATAATTTAAGTTCGATCGACTAAAGAGCAATCGATCATAAGTTTTGGTGAGAGTCCTTTATTGTAGCCCTACCTATGTCGGTGTTATGTGACATCTACCTCCGATGAAATCCATTTAGAGATGGTGAATTCGGCTGCCCCATTCGTTTCTCCACTATGCTAATCAGACAGACACATTAGCTAGAAGCAGCAACAAACCCCTCAAAGGTACGTAAACGTAAGTGTCGAGTATGTAGTTACCCAAACTTAAGAAAAAACACAACAAGGCTTCAAAACACAGCTCATTCTGCGTTACACCAACAATTAAACAAAGTTCGGATAGTTAAAAGTTAATACTTCAAGATTAAATATGACCACCATCTCAATCTCCCTATTATCATGGTTACTGAAAAGTAACCGAAACTTCGGGAAAAGTGTATCAATAACATAAACCAAATCACGATAAAAAAATTGTTTTTCACTGATTCTAAGCAATATAAAGTTAGTAAACATACCTGCGGTAAGTGCGAATGTAATGGGTGGAATTTTTATGGAAAATATTTAAGTTGTGAGGAAGGAAACACGTAGGTTGGTTGTTAGTTCGTCATTACCATGAGCTAACAGATACAATGATGACGTTAATCTACGAGTACATGGGAAATCAGAGCGTCAAATGAACGCACCCACGACATAACGCAATACTAGCTTAACCAGTTTGTGATTAGCATAATCCGCGGACTTACCTCTATAAAAACATAAATAGATAGCCAATTTGGTCGTTATCTGCTATTAAATTAGATTCTCGTTTAAGAATCGTTGTGTATCTAAAAGCAAAAAGTGTGCTGAGATGAGTTCTTAGCAACATAACCTGTATTATCTAAGATAGTTTTTGTACTACTGAGGGGACCTTGTAAGTATATGTACTTAGATGATGGTAAGCGGGTAGTGCAGCCTACGAATGCTTGCAACACCAGAGATGTCGGCTACCAGAAGAAGGGAAGAGAAATGAAAAAGAGATATATGGGAAATAGGAGTGGAAATCAAAAATAAAGGAAAGCCCTGGGGTTGCCGCATCATATAGTTTGAAATGCGACATACCTACTGCTATTTAGGTGTTTTTTTTACATAGGACACGTCAAAATGACTTTACCTCGCCTGATGGTAAGCTAAAGGCAAAGTCTCAGGACTGGGGTCACCACCACATACACCGGTAGTGCTACAGTGGCGGCCCTCAGCTTGACGGCCTCATCAAATGCTTTTTCACGCCCCGCTTAAAGGCCCCGGGACTATAAGAGGAAGGAAACATATGCGCTGGTAAAGAATTCCAAGTCTTTATGGTGCGGTGGTATCTTATTGGGAGGTGCTTCGCGGGTTGTGTCCAAACCATAATAAACCATATAGGAGCTTGAATAGTGACATAACTAAGTGCACAGGGTCCTAACGACACCAAAGCAGGGTCCAAATCATCCTAACCTGCTAACAGCGGATGAGACTCTGGCGCAGTTTTTCCTGCCGAGGTTGGGTAGTAAAACGGCATTGAGTCCAGGAGTGGTGCCTGGTGAAAGACTCAAGTGGATGGAAAAAGTGGCCCCAGGAATAGATGATGTACCAATCAAAAATATGGAGACAACTAGCAAATCGCTATCAGGATGATGACGTCTATTAGGTGCCTAATCTTACCTTACCAAGAGAAAAACCAAAAAAAAAACATCCAAATAAGTTAACAATGTCATTTTTTGTAATCAACTCACGTCATTAGATTTAAAATATACAACTATTTATACTACAAACATCCATTTATTGAATGAAATTAAAATTTGAATACTAAATAGCTACGTAATAAAATATAATGACGTTGTGACACTGCGGTTGTGCGCAAACGCTGTTTATTTTTAATTTATTTATTCAAAGTTTATGCACACATAATAATAACATTGCATAAAATGAGGTAGTCCACGTAGAAAGAGCATCCGTCCGTAGCGTCTGGCTGCGCAAATCACACCTAGGTTACCTAGGTGACTAGTGGAAAGTACTTAACAATTTTAACAAATTACATAATATATTATATACTAGCTGTTGCCCGCGGCTCCGCTCGCGTGGAAGTCGCTTATTGCATCCACTCCCACTCCTGTTCTCACTCCTGCTCCAGTTCCTACTCCCACTCCCACTCCCATCCCCGCTCCCGCTCCCACTCACACTCCCACCCCCCACTCCCACGCCCACGCCCACGCACACTCCCACTCCCACTGCCACGCACACTCCCACTCCCACCCACACTCCCACTCCCACACACACTCCTACTGCCACCCCCGCTCTCGCTTCCACTCACACTTCCACCCCCACTCCCACTCACACTCCCACCCCCACGCACACTCCCACTCCCAATCCCACGCACACTTCCACTCCCACGCATACTACCACTCCCACGCACACCACCACTCCCACGCACACTCCCACTCCCACCCCCACTCTCACTCCCACTCACACCCCCACCCCCACTCTCACTCACACTCCCGCCCCCACACACACTCCAACTCCCACTCCCACGCATATTCCCACTCCCATGCACACTCCTACTCCTACTCCCACCCCCGCTCCCGCTCCCACTTTAATTTGTACCTAGTGTAATGTGGTTCATATGATTATACTATTGTACGTCTTATCAGACATGCTACCTGTGACCTTTAAATGAATTTTGAATTTTGAATTTTGAACTGTGGGTGACGTAACCTACGACAAACTTATTATTTGCGGTTGGTACAGTAATCGGGTCTAAGAATTGAACCGCAAAATTAAATTTGTCTTTTATTGTATGTACTTTTCCGGGATTAAAAGTATCCAGTGTGCTGCCCAGGATATTGAAGAATAATTATACCAAGTTTCATCGTAATCGAACCGGTAGTTTTTGCGTGATGCCTGAACAAACAGACAGACAGACAGACAGACAGACAGACAGACAGACAGACAGACAAAAATTTTTTTAATCACATATTTGGGTTCGGTGTCAGTCTAGTAACACCCCCTGCTATTTTTTATTTTTTTATTTTCAATGTACAGAATTTTCACTTCTACAGATTTATTATAAGTATAGATATAGGTATCCAGGACAATATATTCAGCAAGATGGACGGACGCGCAAGGCAGCTGGGATAGACTGGATCCACAAGGCGGAGAACCGAGTGCTGGGGTGTACACTTGGAGAGGCCTATGTCCAACAGTGGACTGCAATAGGCTAATTGATTGACGATTTTGAAGGCCACTCTCTCTCTGCGTGATTATTTTTATTGCTACTATTATGCGAATAATAAATTATAGATCCAAGGTTGTGTTTACGGCTTTGTAATACGTTTATAGAGTACCTATCTACCACATATAAATAATTATCCCGTAAATCTATTAACATTAGACTGAATAACTCAAAATCAAAACATTTTTTTTATTCAGAATAGGCTTAAAATAGGCAAGAGTCCCAAGTTTCTAGGAACTTTCTAATACAGGCTCCAGAGTAAGTACAGCCATTAAAATGATTTTTTTTTTAATAATTATTATTTAATTAAGACTCAAGGGCAACGGTAGATCCGTAGATCCCGGGCTGTAGAATTATTAATGAATGACGTTTGTGATAAGTTTGTATTGCTCGACTTCGTTCACGCTATGATACAATCGCGCACGTGTTCCGCTTTTAAATGTGCAACTTTATGTGTACGAGACAGAACAAATGCGCACTCATTCATACGCACAATGTCCGCTGCGGTTACATCTATGTTAAATAAAACATTACTTTGTGGTGAATACGAACGCGAACAGTCCGGCACAGGCTACGTGACACCATCGATTACTCATCCTGTACTTCCAAAAGTTGCTACCCTACAAGCGAGACCCCATTATCGATTTCGGGAATTATTTCACAACATTCCGTACTGTTTCCCAACCCTAATCCTCACATAAAAGGACAATGAAGCGGTGCCGGTGTGCGGTGTGCCAAAGGCTACCTTTCCCCGACTTCATTGATTGACACCCGCCATTTTTGAAGTGGCATTCTTGAGCTCTTAGTCAATTTGCTTTCTGTAACAGTGGTAACAGGTTCGCACACGTTGCAGCGCTGCCTGACACGCGGTCGACGAACCGCCGGCAAGGTCGCAATTAGTGTGTTTTCAATTTATTTTGCAGAGCGAATGAGGGTAATATGCAAATTTATTTTGTCAGTGATAATCCACTGACTAAGAAATATAGTTTGATTATTAATAAACATCCGAATCAATTCTAGAAATTAGTGATTTAGTGTGCATTGCCAAGCAGAGAACACTTCGTCGTCCTACGTCAAATGCAGTATAATATTTGCATATCGGCATTTCATACCTATTTGCATTTCTGCTGATAGCAAAAATGAAACAAATATTTGGTTGACTCGTGCGCTCAATGGGAATCCCAGATAAGGTCTTACTATTAAGCTTCGTGCGTCAAGCACACTTGTAGAATTTATTCGTTGAACACTTGACATGAGTCAATGAGTCATGCATGATACACTACTGAGAAAGTTGATCAATGAATTAAAGCTACACAACAAAGTATTAGTAACTTGGGACTATTTGGGATGCAAAAAATAGTTTCGGCCTTGTTGTTCGTTCCTTTAAACTTACCTTCCTTTTGCTTGCTAATAGGAAATGAGGCATTCATATCTTATTTAAAGAAAGCTTCACACGATTTATTAGTCATTGCAATATAATGAAGAGTGGTAAAGATCAATGCTCTATTGTTAACTGTGTAACAAGTTGATTCTTGCCGTTTGTCAAAGTGGGTGCCGATATATGTGGAAAGATGTGGAATTCTGATAACATAGTTTTCATTTGTAACTTTATTTACTGTAGGAGTTAGGTTTTTCCCAGTTTGTCCGAATAGGAAAGGGCGTGTACAACTAGAGATTTGGATAGATAGTCTTAATTTTAGTTCAAAATGGTATTTTAATGATAGTATCATAAGTGAAGGGCGGTTATGGTAACCAAAAACGAGCAGTACCTACCTAAGCCCGGTTCATTACTCATGAGTCAATCTTTGTAAGTGTTAATATCAAAATAGGTATTTATATAATACTAGCTGTTGCCCGCGGCTCCGCCCGCGTGGATGTCGAAATCCGTTTCAAAAACTATCCTATCTCTCAAGTTGGATCGAACTGCACATGGTGTGCGAATTTTATTATAATCGGTTAAGTGGTTTAGGAGTCCATTGAGGACAAACATTGTGACACGAGATTTATATATATTAAGATATACTTAGCTTGTCTTCTCTTTATTCGGTTTGAAAACGCATTCATAAATTTCGTACCTATACATTTAAATTTGAAAAAAAAAGAAGCAAACCGGGCGCTTGTTCCAAAAATCTCGATTTCGCAAATTGAAGCACTATCCATTTAATGACCGGACGCCGTGCCCAAATATTTTTTGTTCCCACGTCATGGTTATGATGGCGCGTAGCGGGCGGGCGGCGGCGGCGGCGCAAGCGCATAATATTATCTGAGTGTGACGCACTTAGGGCAGCCGGCGCGCGGCGCCGCGCCTATATTGATACCTCACAATTTTGCCGATTTCCAAAGGCTATACTTCAGAGTTCTTAACATTCGGCTTTATTTGTACCTACTATTGTGAAACCGTCCCATTCAAGAAAAAAATCTAAATTTCAAAGAAATGTACCTACATTCCTCAAATAGCTCATGACTTTATAATGCTTAGTACCCAAATGTCGATGTATGGTTACGTCAACTATTTAGTTTTCGTTACCTACTAAAACTTTGCTAAGTATTCCTTTTACTTATAGCTACCACAGATTAAATAATATACTTTACTATGAATTTGAAACTAAAAATACTATGTGAAACGCAAAGTTGTCAATAATACGTTAAATTCGTTTAATGATTACTGGTAAAGCCTTCTAGTTTAAGCTCATTTGATTAGTTTTGATAACATTCATAATTTTTCTAATGAAGGTCTGATGCTGAAGCCAGAAGCTCTATAGTAAAACTCTACAGTAGAGTTCACTTCTAACTAAGAAAGTTGATGACTTTTACCAGTTTTAAAAATAAAGCAAAATCTTACCTTGAAAACATGCCAAGGCTGAAAGGTACGCGGGTGGTTAAACTGATAGAAAAAGTATACAGGCTACAACCTCGACCGCTGCAATAATTATGGAAAAACCGAGTGCATAGGTCGACCCTGAAATTCTTTAACTTCGTAGGTGCTAGTCACAATACTAGTACAAGAAACAGGCAGGTACATAGACACAAGACTTGCTTCCATTAGGAACTAAAATTAAAACTAGATTGAACGAAAAATGTGTCAGCGTCTTCTTAAGAAACGTTTCATTACATATTTAGAGTTAAATTTGTTGTCCCCTGACCAGTGTGGCCGAGTGGTGATGTCAGAGGCGTGGGGCAGTCAGCAAGGTCAAATAGATATGACACAATGACGGCCATTATTTAATGATGATTATGAATGTTGTACACGACATGCGATGACTCGTAGCCGAAATGTGAAGTCACTGAGATGATAACAGTCATTGAGTTTGGTGAAACGAAGAGTGTATAACTAAGTTGGTAAGTATTATACTCCGGAGCGACGTGCTTCGAGAAGAGGGTTTCAGAGTAAAACTCATAAATTAATCTAGGTATGAAAGGTTTACAAAAAGTATCCATTCGTGGCCTAGGCTGAGTTGGACCTGCGGTCGAAAGGCCGCGGGTATAAACCTCAGTAATTGTACTAAGTACTGCATACTGATGTAAGCCCACTAATAACACAATTACACAGAAAATAGTGTTTGAAACCGAAACCCCACAAAGACCTTCAGGATCAAGCTAATCTCTTGGAAGTCGACTATTACTAACTGATAAGAGGCTCTGGCGCACATCAGGGTTAGGAGGTCAGACGACAGTTTAAACCAAAAAGAGGAGAAAGAGTAAGCGGATCCCAGGCTCTTAGGTGATATCCTCGGAAGCAATCGAGAACGGCGACACTACGATAATAATGGTTTTAGTTCATACACACGACGAATATAAAGTGTGGATATTAATTATGTCATGAGTTGTGGATTGACGCGCTTCCTTTCTTAACTTTCATTGGGGACTGACCCAGATCCAATTAATGACACATGCGATCTTGAAATTTCATAGAAATCTTTCATGACATACTCACCTACTTCTTATAACTGCATTCTCCACAGAAGTATGCAGCAGATGTGGCAACAAGGATATGGTAGGACCGACGCATTAGATGTTATATTTGTTTGAAGATAAACACGCCCGCGGCCGGGTCCCGCGCAGCTAACTCGTAACTCTCGCAGATGGTGGGCGTGTGACAGCGTGCGTACGTCATCCGTGACGTGGACAGCGGACGCGCATTGCGTCACGCACGCAGGACGGATCTGCTTTTTAACGAGACCGAACCCATACTTGCGTCTTTAGATACTCCAAATATTTAGATTTGAGGTTTGGAGCGTCATTAGAAAAATGGTATGGCTTGTGTGCCATTACGTATGTCATACTCAGCGGATGGTTGTCATGGCACTTAATGAACGATACTAAATTAATATATTTGATGCAGGCTATGAGTTTACTAAAGCGTATGCAAATTTGCCCCTAAACGTTCAGTTTTAGGGGGATTTTACACTTTTTATATTTCATTCGTTATTACTTTGTATCAGTGCAAAAAATTGGCATCGCCATTCAACGTGGTATTGATGCCAGCTACCACGGGCCACGTCTTCTGGGCACGGTGCCAGTAGATGTCAATGGGGAGTAAGTTTTCGATGCCTAAGTTTTTTTTTTATATTCTGTTTTATACCTAGTCTCTCCCTTTTTTGTTTAGTATGGTTTAGTTAGAAATGCCTAAAAAAATATCTCACCGAATTGAGAACCTAATACTTTTAATGGTGATAATTGAAAAAAAAAAACATTTTGATGATATTCGTAGAAATTGGAGTATATTTAGATTTTTTCGGCCAGTGCTGAATTTTCAAAATTCCTTCAGCCATTACTCACTGATATAACGAACTTATCGCAACCTTACGGGAACTCCCCAAAAGTCAGGTACCGATCTCGATAGTAAAGCTGCAGAGTCATGAATGACTTCATATCGCCAATGCACGCGCACGCAATTTCCAAGGAACCATTACACATGTTAAAACCCAAGATGCCGAAGTATAAAGGCTTCCGCTCGATTTTAAGAAATGTATAGTTCGGCTGTATGTATGAAGGTCGTATACAGTAAGTAGGTATACCGTTGTCTGAGGATGCGATATGACACATCACACATGCCCGCATGTTATGAAATGTATGCGCACGCGTCACACTCACTACCTAATATCTCGAGATATGTTTCACAATGTTATCTCATTATACGTAATTTCATGTTCTGTTCAATTTATTTGCTTAGTTACAAATTTAATTTACATCTATAGGTGTGTCTGTTTGTAACAGCTATTAAAATAACTGGTTTTAAATTTTATACTACTGAGATGTCAGACAAGCGCACGGCCCACCTGATGGGAAGCGGTTACCGAGGCCTATGGACGTGTGTCTAGGGATGACACACTCGCGCTGCCGACCCTGGAGGGGAGGGGTTGGGGTGTTGGGGGTGGGTTGGAGAAGAGGATTGGGGAGGGAGGATTGAAGATGAAGATTGGGGGTGGGGGGAGGGGGTTGTGAGCTCTGGCTATCCCACTTGAAGACGTGTTTCATATAAATAAAGTACAGCTATAATTGCTAATACATGCAAAATTACAAGGTTATGCGTAATCTCGGGATTTACTCAATCGGCAATTCATGAGTAGGTACCGCCAACTGAGCTGTGTGTGAGAGCCTTGGCCTTGTGTGGGTGTGTTCAGCAGACTTAACAAGGACATTTAAATAAACAACACATAAATTCACTACTTGTATTTCTAAGATTATTTTTTGAATCAAATTAAAGTCAACTTATGTTTGAAAAACTATCGATTCATAGAATAAAATTGCTAAGAATAAAAACTTTTCAAAGAAAAAAAAATCGACCTTAATGGACCAAATTAAAACGGGATCACACGGGAAGCGGCAGCTATCAAATAAAAAAAGAATCATCAAAATTGGTTATAAACTTGAAATAAAATTCATCTATTTTATTATCAAAATTGGTTCACCCAGTCAAAAGTTCTGAGGTAAGAAACATAAAAAATATAGTCAACTGAGAACCTTCTTTTTTGAAGTCGTTTAATAATACGAATAGCTATGGGCAGTCGTTAAGGGTAGTTGGAGTTCCAAAAAGTCCGACAATTGGACTACCTACAGAACTTCGATATCGTCAATAGGTTGTGGAGGTCAGATGGAAGTCGCTTCACGGAAAATATCGAAGTATAGTTATCATTCAGAGCAGTGTACTTTTATTTTTATATCCTGGAAATTAACGGTAAACTTTCAACGGTAAAACCGCTACTTGGCAATGACTTCACGTGCAGTACGATCTAGACCTTGAATCGTATGAATCAATGTACCATCTACCTGCTATTAGTGTAGCGTCACATCCACGGAAAATACGCCGCGAAACTTCCGTTGCATCTGGTCGTATTCAATCGGCAGATGTCGCATCATTAAGGGGAAATGTAAGCATATTTAAATTATTACCTTTTGCAGCCAAACCTTGCACTTGTCCAGGACGGGATTTGAACCCGCAACCAGATCCATATAAGAGGAATCCTCTGGCCAGCTGAACTACCTGGACATCTATCGGAGAATTTTGAATATCTAGGACGTGTTCAGGTTGTTCAGTTGGTCAGAATGCTCACATAATAGTGACGTAATTGGTCAAAAGTTTTCTTCATGGACCTGATGGCTCCTACATGGTAGATTCCTCAACACATTGTATTCTATAGCTGAAGTGTAAAGAGGCCTGCGAACATCCTTGAGGCCTAAAACAACTCAATCGGTGCACCTGCAAATAACAGACGAGGAACCACTGTCGTTTGAACTCCCAACCCTAAGATTCCTCTTAGGTTTGGGAGTTCAGACGACAGGGGTTCCTGGAAAAGCCGACAGTCGACATAGGTACCAATTAAAAACAATAAGCAAAAATGTGCTAACCGTGTTAATTTTCTTATAATTATTTCATAACCACCGTGTTTTGGTACACTGTAATATACGTGTACGCACTATGCATGTAACCATGATGCTGCACGCGTCAGCACTCAGGCAAGTCAGGCAAGCGCGCGGTCAAGGCCGAGTGAAAGAGGACGAACGACGAGGTACGCGGCGCACGCGCAGTGAAAGTAACACACGTTGCTGCAAGCAGCACAAGTGTGACGCACGCGCGGCGTGTGGTGCAATCGCACTCTTTCACTCGCTGCTTTAAACATGACCCGGACTTTTTGGCAACTCCTAGAGGGGGTAACGGATGCTCGTAATTAGAGTATCAAAACATTGGCGCGTAAATCGCGCGATGTAAGTGTTGGATAACAGTATTTGGTTAAATCCGTTTACATTACGAATAAGCGGATATAATTATACGAGACAGTTTTGTCAGAGGTTGTTCTTATTTTAATAGAATTAAGTATCTACCTACTCACCCTGGACCTATTGTATATCGGGACAATACAAGCTCCACGTGTATTAAGCGCCGTGTTTATTAAAATTTACCAGAGAAAATCTGATTCGGATCAGAGGAAATCGGATGAAATTGTATTCAATCAAAAACATAGAGCGACTGTAGAGCGCTTAGGACTTTCAACCATAAACTTTAAAGAAGATCGTGCAGAGTCGTTTTTAAAAATAAGGGAGATCATCATCTTCCGAGCCGGTTCCCAACTTTTATTTAATTTAGTCGGCCGGCTTGACTGCACCCCGCCTGATAGTAAGCTGAGGTCCTCTACAACTACGGTAAGGGTTATGACGCCGGTAGATAAGCCCTTCAAAAGCGTTTTGCATAACTGCATCTCTAGTAAACAGTTATTAAGATTCCGTAAAACATATTATACGATATTATGTTAAGAAGCCCTTTTTCATACTACTTAGGTGGCAGACAAGCACACAAGCTCGCAAGAGCATTGTAGTAAAAAAATAGTTTCTAGCTTGAGCGGTTGACATGGCATATTTTTTAATGGTTACCTATATTGATTATTCCAACGTGGTCACACTAAAAAAAATAAGCTTTTGTAAATGCCACCGGATATAGCGAAATCGTTTTATTCATAATCCTATCCGTTTTAATCATAATTTTTAAACGCTTTTTAAAGACTTTTTTTAAGTTGGGTCAAATCTAATAATTGAAAATTAACCCCATTCTTATAGACGGATTGTTCTGATATTTGGCGCATATCTTTTAGTACTGGTGACAATACAAGTTAAGTTATTCTGTATCACTGTAAATCCAAGATTAAATGGCAGCTTACGTATCTACAACTACAACAATATGGATATCAAATGAAAGGGCTTGACTATTAGAATATACTTCACTGTGAAAAAAAGAAAATCCAATATGGCCGCTTTTAGTGCACAAAAGCACAAAAGCACAAAAAATTATAACTCAAAATATTTTTTACTTAATTTAGTGTTGTGTTCAAATCCTGTTTGGTATATTTAAAGTTATGTTGTTATGAGATTCGTATAGAAAGAACGTTAATGGTAACGGATTTAGCGTGCAGCTCACATAATTATTAGGTTGGCTTGAGCCCCGAGGACTTTTTTTATATCTTTTAGGTAAATCTCGGAGGGAACACAAACCTATTGACCCTATTGTAAACGTATAGTATGTTTGACCCTGGCTTTATTAACTTCCTAGATATGTTATATACCTTTTAAATATTTTCCTTATCTTTGTAGATGTAATGATAATATAATCAGTACCAGTATGAATCAGCATGATCTCACACTCTTCAATGAGTGGCATAATTTACAACTGTGATGCGATGAGTAATGCTGTAAGATCTCTATAAGCAGCTGAAATGATAAGATGTAAGCTCCTTAATTTACAATCGTACAATTTGCTACAGACTCTACATTTTGATTATTTTTATACTAATTAGGTGGCGGACAAGCACACGCCCACCTGATGGAGAGCGATCACTGTGGCCTATGGACGTGTGCAACACCAGGGGCTCTAGGAAGTGTTGGGGACGGGGGGGACTAGGAAGAAGTGGGGTGGTGGGAGGAGGGATTTCTATATCTATTGGTATCTGTTTCACATAGTCGGTGTTAACACGCTAACGCTACTTGAGAACTGTCATTTTCGATTTACTTTGACAAGGTTCCTTCGCATTTTCATCGCGCGCGGATCATACAAGTGTGATAGATGACATCGTTCATAATAAAATGATGTCACTAATATCGGTGATCCCTTGCATCCGATTTCAAATCTAAGATCGCAGAATAATTTTTAGAATTAAGCAATTATATTTTTAATGAATACAACGCATTAAATTTAAAAGCAAGTGTAGTAAGTAAATAATACAGTCGGCGGCATTGTCGGCGGCGTGTGCGCGAAGTAATTACGTGGCGGCGAGCCGAGGCGCGCTCAGACAGCGTGGCGCCGGAACTCCGCCTGCGCCTGCGCATGTGTCACTGTACGAGACGCATAAATCGCACCTGATGCTTGCAGTACATAACTTTATCATCTCACCGATGCTACTACCTATCATTATTTGGTTTCTCTTCTTTCGCCTTTCCTAATTCGACTTATTAGCGATCTAATTTTGCAGTAAGCGGATATCATGACGTGGAACGGTTGCCAAACTGATGCACAGTCAATATTACTAACACCCGCTTGACTCAAATAGTTCACTGGTCAGGGGCAATTGAGAGTAACGGGCGGTCTATTACAAATGTGTCATCGACTTGATTTACCACACAGACTCCTCTCACCCGGATGAGAAGAGAGGTTTAAAACTTAATTTATAGGTTGACACAAATAATAGAGGTGACACATATCTAGTTTTGGTACTTTTGCCACATTTGCTCTCTTGCCCCATCAACTGTACGACAGAGGATTTGTATGGGGCTACGGGAAATGCTGTAGCTATGGCCAGATTTTGGGCAGATAGAATTTAAAAGTAATATAGATCTAGTCGTTGACTCAAAGAAGAAAAAGAAGAAGATGTTTTGATAATGAATATAAATGAGTAAGACGAAAATTGTTGTGCAGCAATGGTGCTACCAAGAGACTAGAGAAGAGAACATCGACTCGTACGCAGGATGATGATCCGTGAGGTTATTGCAATTTAAAAACATCCTAATTTCGAAAGAGTAGATGGTAGGGACCACTAAGTTATGAAGCAGTTATTCACTTGCTAGTAACTAAACCAAGTACTTCAAGAAAAAGTAAACACGGCTAGGTTTCAACATGCTTTGAATTCTGGGTGAATTAAAACCCCAAAAATTAATTTTAATGTAATAATTAATTTAAAAATAATAATTTTAAGTTTGGTTACTTTGAGATGACGATGACGCCCTAAAACATGAGACGACCAACTACTACCAACTTCTCCCTGTGTCCATGGCAACTGAAACTTCAAATAGCGTTTATTATAAAATTCAAACCAAAATAAATCGCGATAAAATTCGTTACAATAAGTTTTCTTCAATATTATCCACATTGGTAGGTACTTATTCTCAAATTAATTTCACGCCATCCCATAAAATCTCTTTAAATACAATTCCGCTTTACATACTTACAATAAAAAATATTTACATGATTCATTCTACATTCTGAAATTATTTTGGGTTTTCAGATCGGATGTTTGAAGAGCCTTTCATGGTGAATATGCTACGCACTCATGTGTTTTACCCACCAACATGAATGAGATTCGAATGAGTAATCTCACTGTGAATTATTATGTACTTACACAGTTATCGCAAACACAAGATGATCCGTATTGAGCTAAGATAAACAAAGTCTTTGACGTAATCACAAATAATAAAGAACTGTACCAGGATATAATCTGTACAGGAATTTCTCCGACACAATCTGACTAATGGACCATATTTCTTAGCAATTAGCGAGTCGTAAAGGAGAGTGACGTCCTTAAAATTGGCTGATGTCACTCTTTAAGAATATTAACGGTTCAACAAGTGGGGCATGATCATTGTAATTATATTTTTGCATCAGACTGTGACAAAGTCGCGTGACCGCTGAACTGGTTTGACTAAAAGATAGTGTATCCAAATGCAATCGGTGTTAAGGACCTTAAGTCTTGTGAGCGACTTCGAAGATGGTACATATATATGCCGGGGGGGGGGGGGGCTCCATGGGGATTTCCGTACGAAAAAGGTATCTATATGTTTAACGGCGATTAAAGCGAAAGGTTCATGCATCATACATACATACTCGTACATACAACAGATGCTACTTGTGGTAACTGATTTAACACTCAGAAATAAGTAAAATAAGTTATTTATTTAGTCGCAGATTTTTCCTTTCTTCTTCAGAAGCAATTTTTTACATCAGGTACAAAACAATTGTATTACAAAATTTGTAATATGAATAGATCCTGTGGTACAAAATATCCTAATCTCAAGATAATATATATAAAGTAGCTTATGTCTATAATTTTACTCAAATACTAAATGATATTGAGGTGACTAACAATTACACTTTCCAATTTATAAGATGAAATGGACAATCCCATAAATATCCCAATATTTGGTCACATGAGCGGTCGAATGAATGAGGCGATCGTACGATTCGTTTGTGGGATGGGCCCCGGTGGCGTGAGCGGTATATGGAGCGTGTACTATGCGCTTTATGTAATGCGCTGTGGAGTAACGCACATTGTGAAGTGCGCACGCGTCGCGGATCTAGGGGATTGCAGCAAAACATCCGGCTGCGGCCGCCATTTTACACATCATTACGGATTTATTCACTTTCCACTAATTCTATGGTTATCACGTAACGTTACATAGGTCATTTGAAATTGTCATTAAGGTATAAAACTTTCAAATGACACCCAAACGGCCAAATGCTTCATAGCAAATATGAATGGACCAACGGGTCTTGAAGAAAAGATGTACTTATAAATGCTTGCAATACCTCAAGAGTCACTCGCTCATTATTAGGTGAACCTACAGAGAAAAGGGAGACGAAAAAAATGGTAAAAATAAGTATAAAATAGAAAAGGTCTTTAGCACTTTTACACAGTGCATAAAAGTACCATTCTGCTAATTAAGATCAACATTACATAATATCTAAAGGAGACTGTGGTAATACCTTGGCCCATTTATGCTTAGTCTAGATTTCTCAATTGAAAATTTGGTTAAATAACACTGTTTTATAAATTTAATTGAACGCATTTATATTCATCAATGAAAAGCCTTAGAGCGCTAAATAGAGCTCATAATTTTTTTTTCAACACAAAATTATTGTTAAATTAACACGTTTACAAGATGCTAACGCTAAAAAATTAAAAAGCCTAAAATTTTCAGAATAAATAGCGGATATGAAAATCACTGACGTCATAATACTCGTATTAACAAACTAGGCTAATTATTCTATAACACCTGAAGCTCCGGGGCCAACGACATAATCAAACTTCACAAATATAAACAAACATACTTATACACCTCAATTAGCATATAGCTCACACGATCTACAGTCGTAAACATTCGCCGAGTCTCGAGATTACTCGGGCACTTGCGCCCGCGCACGTGTGCGAGTGCCACACGAGACTATAAGGCCAAGTTCGCACTGTGAAATCTCGCCGAGTGATTTTTTGTGACGATTTCTGATTCTGATAAAGTTCTTCGCAATTTTTTTATGTACACAGTAGGAATTATAGATCTTTGTAGTCATAATCAACATGCGGTGGCCTCTGTGGCGTAGCGGTAGTGCATGCGACTGTACCAGTCGTATACATGGGAATTCCGCATGATAAAATAAGGGGGCGCGGGTTCGATGTCCGCTCAGTGCAAATATTTGTATGCATGAATACGTCTATTTGCATTGGTCTGGGTGTTTCTATGTATAATTTTATCGATAATAAATTGACATTTCACATCACTATTGTAGGTAATGTGTCAAAACGGCCATCATATTATCGTGCCGCTACTATAATTCGATTGTAATCCGCAGGATGAATTATGTAACCAAACAGAAATTTGACGTGCCATTATTTTCGCATAGGGTTTTTGCAAGTGCGAAACATTCATACAGTATCCATATTATGTCGCGAAGTCTTGCGGAAATAATCACGTGGCGTGGTTACACAGTGTGGGCTTGGCCTTAAGTGAAATAATTGATGCTCATGCGCGTCTTTTTATTACTTATGCTACTACAGTTCAATGCACTAAAAGTTGACTTTGCGATACTTACTTTGTTTATCTAGAACGAAATAGTTTATTTCTTTAGCATACTAGTCTATGCTACTAACACAGCGTTCGACTACTAAGTTAGCGGTCGTGGGTTCGATTCACGCTCAGTGCGAATAACTGTATGCATGAATTATAATATATTTGCAATATTCTGGGTGTTACTATGTTTCTAAATATGTACGTATAGTAAATAAATAAAAATAAAAATCTCGTTTTATTATAACATAACATAAACTCACGCCTATATCCCAGAAGGGGTAGGCAGAGGTGCTAGCACCCACATGCACCCTCGTTTTATTATCATACTTATATAAAAAATAAGTAAGTAGGTTGTTACGTATTTACAAAAGACTAGGTTTATCCGTAGTCTAGAACGTGGTCAAACGCGAGCCTATCAGCTATGAAAAACAAATACCAGCTAAGTAAGCTATGCTTATTTTGAATCTAGAGAGTGATATATTATGTAGAATATCACAGAATATTTTTTATTTATTTACCATCCATAGTTTGTGCTGGAACATTAAAATCTCCACTGCAGTTTAAGTACTGTCATTGAACACAGGATCTAGTCCGCAAGCCTTCCCTCTTCGCAATAAGTCCAAGGTTCGAAATTTTTCCTACCGACGTGTGGACATAACAGCGGTACCATGAGATCACCTTTCATCATGCGGAATTTCCCACGGATACTACCCCCGCATCCCGCGGGGACTGTTGATCACCTGATGCAGATTTCATCTTAATATGTAGATTTAGAAACCATTAGTGTTGAAACCTGTATGTGACTAACGAACAGACAGTTAGGCACTTGACACGAGCTGGTACTGGCTGGTACAAGGCGTCATTAGCCCAAATGTGTCATTTCCAATGAAGCCTTTAGGAACATCGGTGTCAATCGCTTTTTTTATACCAGTTAGGTGGCAGACAAGCACACGGCCCACCTGATGGGAAGCGGTCACCGTGGCCTATGGAGGCGTGCAACTGCAGGGGCGTCACACTCGCGCTGCCGACCCTGCACAAAACCTTCTAATGCCCTCGAAAATTCGCTTATGGTCTTCGGGTTGATAGAGCTATGCTTTGTCCGCTTCGGGGTCGATCAGATGTAATTTTTTGTATATACACTAACATAACATATTATATGCCCAACTGCCCGTGGCTCCGTCCGCGTAAATGTAGGTTTTCACATTTTTTGACTATATCTCCGATTGTACTCAACCAATTGTGATCAAACATACATAAGAGTTTAAGTTTGACTAAGACCTATCAAACAAAAATACCACATCAAAATTAATTAGGTTAATTAGGTTAGGTTAGGTTAGTTGCATCCATCGCACACAAACAGACAAGAATTTAAAAAAAATGTGTTCAGAATCGTTCATATAACATAACACGAGTATTTTTTTTAATATCTTCAATGTTTAGAAACAGCTATATTAAAATTTTATAATAAGTACTTATAGACTTACAGAGTAGGAATCGAACCTGCGACGCCTAACGTAGCACAGCACATAATATCCAACATTTCGTATGTTCATTTCGTATATTTATATGAGTACTTACTCAAAGCGTTAATTCACTTCTAGACTGTTATAAAATTGTAAATTAGTGTCTGTACGTTGAAAATATTTAAAAAAATTACTAGTTTGGGTTATGTTGACGTCCGTTTTTCTGTTTTTTTTTTACAAAGACGCAGAAACTACTAAACAGATTCTGTATGCGTTTTCAATTAAAAATGTCCGTATGAACTTAAAAATGGCGGTACTTCCAAAATATATCGAACGTAATTTTATCAGCTCGACTCTTTATATTGAAGAGGTTGCTACTCGTAGAATAGATATTTACAATGTATTTTTTTAAATATTATATTTGATACTTACCACATTTGGTCTCATGGTGGATATCGTTGGCTGCCTTTGATCCTGGATCCCACGAGACAGGAGTATCGCATCCGTATGTGCCAGAAATAGTTAGCGTAACGTCACCGATGGAGTTATGACGTCAGGAGGCGCCAACAATAGTTTACCTAACGTTTTACGATGATGGCTTCAATTTTTAAACATTTTGAAATGTGTGAACGATTTGCTGTCGAAGTCAGTATTTTAACCGACTTCCAAAAAGGAGGAGGTTCTCAATTCGACCGTATTTTTTATGTTTATTAGGTACCTCAGAAGTTTTGACTGGGTAACCGATTTTGATGATTCTTTTTTTATTTGATATCTACGCTGCCCGTGTGATCCCATTTCAATTTATTATTAAACGGTATTATTTAACTCTACCTGTTCGTTTGGGTCAAATCTAGTAATTGAAATTTGATCCCCTTTCAGTTGTTGAATTGGTCTGATATTTGACAGAAATCTTTAGTTCTGATGACTTTTAAAACCGTTTAACTTAAAAAAAATACTAATTTATTATTATTTTGTATAAATTATTAAAAGTTACATACGATACGTGTCACATAGAATGGTTGGTTAGAACAGAAATAAATAAGTCTCCATCCGAGATCCAACAACAGTTGCATCCAAAGCCACTTTACATCCACGGCACCCACTCAACTATTACTCCCCATTATTTGGTTTATCTTAGCGAGCACTTACGGGAGCGACTATCAGAGGTCAGGGTAACCTTGAGAGGAAAGCCTGCACCAGAGCCTCATCCGTCAATCTGTAGGTGTTCCGGATCGTAGGTGAGGTTGTATTGTCTCCGAAGATCGTGGTTGGGACAGAATTGAACTACAATACTTACTTTGGATCTTGTAAGTATACCTCTATATTAAGAATCTGTTTATCTTAAATCCCTGGATATTATATATTACTGCACCACTGAGTTTCGCTGGCTAATTACCCGTTCCTATCGTATTTGTTGCGCCGTTTCTTCTTCACTAGCGCCTAGGAAGCGGTGGTAAACTTAGTATTAAGTAGTTTTTGACGTCAAAAAGATGTAATTATGTTGCACTATTTTGAAAAATAAAGAAATTTAAATTGAAATTGAAATTGTAGCAAAACTATCTGAAAATCTTGCTTCAGGTCAGATTACGACCGGCATCAGGTCTTAGGGTACTTTTTATCAATGTATAAAATCGCTCGTGGCAAAGCTCTGAAGTAACATGGGCCACAACTACCGAAGGACCGATGACCGGTGGAGCAAACGAGTCCCAAATTTGAGACCGCGAATCGGCTAACGGATGGTAGCACGCCCCCTAGCAAGATGGACGGACATCGCAGGGCGAAGGATCGGGTGCTATCCTATTGTGTACATTGGGATAGGCCCGTGTCCAGCTGCAGTGGACTGTGGCAAGCTTATTGATGACAATGAGTCGTTAAAATTCGTTACTTTTGCCCTCACTTATAGAACCATAGCTATTAATAACTAAATACTATCACGTGTAACTACAGATGGGTGTAACCGCCTTGCGAACTGCGGCAGGAGATCTAAGATTCCATCAATCCGGGTTGTGTCAAGAATGTTAAAATAATAAATAAACGCTCGTTCACGTCATTGTGGAGACTGTGACGCCAGGATGGGTCCAGAATAGTCCAGTATTACGTTATTTTATTACGTGGTTCAACTTGTTACAACACACAACATCTGTGGCACCTCCGCATTATCAGATGTAGGTAACGATTTTTTCTTCGTAGACTTACGCTGATGTTCAAATATTATGGTACTGAGCGTGTTTATTTGACTAAAACTATTTATATCTACTGTTGTGTTGGTTGAAGGAATCTACTACATATGTAAGCTATGCTATATACAAACTATGCTATGCTAATGGACTAAGAGCCCGTGAACCCCAGACCTTAGTTATTTTATAAAAGTAAGAACGGTGGACCATTATGAAGTTCGGGTCATAGTAGCTTTGGGAGATAAACGGTATTATTTATAATTCCAGTATTTTATAATTTCAATACATGGGCAGTGAGGAATCGCAATAGGCCTGACTCACCGTCTCGCTCGCACCCACTGCCTTGCGCTCACTAGCCTTTAGTACTGTTTATCTGCTAAAGCTACGATGACCCGAACTTTCAATTACTTTTTTTTACCCGACTGCCAAGAAGGGTTGTTTTTCCGCGCGTATTTCTAATATTCGTTTAACATGACTACTGGGGTTTTAGTTCAATACTTAACTTTGTTTTAATGATATAAAATGTGGTATTTTCCAATCGGCTTCTACGTGCGAGCTTTACCCCTCAATCAGCTAGTGTATCAGCTTGTAAAGGAAATTGGCTTGGTTCCCGAAGAGCATGGTTGGTCCTCCTTCAACCAGCTTGCTAATAGATTTAATAACGCATAACAAATTACTTACGTGAGGTAGTATATTAGTCACTCTTAATGGCATCGGCCTGACGCCTTGTGACCTTGTTTATTTCCAAAACATAACAAATACCCAAATGTAGAGGAATTCGCTTCAAATTGAAGATGGAAGTGAGTCACTATTTTAGTCACACAACAGTAACAGTTCTGTGGCACGCGACGGTGTTTACAAAAGTACTGCCAAATACAGTGATAATAGCTGCCTACTTAATTCAGTATTTTATCTTCAACATATTCTATTGAGAATTTCAGTTAAGTACAGTCAGTGACAAGTGTAGCTAATAATTGAAAAGAAAGAAATCTTCACATTGAAAAAACATTAAAAATTTTGATGTGTAAGTATTTTAATAATCCTCGAAGGAATAGAATTCATGTATGTGATGAGATTTGTGAATTAAAATGTATTGAATTAATTTTGTACCCGAAGCACCTAATAACCAGTAATTATATAAATACTTATACTTACTTACTATAAGCATGAACTTGTTATAATTATGTTGCTGCTCTGTCGCATTAGGTTACCTGTAATGACAAAGTATGTGTGTAATAAATAAACAATAAAAACAATAAAAAAATAAACTTTACAGTGAAAGCATTTCTGATTTAATACTTGATAATGTTATTATTTATAATCTTGTATGCTAATCTTATATTTTGTATAAAAAGTCACCAAAAATATGTTATGGAAAAATAGTTTATACTCAGAAATAGAAGCCAGTTGTTTTTCTTGAAACACTCGTAATCTCGTATAATTATAATTGCGAGTTCTAAGGAATTACTTAAATGGTAATATTATGTAGTTACCATTAATTCGCTTATATCAGAAATAGTGTCTATTATCTTCGCCTGCAGAAAAATTAAAACAGAAACCTGTCAAGTGTGAATTGGGCCCGTACACTGAGGGCTCTGTATACAACTGTACCTATATCTGACAAAGTTAACGTTAGTTCTGGCAAACTGAAGTTATTGATATACCTCGTAGGAAACTTCAAGGACAATGGCCTGGCCACATCGGCCGAAGGCCTAATGGCTCGGTCAAGGCCTAATAAGACTGCGAATGGATAAACGGATGGTGTGACCCATGTGACACCCCCCGCCAGATAAAATAACGACTTGAAAAAGGTTTGAGTTAGACTGAATACCGAACTCAAAGGATCAGGTACTATGTCCAGCAATATTGAAAAATAGGTTAGTTTATAATTGACAAATAGACAGATAGACAACATAAGAATTTTATAAAGGTTTCATTTTTCCTTTTCAGGCATGGAAAACTAAAAAGTAACTATAAAATGGACTTCTTAACTTACAAGGTCGAATTGTAATTACTTCTTCATAAAAGGGTAATTTAAATTTGTACAATAATAGTATTTATTTTATAGGTAACAGGCATAATATGAGGTATGCACAGTTTTGTATCTAATTGTTAAAAACTTATGACTTCACGATAGTCGTCCGTCTATTGACAAATGTCTGGAGTATAAACTTTACATTAACGCAAGTGAATCCACGAGTAAAACCTAGTACAGCATTAGCCAAACACATACATTGATTTTATTTTAATGCCTTAATATCAATGTAACAATCGATTATAAATTTGTTAACGTTCAGCTACTTTTGAAGGCGATTGTACCTATGGAAGGTTTTTACAGGGTCGGCAGCGCGAGTGTGACGTCGAAGTGGTATAAAAAAAAATAAGGAGCTAAGCGTGTGAAAGGTATGATGAAGTGATATCGGCATGTGGGTATTCCCAAGTTCGCTGACAGCTTTCTCGTACACTCACGTGCCTATAGACAACTAGTTCCCATCAGCGGAGGAGTCATGCAGTCTGCGCGGCGGGACAGCGTGACTCACACGGATCTCTCACGATGCGTCTGATCTATTTCTCATTCCTGTGGTGTAACGACCTGGCTATATTTCATTGATTCGAGAGACTAGGGTTGCCAATGTCTCGATACAGTTTGATTTAGTCGGCGAAATTAACTTCTGCCTATAATCATTCGGTTTCAAGATTAGTTTTTTTATATCTCTACTTTTTATATTTAAGAGTGTAAATGTTATTCATGAGTTCCGGCACTTGGTGCCAGGGTTGAACAAACAGTAATTGAGTTAGCTACTAGGACATTCCACCCCTCACTTTAGAGAACGAAATTATATTTTATAAAATACTAGCTGTGCCCCGCGGCTTCGCCCGTGGCATACTTCGTCCTTGGGGCAGGATGAAAAGTATCCTATGTCCGTCTCCTAGTTCTAAGCTACCTCCCCATCAATTTTCAGCCAAATCGGTCCAGCCGTTCACGCGTGATGCCGTGACCAAGGGAAATAGGGATTCATTTTTATATATAAAGAAGATACTTAATGGCTTCTAACGCCTAATGGACTGTTAGCAATCGGGACTTGATACTAACTGAGTGCCAAACATTATGCTACGCGCACTAACCGACGACATAGGGCAAGAACCGTCAGGTTGAAGACTGATTGGGCGAGTCATGTTCGCAGATGCCCCTTTAATAAATGGGTTCAATTGGTTACATTCTGAAAGCCGATAAAAAAATAACCTTTTTTTTAATACCACTTAGGTGGCAGACTAGCACACGGCCCACCTGCTGGAAAGCAGTTACCGTGGCCTATGGACGTGCGCAACACCAGGGGCGTCAAACTCGCGCTGCCGACCCTGTAAAAATCTTTTTTACTGAGAGACCTGCTTTACTGAGACAACATTGATATGACAATATTGTTATGTTTTGACCGAAATTGATGGAATAAAGCAAAAGAGAGAGATCGAAAAATGTGCAGATTTCGGAAGTTCTTTGCTCAGCGTTGTTACAAAAGAGTCTAGGAATAAAAAATACAGTTGAGTACATAAAGTTTTAATTTGCTGCTAATAAGTTCAACCCTGTCTGGAGCACGCGTATGCACCGCCCACCTTGCGCTTACGCATCGAGGTTTTCGCGAAATCTTCATATTGATCTAGCAAAGCCGCCGCCGCCGTGACACACCCATTGTCCGAGCCGGCCTTTCAACATCTCACGTAAGTAGACTCATATCATGATCTACATAATGAACTCATTTACTTATGTTATCCATTACAAGCCGAGCTAGTTTGTCATACGATACTGCGGCAGTGGACGTGTGAGTATTTGACATTTCGGACTCAAACGGCTACTCAAGTCCATACAATACGCTCAACTGTTTGTAGTTGGTAGAATTCTTTTGTTTTTGTTTTAAAAGAAATAAGCTGAAATATTACTAAACAGCGGTTATGGCGTTTGGTAAGTAAAGAACCCATGCCAAACTACTTGATAGCTGATACCTTGGTCTAACCTTAACGTAGAATGCCAGATTAGAGTTATTTGTGATACGGAGCTGAAATCCTTTTAAAGTTTCAGTAACAAGAGAATTGATGTTGAACAACTGTAAAAATGAATCACCTGAAAAAATCCATAAGTACATCAACCACCGCTTCCCATCAGGTGTGCCGTGTGGTTATCCACCACCTAATATGTATAAAAAAACCGTTATTTTTTCTTGAAGTGAACGGCGGAGGTTAAATTACTTATTATTTTTATTTTATAGCAATTATTTAGTCTTCTTATTCTCAGAATTTAATTTCAAACAGGCTGCAAATAAATTTACTAAGTATTTGTTTACAATTCTTGAAATAATCCAGTCGAGTAAAGTCACGGATAACACGAGCTGGTACCTAAATTGATGTTGTTGCAAATTTTATTATGAACCGCGAAAATGCATTAATTAAGCAATTTCTACGAATACTACTCGTTGGTCGTTTACATTATTATGTTGTTCTGGAGCACAAAAAATTGTGAGTTTTATATAAAATGCCATTTGTATTCCATACGCGGCCAGTTCCACATTTCCACAGAACTTAAGTTGGCATTATGAAGCTCACAGCTAAGGTTATCAACTTATTACATAGCGCCCACGCCTTGCGGTCACATTTACGACGTACTCACATACAAATTTTAGGTCACTCTTCACCTTACAACTACACAGTAATCCCAAAATTGATCACTTAACCCCTACATTGCCTCTTTTGCTTTCTGTAACAAAATAAATGATGCTTCAAATCAGCAATGTATACTTATTTCAGTAACTGAAACATATGCAATCGTTCTTGCAGTGCGTCTCATGGTGCAGTGCTATGTTCAACTTTAGAATCGGCTGTAAGGTACCGCTGTTCGTCCGGACATACCACAGATGCATGTTGTCGTAGAAGGGGCTTTTCGTAAGGCAGTGCAGTTTAAAGCGTGGGACCATGACGCACCGGAAGCTCTACGCATACCGCTACGGCGCGCGTTGCGCCGGCGCATGCGCGACACAAAAAGAGAATTGAGGTCCGGAATTCTTTCTCTTGTTCGTAATAGGTCGTGTACCTCTAGAGGGCTTGAGGCGACCTCTGTTAGTTAATATACAGTGTGTGGTCTATGCTCATATTACAACATTAAGGGCTAGAACAGCCTGAATTGGATATGTACGAATGTACGTAGCATCTACGTGAAGTCACTGGGAGTTTACGCGATGCATTTTTTTTTATGTCGGACACGTCATGACTTCACGTCGCCTGATGGCAAGCTAAAGGCAAAATCTCTGGAATGGGAGTCACCATTGCAACCACTGATAGTGCTACAATGGTGGCACTCATCTTGACGGCCTAATCAAATGATTTTATCTAGTGGTACCAATTTATTAGTGCCATCCTTAACATTTTTTCTTTTCTAAGTTTGGATAGAGGGACCGTATGATTATTTTAATATATTCGAACAAGTACTTACTTTATAGAAAAGTAAGTGAAGGTACTTTTGGACGGCGTAGAGGGTTTGACTGCTACGTCAAAGGATGCGGATTCTATTCGCGCGCAGTGCAAATATTTTAATATTCCTATTTGTATTTGTTTGGGTGTATTTAAGTATAATTTATTTATATTGTAGCGACACTATATTATGTGTTTCTTTAAGAATTCGAAGGTTTTTATAGGGTCAGCAGTGCGAGTGTGGTGCCCCTAGTGTAGCACACGTCTATAGGTCACAGTAACTGCTTATTATTATTATTATTATTATTGGTAATAGGCAGCAGTTGATTCAACTGATAATGCTTCCCATCAAATGAGTTATTTAAGTACTTGTCTGCTACCTAAGTAGAATACAAAATTTATATATTGCCAAACAATGTGATTGGTTAATAATAAATAAATAAATATTCTACGACATTCTATCACACAGCGCTACCTAGACCCAAAGTAAGCTTAGCTTAACTAGCTTGTGTTATGGGTTCCAGAATGCGGATACTAAGATACATTTTTTTTGTAAATAAATACATTTAATATACATAGAAACACCCAGACTAATGCAAATATTTATATTCATGCATACAAATATTTGCACTGTACGGGCATCGAACCCGCGCCCCCTTTTTTATCGTGCAGAAATCCCCATGGATACCACCGCCGTCGGCCATCGGGTTTGTTAAGTAGGAATCGAACCGACTAAAACTGCACGCCGTCTCGTGTCTTAATTACCGGGGTGTAAGGTTACCTAACAGGCATATCTCTTGCACCCCAGCTGACCCTGGGCCATCTACGGCAAGCATGTGCAACCCACGCCCCGCTCTTAGCAGTCGAATGTACTATCGCTACCTTTCAAGTGGTGAAAGATTTTTTCTAATAAGTTCAGTGGTTCTGACTACCTTCAACATTCAACAACCTTATTAAATTTAGCCTTTCTTTTTATAATATTTGTAGTAATATCTTTTTGATGATTCTATAGTTACAAACAGCTTGCCAGAAATACAAGATTTTAATACTCTACTTTCATGCACGCTGTTTGATGCTAATGATTAAAACTTTTTAAGGGTTACGGTGAGTTGAACCGTGAGAGTGCCAGGAATATACCTTCAGATTATCCAAGGCCCCACAATCACTCTGACTACAGATCTAAGCTGGATCTATTATCTCTATCTATTCAGTGATTATCTATTGATAATCACTTCAGCAAATCACAAGGAGTTAGGAACCGTTCGTAATTCGCCCACTGCACCCACACTATTTGTTAATAATTAATCTGTTTAAATACAACAACGTGACAGGCATACGTACCTGTGTATGATATTCTATTACGTAACACCATAAGACGCAACCGGTACTTTACAAAAGCAATACAACAACACTCCCGAACTCCAACGAACTCTCTAATACGGAGTTATGTGGCACATTAGAATAATCTCTTTTTGTGCCTACATGCCCAGCTGGGCCAGGGCCCTACGTGACTCGACGCACGTAGGCCTTTGCTGCCCTTAAGGAACGGCCCTTTCTATCATCTGCTTTCATATAATTAAAAACATTTATTAAAAAAAATCGAAGAAAAATATTGGAATCTGGAACTAATTTTGGCACAATAACAGTCTCATCTAATCTGTTTCAATGCTTAGGTCTTCTGGGTAAATCTAGAACTAGTATTAAACCTACTATCTACATTTTTCGATGACGAGGAAGTTTCTCATAGGTTAGTGCCACTTCACAATGTCTTGTGGTGCTCGAAACGCCTTCAGACCTTTCTCTTAAGGACAGATAGTTCTTACATTGAGAGCCAGCCCTTCTTTCTAACCCTACACCGTACAATGAAAAAGAAACTGTCTTTTTTCCTTAACACAGACTACCCTGGTAGTCTTAGCTAGACAGGAAAGCAGCGATCCAATCAAATCTTTGTTCCATATTGTGGTAGAGAATTATTGTAAATTGTTTAGGGTGCAACAGTGTATAAAGACCGATTTAACTTTATGGAAAAAACTTTATGGACTTTGATTAAGGCAAAAAATTGTATGAAATATCTGCCATGATTCCTATATTATTGTATTATTGTAATGTAATAGAAAATACATTTTGTAATGGAGTTCATTGTATTATAACAATTGTTTAGAGTTAATTAAAATCTTAATAAATCTTAAATCTTTCTCAATATGCACAAAACAAAAGCTCGCTGTCAACCCGTTAAAATTGATGAGCTATCAAACCTGCTACCGCTAGACAAGCTGGGAGAATTATACAGGTTTACTTCCTCACAGCCCTAAAGAACAACCGTGCTTGTTCGTTAGATAGGTACTAGGTAGGATTACAGGCTGGTTGAACGATGGTCTGCTTAAGAATGAATCCGTCCATCGTCTTGAACGATTTCGCGGTCAACGCAGAAGTCAACGTGTATCTTTTAAAAGCTTTCTTTAACGCAGTTCTAAACTGTTATCTATGATTCTAAAAGCAGGCAGAGACGATGGATTCTACCACCTCTCACTGTTTTTGCATTATACCTTGGATTAATCAAAGATTTGCGAAGAACACACCAACATGTAAAATAACCCGAAACAAGATCCACGACTGCCTCATAACTTTATCCGTAAGCTGCAAAACCTTTTGTTTAGGAAAAGAGACAAACGTTGCCGATGATTACCTAAATGTAGTGTACTCAGTGGGATGCAAATCGCCAGTTATCCTGTAATTTAAAAAAAATACGACTTGGTGAATATCTTTGTGTAGCACGCCACCTATTTCGATGAAACACAAAATGCAACAAACAAATGTGTTATAATATATCGTGTAATTACAATAAATCGTTGTCATAGTAAAAAAAGAAAACTTAATTTTTTATTTTCTGTAATAAAAAAAATAATAAATAGTAATTTATTAATATTGGCTTATTTCTATAATGTTAGTAAACTCACTATAGAACTATACAAAAGTAGGTAATACAAATAATATAATCGACACAACACTGCCTTAAGTTCCAAAAAACTACGCGCTATCCCGGTCACCACGCACCTTACCCAATCTCATATATCATCAGCTTTGCGTGTCCGATGCAACGCGTGCGCAGCTCACGTAGGCACTTAATGACTTATTGATAAGAATACATTCTGCTGTCAACTGATTAGGTCTAGGAGTGAGTTGATATTATGTGTGTTAAGTGCTTTTTGCCGATATTGGTCTCTCACAACCCCTTATACATTCCACGTTGAGTATTCCTACCTCTGGAATAGAACTTACTGCCGCACTCAGAAAGGTTCCTTAAATTAGTCCTAAATGATACTTAACTAATTATCATTAAATCTGTTAATTGATGGAACATCCCAGAGTCATAATTTAAGGGTACATTAGTTAATCACAACTTTAAGTTTTGTAGAGCGGTGCAGTGACAAAATCACAGTATCGATAGGGCATCGATAAGGCGTCGGTGTAGCCACACCTAAAAAGCGTTAACAGTAAAAAGTAGAAAAATAATATTAAACATATTCAAAACTTTTATTTATAGTAGTATAAATTACAATCCGTTCTTTTACTGTTAGTTTTTATATATAGATGAAATTAAATACCCATTTTCATATACTGATAATAAAACATCTGGACTCTTTTATTCTATGGCATCACTGACAACTGCCAATGTCAATATAGCCAACGTCAAATTATTGTGCATTGTTCAACAGACACAGAAATAAAGGAATTTTAAAATGATATTGTTAGTTGCGATGAAAAATGAATTCTGTTTAATAATCGCAAGTGCTCGGAAAGTTGGTTGGATCCTAGTTCAGCACCTAAACAATGCCCTAAACGAAAACTTACCCCTAGAAAAGTGATGGTGACTGTTTGATGGTCTAGCGCCCGGTGTGATTCATTACAGCTTCTTACCAAACGGGGTGAGCATTACTGCAGATGTATACTGTGAAGAACTGAACACAATGATGGAGAAACTAGCACATCTGCAACTAGCATTCAATCGCTCGTCTCCGTTGCTCCTACACGACAATGTGCGACCTTATACTGCACAGCAGACGGTCTACAAGTTGCAAGAACTGGGGTTAGAAGCTCACCGCATCAATAAACTGCCGCTGCGTTGGCAAAGATGCATTGATTGTATGGGTAATTACTACTTCGATTAATACAAATAAAAATACATGAAAATAAAATCGTTTCATTTTTTTCGTACATAACGGCAATTTCATAGGTAAAGACCTAATTGGGGCACGGCTAGCCACGAGGTGGGTATCCATGAGGATTTCCTCACGATAATTCTATTTTTTTAGATGTAAAAATCAATCCTTAAAAGTTAAGTAAGGGTTTTGTATCACTTAACTTTAAAGTGTCATTAGGGGTGTTAATGAATCCTTAACTGACTCTGAGTGGTAACTTTTTTCAAATTTTACTAAGGAACAACTTAAGTATCCGTTAAACGTCTCTGAGTGCGGCAGTTAGACCCTTCCCACTTTATAATATAGTGAACGCGAAAGTTTGTAAGTATCGATACATTATTATAGATGTTTATTACTGTTTCACCTGGATGAAGTTTGGCACAGCAGAGATATCTAGATTATGGTGTAGAAAAACACATAGACCACTTTTTATCCCGAGAATTTCACGTGAGCTTTTTTTTGTACTACGTAGGTGGCAGACAAGCACACGGCCCACCTGATGGGAAGTGGTCACCGTGGCCTATGGACGTGTGCAACACTAAGGGTGTCACACACGCGCTGCCTACCTACCCTGAAGGGAAGGGGGGAGGGCTAGGAAGGGTTGGGGAGGTTAGGAAGGGGTGGAGGGAGGAGGGGTAGTGAGCTGGCTACCCTACTTACCGGCGGGATTGTGTTCCCGCCGGTAAGTAGTATGGTTATCATAGACGCGGCCTTTTGTATGGCGGAGCTACTATCCCAGTCGGACAGCTCATTTCAGACGGGAGATACCGTACCTCTTCTCAAAATTTGTCAACACGACAACAGCCTCTCGCTTCAAAATTTTTCAAACTCCCTATACTTAATATAAATAATTCGCCTACACAAAACATTATATTAAAATAGGTACCAAAGAATTCCTTCCCATCGACGTCAACTGACGGGACGGCAAGAATTTCCTTTTTTTTAACAAATTTGCATAGTCATACAGAGTCGCATGTAAGGTTTGAAACGTAAACCATGAGTAACTCAACGATAGTGATGTAGGAAAACTTTCCCGTTTGCTCATACACCTACCTGATGTAACTTTGTAAACACTCGTAGTCCAAAGTACACATACTGAACGGTGTCACATCCTTACTGAGTATATCGTATGACGTTTAGGATACCTAGCTTACCTAGACGGTGAGTCGCCACACTGCGCCGCGGTTTATACACTACAAAAAAAAAACTTGAAAGGGCCTCATTTCTCAATTCGTATTTTTCGAAATATTATTTTTGCACAAAATGCACGATTACAATTATTTGATTTCTATGGGAGGCATTATAGTCAAAAGTAATTTCTTAAATGATTTTTTTCTTATACCACTTAGGTGGCGGACGAGAGCACGGCCCGCCTGATGGGAAGCGGTCACCGTGGCCTATGGACGTGTGCAACACCAGGGGCGTCACACTCGCGCTGCCTAATATTGAAACTGAAGAATAATGTACATAGTAGGTATTTATCAGAACCAGGGGTCACCACTACATACACCGATAGTGCTGCAATGGCAGCCCTCAGCTTGACGGATGTTTGAAAGAATTAAAAACTATTTATTTGGGACATGAAAAAAAAGAGTAACTTATAATCTGTTATTACATTCAAAGCCTGCGTGGCTTTAATCTGTGGTGGCGTAGCGCTAGAGTGACCGACTGTTACGTTAGCGGGTCGCGGGTTAGATCCCGCTTAGATTAGGCATTAGGCATCCAAAATACCCACTGATGGATGGAAACCAACTGATTTGAACTTTGTACTGGGTATGGTATAAAACCCACATTAGCTGATTAACTTACCTTACATTTAACAACAAAAAGGTGTTCTGACGTCACTGGAATTATCGTTTCCTTGCCACGATGGCTCATGACATTTCTGCACATTAGGCATATCGCACATCCCACGTGAAAACCACACATACATCATATACCTAAGCAAATTACAGCTAACTAAAATATTAACCAGGAAACTAAAATATATCTGACTCATAATTGTACTATATCTGTACCGTTTCTTTGCTAAAATATAGATGCACTCTTGAAAAAATTTAAGGGGTAACTTTTGATGACTAAAACGTTGTAACGATAACCGATTAATATATTTAAAACTATGAAATGATTTAAAAATAATATCTTTAATTTAAGTAACTCATAGTCACTTATTTATATTAAACTTATAGCTATGTTAGTATCCAATTACATTCAAAAAAAAATTAAAATTATTAATCAACAATTAAAAATTTAAAGAAACTCAAATAGAGTACATTTATATATGATAACATCTTAATTAACAATACCCAAGTAATATTGGATTTTAACTCAAAGCTGTGGCATGTGAAGAACCATCGATTACTGAACCAAATTAAAACTAAGTTAAAAACTCACACGGAACTTTTCAGATGGGGTCGAAACTTGGAGGTCCTACGGGTACGTCGCCGACTACATAAATTAAAATTCTTTTCAGTTCAATATCCCATTGTTAAGCTGAAACCCGAAGATAAAAAATTTTGACTAAATCTTCAAAAAATTTCCAAATTGTAGTCGAAAGTTGGTGCTATTTTATTTTGGAAATATAATTAAATACGAAACCTTTCTCCGTACTTCAGGGGTAAGCAAAAAATAACCCAATGTACCCGCACATTTAAAGACTGTATCGAAGTTCCGGGAAATGCAACGCAACGCAAGCGCAAGACAATAATATCACAGAAAAAATTTAAAAAATGCATTAGAATATTGCTCTGTGCTGTACCTGACCGGTGCGACCGAACCCTTTCAGTAAGAACGAAAGAAAAATGAGGATGTGCTCATATTTAATTTCGCAATGAGTCACTTCGTATTTCTTTTAAATATAGTTTGCTTATATTTTTTTGTCTCCTATTTGCTAAGGAGAACAGACAATAAAAAGACTTTCTATCTGTTTGAATCAATTAAACTGGAACAGCTAGGCCGAATTTGACGGGACTTACGCTGACAGATATGTAATATTAACGTGTAGCACAGGCTACTTTGATTGTAAAAAAACAATTAGTGTTCCGCGCAAAAATTTAAAACCTTTAACATCTAAATCCGCGCTTGTGAAGTCGCGGGCACAGGTAGTAAACAATAATAAACCAGAAGACAACCAAATCGGAAGAGAATGTAGTCATAGTAATGTCATGAAAGATTATTTATACATGGACAGTCCACTCTAATCTTTCTCTCCTTTACCAACAATATAGGGCGGTATTATCAAAGCTCGGTTGACAGGTAGTTATTAAAGACCTCTGAAAAGCTTCCCCGAAACGGTGCACATCCCCGTGCGTATGCGCATGTAAATGGATACCACGAACAAGCCAATTTAAGGAAAATGTAATTTATTATAGCGGAATCTGCTTTGGCGGCTTACTTTATCGATTAATTTATAGCCTCCACAGATAATAAAGGTCTAACGTTAATGCCGGGGTTTGTTGGAAAAATTTCGCCGCAATATGAGACTTGATGATACAAAATTGATACAATTTTTTAAATCAAAAATTAATTGATAAATTGATTTTTTATTTATTTTTTCATTATCATCATTATTATATACATACAAAGTTCACTCTAGCACCAATTAAAATTCTGTTGATTGGTTCACCTTGCGAAAAGCTGATGTCGCTCATTTGTTAAGTAGGTATATACAATTGTTTTATTACATAATTAATTGTATGCAATTGTTTTATTACAACAATTAAATTATAATGATTTATTCTGTTGATTGATAGCACTTGGTGGTACTTGCTACTCATTTTTTATACCACTTAGGTGGCAGACAAGCACACGGCCCACATGATGGGAAGCCACTAAAAGCCCACCTGAGGAGATAATGTTGATGACAGTGAAATGTGAACCTTGTCATCCGGTATTAAACTACAGTGTCAAGCAATCGTAGAAACCCCATTGTTCTCTCATCCTCAAATAGATAAACCCAATAAATAAGAAAACTGTCAAACTTCTTTCCTTATGACTGCACGTATGTCTGTCTACTGTGTTTTTTTGGAAACCTGTTTTTCCTGTTTCCTGACAAAAGCTAAAGGGGATGTCCCTCTATTTTTTTTACCTGCATGTATTTGATACGTAGAATTTGGATATTTTATACAAGTTTTTTTTCACAGCCAGTTTTGGTTGAGTAGCCTTGTAGAGCAAATAATTTCCTCGTGTATTATCTAAACATTCTTGAATATTATATCCTACCAAAAACATACCTGTTAAAAAGGGTGACAAGTTCCTATCGGCTAATTTTTCGCCTAAAAAAGGGTTGCCAAGTTTAAATGCACTTAAAATTCGATCATAATCATCCAAATTTCTTCTAAACTTGAACTTGGCAGGTTTTCGTGCGGTACGTAACTTGATTGAAGAAAAAGAAGAAGAATATGTAACTCGAAGTGTTTCAATTCGTTAATATCGGGGCAAAGTTTTTATGAAAGAATTTTTTGGAAAATCCACGGGAAATGTTGGAACACGACCAGCTAGTATGCAACAAGAGTGATTAAAAAGCAATGAAGCATGAACTGAAAACCCAACCAATGAAGACACAAGGCAAATAGAATTATCCATTCACTATAACTGGACTATCACTGCTGACACTTGGACAAAACGTAGCGTGAAGACGGCCTATTAGTGCCGGCGCGCTGCCACCGTGAGGATTCCCCGTGAAATTGTGGATTGTCGCCGAATCAATTATTGATACAACGGTGACAGACAATGGAGGGCACGAAGCGCGAAATGAACGGAAAGTACGCGACTTGACCACGACTACCGCAGCCCTAATTTATAGTTGGCCGCGGAGCTAAGCAGGCGTGGAGCAGTCACGGCACATTTGCTGTTTCACTTGAAATCCTGTTATAAACACTTACCCTTACATCAAATTTTGAGTTTAAAATGTGGTTGCTGATTGTCTCAAAAAGTATTTATAGCGCCATCTATATCGTGTGATTTTTTAACCGACTTCAAAAAAAGAGGAGGTTCTCAATTCGAATCAATTTTTTTGTTAGTAACAAACTTCTTTTTTATTTGATAGCTGGTGATCCCCAGGTGGTCCCATTTTAATTTGGTCCGTTGAGGTTGGTGTTTTCTATGTAAGGTTTTTTTTCTATATCTTAGTGTTGGCAATTATAAAAGAAAACAAATATAATAGTAAAGCATTTTCTTAATTTTTAATTTGTATGTTAATTAATATGGTCTTTGGATGTGGTTAAAAAGTTACTGTATGTTAACTCCAAATTATTAATGGCAACACCATCTAGCGGCGATTTGCTAACATATTCAGTAGGTATATAATTACTGTTGGAATCGATCAAAGTTTAAAAATATTTCAATAGAACGTACTAAGTGGTTAAACCGCATTTGCTTTATGAAAATATATGAAATTTTACGATTTCTTTTATGAAAAACTAATAATTAAAATATATGACTGCTCAAAAACTAATTTTTAAAAGATGAAAAATGATATCTCACGTTGACTACCTAACGTAGGTAGTGCCTAAGTTTAATATACTTTAGGTTACGCATAGGTTAATAAGAAAAGTGCCTATAATTATTAAAAAAATGTTCTCTAACTTATGTGTCTCAATTATTATGCTTACAGCAATTACGGATGGATGTAGAACCTCACAGTGTACATAAAGTAGGCTGTATCGGCGGGGGGTAATATTTGTGTCTCCGTTAGGAAAAACAAGGTCGGCCGTGCGGTTTCAAGGTGTTGGTGGACCCGTTTCATGTAAGTATGTAGTTGCAAATATGTAATGTTGCAAAACGACAAGGATGCCGCTGTCAAGATACTTATTTTAGTTTTCTTTCTGGCCATATAAGTAGAAGTGGGGGGGGAGGTAGTTTCTGTGCTGAAAACAGAAGATAGAGCAAAGACTTCACATTCCACTAATAGACAAAAAAAAACAGCCCGCTGAGTTTCTTGCCGGAGTCTTCTTAGGTCGGTGGTCCATTTGCTTCTAGTTTTAAATAACTTTGATTTTGACGTTTTGTAAGTGCCGCTTAAAATACAGAATAAATGATTTTTGAATTGACTTTGACTTGACTAGAAAGGGTTAGGTATGTGAGTGCCTGGTGCGGCGGGCGGAGGGGCCCAGATTTCCCCTGGATACTGTGTAGTTGGGTTCACTTCGATCTCCTCCCCCGGCAGTATAACACCAGTTGTTTTGCGCAATAGTTCAGCCTCCTCGGGGCGAAGACATCATGAACTGAAACCCATTGATGCATTTGTGGGGTCCAGAATGAATTAAAACGTGGACAAATTTAATGTGACCCACATGCCCACATACATTAAATAATTTCTTTATTTCTAAAACGTAAACGTTTGATGATTTAAAGGCCCATCTGTATCAAATTTTCATAAATATAAATTTAGTCTGAGAAATTTATGTATAAAATAATCTTCCGTCATAACTGGTTACCAAATAAAAAATCATATTTCAAAATCCAGTTGCGTTGGCGACCGAACAGAAAAAAAAATGGTTTGTCCGTTTAGAAATAGATTCAGGTAAGATACTTGTTTTAAAAAAAAACCTAACATAGACCATAACGTCACTGTTCTAGCCAACGTCACCGATGTGGTCACCGCCGGTCACTTGTTCAACAACTTGTTTACTTTGATCGATGGTTTTTATTCACGCTCTGGTTTTACTACAAAATAGAGCCTGCGCACGCGCCGGGTTTTACAAACCGCAGTCTGTATGTGAACTTGAAATATTTGTATGGAAACTCGTTTATGGAAAATAGATATCGGTATGCATAATAAAATAATTTAATTATTGTGTATAATGTTTATGGGTCAATTAGAGGTAGGTGTTGCGCTAACCACTTGGAATTTATTATGCGGTTTTGTACTTGAATCATTTCATTCATGCCTTTGAGTACATTCTGATTAAACGTAATGTTGTTGTGTACTGTACCTTTTATGTGACGTATGTACTTACGTTAGTAGGTACTATCAAAGACGATATGATAAATTATGTTGTGTATAGTTATCATATCGTCTTTGGTAGGTACTATTATATATTCTGTGGTGACATATAGTTTTCTTCTTCAAGTAAAAAGAAATTGGTTAATTAATGGACATCAGTTTAGTTGTACATTCTTGTACACATTAAGTTATATAAATATCGAAGCTTCAAATTAAAGATTGACATTTTAGCATTTATCGTGGTCTGTTCTGGGGATCTATATGGTGTTTTTATTATTTAGACGTACATCTTGCCATTAAGCGGACAGATATTATTACAAGAAGACATTTAGCGATAAAATAATCACATATTGAAGACTTCCGCGGCATGCAGATCATTCGACTGTTACGTCGGAGGTCGCAGGTTCGATCCCGCTCATGTTCGATTTTCAGAGTAAGGCCCCTGGGATTGGCGCTGCATTGACTAATTTCGGTGCCGTAGACTTAATTCACTTTGGCTAATTCACCCAGGGTAATTAAGTATACTATTTAGTAGACTTAATTCACCTGCTTGCGTAGGTGATTCAGGTATACCGTTTAGTAGACTTAATTAACCTGGACTAATTCACCTAAGGTAATCCAGTCTAGTAGTAAGCAGACTTAATTCGCAGTGTTTTCTTCACAGTATAGTTTATGCACTCGGGTAAATTAAGGAAAATGTTTAAAATATTAACATTTTAATAATAAAATACAACCTGTTCTCGTATAACTAATGTAATTATGTGCTTGAAAAACAAAAATAAAAAAAAAAATTGAAAATCCACTAAACAAACAAAAAGCACCAAACAAGCTAATTCCGCACCAAAACCCAAAAAGCTACACAAAGTGAAGGAAACAGGGAACTTAAAGGATGCACCGCGCAAAATAAGACTAAATTAGAAAGTATGTTAAAAAAAGGCTAGGCCGGGTTCATGGCTAAAAGGAGGATAGGTATCATAATCACCTACGCAAGCAGGTGAATTAAGTCACAAAGGAGAATTAGCTCAAGTGAATTAAGTTTACTTAACAGTAGGTATACATAAATCACCTATGGAAAAAAAATAGAAACAGGTGAATTAAGTCTACTAAGTAGTATACTTAATTACCCTGGGTGAATAAGCCAAAGTGAATTAAGTCTACGGCACCATTCATTAGGAATCCTATTCATTTGATGAAAAACAAACGTATTTCCCTCTGTCCAGAAGCGTAAATTATAATAACTAGATGATTTCGGAGCTCCCGGGTTGTGGAGGTCAGGTGGCAGTCACTTCACGGAAAATATGGAAGTATGTCGCTTCGTAATTAGACTGAAAAACAGACTCCAACTGGGTTAGAAAAGACTGGGGGATGGTTCAGTGATATTGTGAGAATGACATCCAATTCAGTCTATGCCTGTTGGGAGTGAAGCTTGGGTCCATATCTTAGCTAAATAAAGTTTGTTGATATGCTTAGCTATTTTCTAAATAGCCTTGGCAGCACAGTACATTCAGCAGCAGTGGCGTTGATATGTAACCTATGACATATCATCTTGCAAAATCATAAATTTATTGTGCACGGTATCTAACTTGGCAAAATTTTGGAGTAGGTAGTGTGGGCCCCACTACTCCGAAACCTTGCCAAGTTAGATGCCGTGCACTATACTTGTTTGTGGCAAAATGCGTCGCATAGAAACAAGTATAGTACACGGCATCTAACTTGGCAAGGTTTTGGAGTAGTGGGGCCCACACTACTACAAAATCTTGCCAAGTTAGCCTGTTATAGATCTTCAACCTAACCGGCATTTTGGGGTCACACATGACACCAGTCATGTCACGCTTGAATGTGATTTATTTAAAAGGAATTCTGTACTTATTATTTCCTTCATTTCTGAACTACTAAAACACCGAAACGTCACATACAAGCTGAAAATCCACATCAACAACTACAGGTGATGCGTCACAGACAACACAACAATTGTTCAGCTGTTGTACAATCCAGTGACGTCACTGCGTGTTACGTACTCGTAGTTGCCCAGTGTTGTGTCACCGCGCACACACGCATAGACGCTTGCATTCAACGATCGACAGGTTACACAATCCGACCGTAGTTCATGTATGTAGGTGTGGCGCTGCATGACGCCTCGTGTCCTTGACCTCGCAAGGTCGCCCGGCGTTAACCCTACAGCCGTCGCCCTTAGTTACCGACCGCTCGTGGGTATTCCCAAGCGGGAAAATGTTTAACTAACAAAGGTGCTTGAGCTTTACACACCTCCGTGGGATTTCTTTGTTGCTCAACGTAAATATTACAGTAGAGAGTTTAATTTTATTTTTGCAAAAAATTGTAAAAGGTTTAGAAATATTTTTTTATGAAAAGAAATTGGAATGACATTTCTTTAAAATGATTGGCCGGACCGATGAAAAGAGAATAAAATAGGCTACGTTTTATACGGTCGCTGAGAGTGCTGGAGTTTAAAATATATTGAGATCCTCCTCCGGTTTTTAATTCGTTTGTATTTCTTGAAGTTTGTTATAATGTAAATCAGATTTTCTATTGGTGATAGTAAATCACCTAGTTATTATAATTTACGCTTCTGGACTGAGGGAAATGCGTTTGTTCTTCTTCAAATGAACAGGATTCCTAGAAATTAGTCAACTGAGTGCCAATCCCAGTTGCCAACATTTATTTGGTTTATTTTAGCTTACACGTACTTGACTGCCGTCTGAGAGCCTCATCAATCAATCAATCAAAACAGTGTACCGGGTTAGAGATGAGGTTGACTAGCACTGAATGTCTGGCTTAGTAGTCGATTGACACACCCACACCCATACCCATACTTACATACACAGCGTCGGACTGGCCCTATACTCAGTATGGCATTTACCGGCCAAGCCCCCGCCTTTCCGGGCCCTCCATGGGCCTGGCTTGCGGCAACCCTAAAGAATAACCGAATCAAAAATACTGAAAAGCTGGCCATAATAACCCTGTATACAGTCGGACACATTCGGATAATATATGCATCTCGGAGTAAATATACCTACATATTCATGTCATGCGTGGGCTCTTGATAATCTGAGGGGCTTCCATGTATACTTTAGATATTACGAACCCATGAGTCTTTATTTACGTCAATGAATAGTTCCATCACCAATTTATCGCGCCTTCTGAGTAAATTAAAACATGGTTCTTATAATAGACACAAACATAATGCATTAAGAGAAACACAAACATTAACTTATAAGGAGTGAAGCAAGCCTACCGCAAGGTTTGATAACTGTAATTCATAAAATATTATCATGATTCACAATTATTCAGTAGACGGATTGGAATGCTTCTGCAAATCGTGAATAGCATAACTTTGCAGCCTTGAAATCTCGAATGATTCTTGAAACATCATTAGTTGCTCTTATAACTATTCTTAAATGTTCTCGATCTCTGATCGAAATGAATGCGGTACATCAGATTTTAAGGTAATTTTCTTGTGATCGCGGTTGAGGGTTGACACTTGCGATTCACATTACAGTGGCTTGATCAAATTCAGTGCAAGCTTGTCACTGTAGAAATATTTTTTGTCCGGGAGATCCTGCACTCCTAGTGATACACCACTACATACTTCAGTATCAAAGTACAGTTGAACTGTTATAAAGTGCAAATACCTACTGCAGGACCGCAGACTAACTGAAGGACAACAATTTGGTATAGATATTCTATCTCACGAAGGCGGGTGAACAGTTAAATACTTAGTTGTAGTACCTGTGTCTTGTAAATACGCGTACTGTGTATGCGAAAGTTCATGTCACGTCAAAAGAAATTCATGTACTATGCGATTCACGTAAGTTGATAACTGTCATAATGACATTTTGATTCCCGTTGCTTACTTCATTGCATAAAGTAAAGTCAGCAAATACATTTTTTTACATCACTATTCCATCTGAGTTAAGTACATAGGTACAATGATAATTACGAAATAAACTATCGGTTCTTTTTTATATTTATTTATCTTTAATCGGGCGGTAGCACTTCGATGCTGCTTATTTTATCGTTTGCACTATTATCGGAGCCGCACGAACGATTTTACGTGCTCGTGAATGTACCACTGTACCTTACCTACTCATTTTATGCAAATTTAACTGTACCTAACAAAATAAACTTATCAAAACAATAACAAAAGTCTATAACAAACACAATGTAACAACAAAAGTCAACAAGAACGCAACAAAATGGAGAACAATCGGAAATATATATCAATGGCTTTGGACTAGCTACGCTTCCAAAGCCATTGAGGCACACTATGACACCAATCAAATTATGAACTATTATTATAAACTATTACTAAGAAAATATGTTATGTATTTAAGAAAAGAAAATAAAAATTAAGTCGTTGTTACCATTACTGGTATGAACCTACCGACGCGCCGTGAAAATTTTGTTGCTAGCTGTACAATTTTGATGAGTACGGAATGAAGTTGCCGCGAACGCGATTATCTTCTTACTTGAATCGCATAGTAGCAGTTAGTAGAACAATGCAAGTAATTCATTTTTAAAAGCAATGTGTATAACATTGTCATGTTTTACTACAATGATAGCAAAACCGCCTTCGTGAAATAGAACATCTTGTACCAATAAATTTATTTTGCTAGGTCGGTAGGGACCTACCTACTTGCTGTAGGTACTTACTTAGAAAATTCATAAACAACTATTATAAAAAAAATGTTTTTGGGGTTTCCCTTTCATGATCCTTTGATTTACGTATTCATTGACACACGTGCCTACTTAGATAGGCAAGTACGACAGATGCGGGCTTAAATTCAGACGCGGCGAGCATTACAACGATATTTTTATGAATCAAATGAGCAGATAAGTCCTTCAGCAGTGGCATCACAACAGTGGAGCAGGTAATGAACCGTTTCCGATGTGTCAGGAGGTAAAAGTCCTTTGACGTCTGTCGCCGGTCGCGTGGGAGGCACGCCGACCGCGCTGCACGCGTCGACGATGCACGAGAAATGAATGGTGGGTATTGTGCAATTTAAATCTGTGTTGCGGTGTTGGCACGCGCACGCGCGGTCCATAATAATAATCATTATTTTTATTTATTGATGTTAAGATTGTCAGTACAGACATTACGTGAATTTATGATATTATACTATTTCAGTGACAATTGCAGGGCTTGTTATATTACAAACAACTTCATCATCATTTTAACGTTGTTCATGGTTGAAACCGAATATTTCACCTTAGAAACCAGGGGTCCGTTTAATCCTTGCGCTTTAGCTTAGCTTGATGGTAATGGGAGGTACGGCTGGCCTCTCAACCCTGAGGAGAAGCTTGGAGAACCACGTCCGTTAATAGCAGCAACAAAAACTAGATGTACTGACTAGCAGGTTGGCTTGGGCTCTAATACACTCTTAACATTACTGAAAACTATGATTATTAGACTAATATTGAGTTGGCAGGTGAAAGAGAGAGAGTGTGTACGTATAGGTATGTAATTTATTCATTTGCGGCAGGTAGTAGAGTTACCAGGTGAAAGAGAGTATAAATTATTTGAAGTAGTTGAGTCGGCAGGCGAAAGAGAGTATAAATAATTTGAACTAGGTAGGTAGTTGAGTTGGCAGGTGAAAGAGAGAGAGACAGAGCGTATCTATAATTTAATTTATTTAATCGTTACCAGAAGTATTCGCAGAAATTCCTTTAGATCATCTCACCTGCCGAAAAGTTACCTCCCGCCCAGGAGGTAAGTTTTCGGCTGGCGAGATGATCTAAAGGATTGGCTTTTAAACGGGGCGTGAAAAAGCATTTGAAGAGGTTGTCAAGTTGTGGGCTACCATTATGGCACTGTCTGTATATGTAATGGGGACCCCCTTCCTGGGATTTTACCTTTAGCTTATCACCAGGCGAGGTGAAGTCATAATGCCGTGACCGATATAAAAAAAACCTAGTGTAAATTGATGCATTAATGAACTAAGAATACTATGGTGTAATAATTATGAAACAATAACTTCGCCTCATACGTGATATTTTCATTTATATTTTCCGCGAATGATGAGATCAATGAGACGCAGGTGAATGTACCTATCTAAGTTATTTACCGTGATAGTTTTCTATGACGATATTTTTTTCCTATTACACCATCTAGCCATAGATCAACAATGGTATAGTTCACGGCATCTAACTTGGCAAGATTTTGGAGTAGTGTGGGCCCCACTACTCCAAAACCTTGTCAAATTAGATGCCGTACACTATACTTGTTTCTATGTGACGCATTTTGCCACAAACAAGTATTGTGTACGGCATCTAACTAGGCAAGGTTTTGGAGTAGTGGGGCCCACACTACTCCAAAATCTTGCCAAGTTAGATGCCGTACACTATAAGGGTGTAACCACAAACAAAACCTTATTAGTCGCCACAAGTAGCCCCCGTACAAACTGGCACACATCACGAACCAGCCGTAGGTTCCCTCACCACTTTAGGCAAAACTAAAAATGATTTCAACAACTAAGTTATAACATATCGATTTCAAATAGAAAGTATTTCACTGACGTAATCTAATCTACGTAAAGGTTGCGCGGGCGCATTGGTTTGAGGAAAGTGCGCACATGTGAGGAGAATCCGGCGCGTGCGCGGAAATCCCTATGTTGCCGGTTTTACCGACGCAATGGGCTGGTTACAGGTCCATCAGCCTTTGCAATCTGGGCGATGGAAATTGAACCATATTCAGGCAGCAACAGGACACCTTTGGCCGTTTGGCCAAACTGTACCTACCTTTCTTTTTGCGCCGGGTCAGCATACGAGACACTCATATTGAATTCATTTTTGACAGATGAAGATGTTCCAAAATCATGAGAAATTTGACCCTTCTATCGGTAGGTACAGTGTCTCTCAGGTAAAATTTTGGTTAGTATTTGTTGCTTCCTTTGCAGGGTGAATTTTGTAATTTGGCGTATTCAGTTGATTTCCATGGCGCCCACTACTTTGATGATTCTTTATGCGTTAACAATGTCATTTGCTAAAAAACTTAAGAGTACTTAAGTAGGTACCTAGTTGGCACCAGGGAAATTAACTGAATGTGCCAAAATTCAAGATTCACCCTGGATATGTTCGGGGGAACTCGGCATTAGCGCTAAATCCTAATTTGAATACCGCGAGTCGGCAAACGGATGGCTGGGGGCATGTCGCTGGGCGATGCCTCCCAGCAAGATGGACAGACGATCTGAGAAAGGTAGCTGGCTGCTGACTGCGATAGGCTAATTGATACCTAGAAGATATCTAAAGGTAATACTTTTTGGATCGAAAAGTTTTAATAACCACACATTACAGCCAGCGTTAAATAATTAATGGGTAGATACATGTACCTATTAAAATGTTCAAGTTACGGAAGAAACAAAACATGACATACCTACACAACATAGTCGAGATCAAAACGGAGAAAATAACATGACCTACCGTATACCTATTAGATTAAGGTAGGTAACGTAATAAGGTAACTTTAAGAACAGATAAACTATTATGGAAGTAGAAGGAAGTAGAGTGGAAAACTGTACCTAGTCTCTAAGTACTCCAATCCGGACAGAGGCGTTATTGTGTGTATGTACTTTGATGTACTTTGACCTTTTTGACAAAATTTTGTCATTTCTGATGTTTCTTCCCATTTACCGTCATGTGATCGATAAATTACCTTTATTTCTGATTTACATAGGTAATAGGGTACTCTTCTATATAAATTATTATGGAAAATAAGTTATGTGAATGTATTTTTTTGGCCAATGTTTTACTTGGGGATGGTTACAATAACCCGTAACATTAATCTGCTAAAAACGTTAAGATTTCATGTTGTGGATCTTTGTAGCCTACGTTTATGATCACACAAGTTAAAGAATCATTTTATAGACAATAATGCTTTTTTCGATTTGGGCCGTACCTACTTGCCTTGTAGGGCTATCTAACCTCAGTTAACAGTTGTTGGGAAAACAAAACATAGGTTAATGGTTGAGTTTTTTATATACTTAGGTAGATAGGGACACATAGAGCATAATTTCTCCGATCAACGGGTGCGTTGACCTCGGAAAACCCAGTGCTTGAGCTGTAAAATTGATTGATGTTAGCTTCATTAAGCGCCTGCGCAGGTGGACCGAATCATTAGTGTTGCAGTTTGTGCAGTTAAGCATTCCATTAGGTCTTGTAGCAACGTCTCACTTGCTGGAGAGATCAGAGAATGACAACGGTACCTACTTTGAAGATTAAATATTAACTGTACTTAGAACTCAGTAACTAAGTTAATTAGGCAATTATTTGTTACCTGATGTCGGTTATCGCTACTATCACAACACATTCGTGAACCTAACGAGACGTTGAGACAACAAATGAGATGTCTGAAACGCACAGATTTTACGCAATATTTAAAATTTTTTTTGAAAGTGTAGACCGGTGCAGTTGTGCGTCAATTTTATGCAGATTATCTCACTGGGGTCACTAAAAGACCACTAAGAGACACGCGTGCGACCTCTAGCTAGAGGCTGGGGCCCAGGGATCTTAGTGGGGCCCATACATTTGACGGAATTTACGAATATCCACCAAGATTCAATAGAGAAACTCGTTATGTGTGATTACTGATTACCGTAATTATAATGAGTTTTTCCGATGCGCGATTTTTAGTTATACGGGTAAGTAATGCCATCTAGTAAATAGACTCATAACCACATATAACCAGCGCCATCTAGGCAAAATGGTTTATACCAGAATCAACACCCTTTGGAAACAGCGCCATCTAGTGCCATTGAAAGAATAAAATTGTGGGAAATAGCCAAGAGATGGCGTACAAACTTAAAAGTAAAAACATTTTTTGTTTAATAATTATTTATTGGTCAGATAGTAAAAAAATATTATGTACGATAGGGTCTAAAATTATCTTTTTTAGATTTCTTTAATTTATTACTGGTAAAAATAAATGCATTTGCGAGTTCATTATATAACTAAAGTAATATAATAATAGTGAAGTAAGTATGAATAAATGACTAAATTGGAGGCAAACAAACAAATTACATAAAACAAAAACCTTTGAATTTAAATAAGAAAACTAATCTGTAAAGTCGTAATAAAAGTAAAGTACCGAACGCCATTTTGTAGCACAACACCATTCTTAAAGAACCATAACTTTAAAACTTACATTTCTTTGTAACTATTATTAATTACATTTAAATATAATGAACCAGGATCATGTAAAGCGTCCGTCCACCACTAGTTATGTTTGTAAGTGAACACTTCGTAGTCCCGGACGGTGAAGTTGTACTCAGTGGCGAGGCAGGCGGGCGCGATCTGGTCGCCGTACGAGTGCAGGTTGCTGTAGCTCTCGCTGTTGGTGTTGCAGTTGTTCGAGATCAGCAGGTCTGCGCCCGCGCCGAATATTGGACCACAACTATTAAAAAAAAATGTTTTTTGTTTGTTATAAGACTATGTAAAGGAATATTGAAATTTTCCTGGTTATGTCTCATCAGGCACTAGTTATGCTTGTAAGAACTATGTGTCATGGAGATGAATATACTGCGGTGAATATGGAGTTATATCACACATTATCTAAGGTCGCTTAAGGAACTTTCACATCCCTTCAAGTCCGTGACATCGCAAGCAAACTAAAGAGTTACTTTTGCTGGTGCAGCCACGTCTTGTGTCAGTCTCTTGCTTCCCATAAATCTTTCGTCTCTATAGAGTTAACACAAGAATATTTGGGTTGCATCGTTAGAGTAGACATGTGTATTAATATAATCTCACTATGGGGAGAAATTCTTCGACACCTAAACTTTTGTTAAATTTGTACATACTTAATATTTTCTCCTAATGTAAATATTTTATTTTGTAATTATCTAAGATAGTTTAATAATATTTCTGTATAAATTAATGTTTTAATTGACATCTAATTAAACAAACGTATTGTGTATTATATACATCTCACTATTAATACTATCTATCAGGGATACTGAACATTGCGGGAAGTATTTATTTATTTATGACATTTTAGGAAAACTTACAGCTAATCGTTAGTGTTACAATCATAGTTGTATTAGGCGACGGCCAATTAAAAGTTTCCACTGTCTGTCAGTCTGTTAAGAGTAGGTATGTTGTAGGCAAATTTTTAGGGTAAACAATTTTGTGTGTGTAAGGCAAAAATACCAGAAATAAGAAAACAAGATGAACTTTACAAATTATTACGGTAATGCCATGACTAGATATCAGTTGTCAAAGAAACAAGAGCTAAGATCTCTTTTCATTTTGGCAATACTATTTGGTATAGTAGAAATGAAAAGCGAAATGGTGATGATAATTAGCAATATATGCTTACTCGGGGTGGTAGCAGAGCGCGAAGGCCTTCTTGAGCAGCGTGTATCGCGCGGGCGGCTCGGCCAGCGCGAACAGGAAGGCGCGCTCCGCCGGCACGTAGCCGCCCGCGCCGCCCCCCGCCGCCCACGCCGCCTCGCTGTACCCGCCGATCACCTCGCCGCGGGACAGCTGCGCACAGCGGGGAGACACCTTGTTACATCATCAACATCATGATAAGTACCGAGCACGCGCCGGCTATGGAATTATCGCCCAGCTATGGTTTTCCCTTGGGGTTCTTCAAGAAAGACATTAGTAGTTTTTTAAAGGGTCAGCAGCGCGAGCGTAGAGTTGCACACGTCCATAGGGCCCATCAGGTGGACCGTGTGCTTGTCTGCCACCTAAGTGGCATAAAAAATGTAGGTCATGTGGCTTTTAGGAAAACCACGAAATCTGACACTCATTTCAAGCATGTGGACTTATGTTTTAACATTCGAGAGGTGTACTGTCCAGGGCTTGCCAGGATCATCAGGGCCAAGTCAACCTCTCCTGGAAATCGGTGCGGTGCTGGTGCACAGACCCCTAGGAGTCCTGGGGGTTGGGAGATCAGACTGCACTCTCTTTTACAAAAATGGCATTAGCCAAATCTAAAGGAGGAGAAGGACTCCGAGTCTCCAATACGATCGGGAACCATGATAGTTGAGCTAAACTTACCTGCACGAGTAATAAAACAGGGGCGACGCCGTCACAGTGCGAGTGAAACGCCTGCGCGGAGTAGCCGTGAGTGGACGCGCGGAATATCAGCCGCCACGACTGCTTCGGCGTACCACACCTTCATGAAATATTATGTACTATTAACTAACTGTAGATTCAGCCCCATGGGCTAGGCAGAGATCTCCTCCGAATCTAATAAAGAACTTTAAGATATACAAGACTACACAGATTCTTTTTCAATGCTTTTATTCACCTTTGAAAGGAGTGGCAACTGATATCTAAATAGTACTCATACGTACCTAATTACAAAATATATTTTATAGCTCAAAATATGAAGTACTAGAGTGAATGTAGTGTAGTTCTCGTGTAAAAAGAAAAACAAGCTGCTGTTTAAAAAAAACCTTTTTAAAAACAACTTTTTACTATTTACAATATTGCATTGTCATGGGACTTACATAAATATGCCAAATTTCAGCTCAATCGGATAACCAGAAGTGGTCGAAAAATGGCTTACAAGATTTGATTACAGACAACGGGACAGGTGAAACTAAATAAAAGCTTGTAATTTGTATGTATTTCAAAACTAACTTTTCAAGATCTTTTTAGCTTATAGTGGAATGGACTTAGTATTTTAGTAACCATACCAGTTATTGATGACTGCTTGGAATGCGCTCTTGTCTTGTTGCAAGATTAGCGATCCGGTGAACATGTTCACTGCTAATCTGTAAACAATTTTAAAACATTTAATATTAAGACTAAAGGGCCAAAATAAAGGGAAATAGGTTAAATACCTACTTCTATTATAGACAGTGTTCTCAGTGGTATTATCTCAGGAATTTAGCTCTGGTAAACCTATTATTATGCTGACCAAAGACAGTAAAGTATTGCATGGGAGATTGTCTGTCGATGTAGATTCCCGCAATTCCCAAAGGGCTGGGTATCGTGGGAATCTTCATCAATAGATAATCTGGGTAAAATGAAATGATGGTCAGCAGCCTAGTGTGGACCTAAAGTTCTCCCAAGGTAATGTTTCTATATCCAACGACAACTCCAAAGGGATCGTGCATGTCGGCGAATCTGTAGCAAATTGTGGGTGTGACACGGGACGAATATGGACTGCGTCCTCTCGTTTCTAGCAAGAGCTCCAATGGACACGGCGCCCTTAGGATCCACCTTCTCCATGAACCCCTGTAACGATCGCTAGGCGACATGACCAACCTGGGCTGCGTCCTCTTGTCGCTGTGGTGCGGCGGGGGCGGCGGCGCGGCGTGGAGGGCGGCGCGCCGGTAGCGCTCCAGCGACAGCTCCATGGGCACCGCGCCCGTCGGCTCCACCTCCTCCGCGAACACTGCGCTGTCTGCATCACAATTAGGCTTATAAATTGATACCTACAAAAGTTGTCAATATACACACTAAGGTTTTTATTGGTACGGTAGTACTTACCAAATTACAGGCTTGCATGAAAGGTTTAATAACAGTAGAGGAAGCGCGTGAAGTATGTAAGGACAGAGGCAGATGGCGGTATGTTTTCTCTGCCTACCCCGGTGGGAAAAAGACCTGAGCATAATGTATGTATGCATATTATGCATATGAGTGATAATGAGTGGTAGTACTTATTTATCATCTATCAAATTACGTAATTCAAATTTTACTATAAAAGCCACAGGTAGGTAAGTAGCTACTACCATGCTATTTCAGGTTTCAGGTATAGGTACCTACCTACTACCTAGGTAGTTACTTTTAAAATCTCCATAATCTTGGATAAGTTCTAGTTCTAGATATCTATTCTAAGCTACTTCACTACCGTTTCTTTCTTCGCTGATTACAAAGACTCGGCTTCGTACCCACCTATGAGCAACAGCCGCACATGCTGCATGAGCGGCGCCAGATGGTGGCAGACCCTGGCGCGCTCCTCCTCGGTCCAGTGCGCCGTGGGCTGCGTCACGCCCGCGCGTTGCTTGGCCCAGGCCAACGCGCAACGCCACACTTCTTCCTCCTCCAGACACAGCTGGAAAATCAAAGGATTTCCTATTTACTCATAACTTTAAGTAGATTTTTGAAGGACTATGCTGAGGTATGTATGTATGTATCTAACAAGATACTACAAAACTTGGGAAGAGCCTAAAGTGATAGCACTTACAGTCGATTTGGCTCCGAAAGTATGTTCGGAACGAAAACAGTAGGTACCTACCATTCAATTCTGTAGGTCATTAAAACGGCGGCTTTCTTAAAGATCTAAGGAGTGTAACTTCTGTACGTAGTAGGTACTATTAGTTCTGTGACATGGTAGAAATTAGGCAGGTACAGTTAGCGGTAAAAATCTTATGATGATTGCACAAATTGTTCATTATATTGTAATCAAAGTTTAAAAGTAGTTCAATAGAGCCCACTCTAAGTAATTAAACAGCATTTTCATGAAGGATCATAAGTTACTTTGCTCAAAAACCAGTGGCGGATTTACAAATTTGCCGCTAGTAGGCTATACAATTTTTGCCGCCCCTGCTGACCCACGGGTACCTCATTTTTTTTCATCGTGCGGTAATCCCCATGGATACCACCCCGTCGGCCATCGGAGGTGGTAATGTCGGGATCGAGGCGACTAAAACCGCACACTGTTTTAGGTTTTAATTCCCGGGTTACCTAATAGGCATATCCTGCAAGGAATATGCCTATTAGGTAACCCCAGTCATTCACCCTGGGCCATCTACGGTTTTAAGATACCCCCTCGACGATAAAAGGGTGGTGGGGTGAGCATCACGCCTGTTCGCCGACGGTGGGTGACAGGCGGCCGTCCTGTCAACCAACCGTCGGCTCGCGGATAATCAGCTCGCCCTCTGCTCGCTCCCCACTGTGCCCTCTGCTAGTCAGAGGGACACGTGGAGAGCCTCGGAGCTGCCTTCTGGAGGGCCACTCCTACCCCGACCGGATTGACCGCAGGCAGCAGCGTCTCCCGTGGTGAGTGGGAGGCGCTGCTCGCCTCCGTTGCCCGGGTGCATCATGTGGAGATTCCGGCTCGCACCCACCCACGGGTACCCCTCATCGAGATTAAACGGTGAGGTGGTTATGTCAGAATCGGACTGACTTAAACCACACGGTGTTCCGTCTGGGGTACCTACAACGGGAGGTTCGGGAGAGGCTGCAGAGACCTCTCCCGGACGGCGGCGGGCGCGGACGCCGAAGGCATCGGAGGTCTAACAACCTCCGTCCTCCATGAGCGCTGGCCTGGGGGTGACAAGTGGAGCCGCCTGTCACCCTAGCAGAAGCAGGCCGAGGTAGCGCCGGTCTCCGTCCGGGAGAGTCTATGTAGCCTCTCCCAGGCCCTTTCCGCCGCCTCTATCTCGAGCATCACTTGCTCCCAGAAGGCGGCGGCGTGGTATACCTAGGTACTATTGAACTAAAAACAGTGGCGTGTACTAATAAGAAGGTGGGTTAAGATTAAGATATGCCTCTCCAAAAAAACACTCCCCAAAACTCGTTTATGTACCATAATAAAGTTTTTTTTTTTCATTTATATAAGAAAAAAAAAATTGTGTCAAAATTGCCGCCCCCTAAAATCTGCCGCCCTAGGCTCCAGCCTACTCAGCCTACTGGTAAATCCGCCACTGTCAAAAACTACTGTTCAAAATCTGAAAATGATCATAGACCTTTGATGCTGACTGTACCTATGCGATTCACAATGGAATGGAATGGAGACATGAACATTAATGCCAACCTATGACTTCCAATTAGGTCGCCCCATTGTAGTAAATCTTTTATGAAGTTTTTTGTAATAAAGAAACTTACGAAGTCCGAAGAGATGAGTTTAATGAGTGCTTCCTTGGGTAGGTTTAAAAAGGCGTTGGTCTTGACGCAGTCGGCCGCGTTGTCCCCTATGAACGCGATGCACCTCTCCATGAACGACGAAGCACTCTTACCGCCTGGTGATGAGAATATTTTTGGTCTCTATTTGGTATGTATGTGTAGTTAACGTCAAAAGTAGGTGAGAGTCAGTGGCTATGGACTATGGAGTCGGCCTTACAAAATAGAGGTCCCGTGTTCGAATCCAGGCTATAACCCTGCCGACGTGAACCCACTCCTATAACACAAGCAATTCCATTCCTCTCCTCAAACTTTCATGAAACAGTAAACAAATCATGAGACTCATTAATTGTCCTCTGGGTCGATTATTATTGGTACATACATACTTACTTAACTGTATTTTAATAAAAGGGATTAATAAAAATATTTTAGTATTAAGCAGCTTATTTCTTTAACTGGACTTATTTTAGCATAGGTATCATAAAGTTTATTGGAAAATAAATCTAACCTGTGGATGCTTACAGCGCTGAAGATGTCACTCTAGCTGAAGAGAAGCAGGCGAAGGAAAAACAAGAGAATAGGATAAAGGAGAGGAAAGGAGGTTGATTCTAGCACTGTTATAGTGCCATATACCGCATCAAAATTCTGTTAGCAGATAGGACTTTCCCAATTGAACTGATCTTATTTGCCACTATGTAGCTAATAAGAAAAAAATTTTATCCAAGTATTTTCATTCACATACTAGAACCCACATTACAAGCAAAGCTTTGGTTAGGAATAGATCACTATCAGTCTATATTTACTATGGACTCTAGACAATGTCACATTCTATCAGTGCATCTGTTCGAAGGGAATTGCCAAAGGTTTGAAATGTATGCCAGTAGTATTATTTGTTACACGACACATGTCATCGACAAACTTCCCTACATTTAAAACTATTGACAATTATTTGCTATGAAGCAATTCCACTAATTGGATATTGCTTTGTCTAGAGACCCATAGCTGTTATACATAGATTAAAATCTTCAGAAACCTTGTAGGCTATGAAAGTCCAATCATAATAGTTCTAGCTTCAGCTCAGTATTTGTCGAGTCTGTCATCCAAAAAAGGCATTAATCTTTATAAGTGAAATGATGTACCAGTATAGTACTCATGTAAATGTGTTATCAATAAATAAATATTGGTTTGAGCAACATGTAGTAAGAATGACTTAAAAATAAAATTTATTTTGTTTAGATTTTAGTTTTTATTGTTGTCAATATTATTTAATTTTCATTGTTGTATTTTTATGATACTTAATAAAGCAAATAAAAAATAAAATGGTTTACATCAATCTATTAGAAAGTTCACACAAGGACTTTTAAAATGCAGAATGCAGAGTCCAATAGTTAGCATATTATATATTATTCTTATGTAGGTACTTAGAATTATTCAAGAAAAAGAAATGGATGAACGGAGAAGTGGGTCATCTTTTGCATAGTTGCATCTTTTGATAACTTATAGGTAAACATATTATGGTTATGCCTACACTGCAATATTTAGCATTTTATTTCACAGAATGTATTGCTAAAACCCTTACATTAGCTGCAGACACCATGGAAATTAAATAAAACTCATTTGTATGGATAAGTAGACTTAAATTTAATGTTGCATCACTGTTGTACAGAACTCACAAGCCAACGCTTGGTAAAACACACTGCAGTTCCTTTTCCGTGGGAATAAACTTAATTAAACTTATTACACTTAGACCCATAACCTAACTTATACAGACGCGTTTGGGTTAACATTCTGTATTAGCGTAATATTATCCCCTTTCATCATTATTCTTCCAATTTGCTTTCTATTCTTGGTCTTCATATGAACTTCCTCGGCTTCATCCAAAACAATGTTCATGTATTCGTCAAATCCCACGATGTGTCCCTCAATTCTCAAATTCACATTCTCATACAACCAAATTTGCACTCGGCTTCTGTTTTGTAAATATCTGAAAATAAGGTTGATGGGTTGCACCATCACCTTTTGAACTTTTGGGGGACCTTTGTAAGCCATTTTTGCTAATTATTCTCAACTCAAACTACGAAAGCGTAAAATAAATTGAGAAAACAATCGGTGGAAGCCGGGCTTGGCGGTCTGTCAAACAATTAATGCTATTTGTCTATGGTTAAAAATGACGCCAACTGATAAACAGAACAAAGAAAGATTTAATTTATAATTGATTATTTTATAGGAAATAATCCATTAAATATCTAATTATATGCACATTTAACGTTTCCAAAATAATTAGATATCATCATTGTTAATATATTGAATAAAATCGTTATTTATCGATTATAGCCGTAATACGGCTAGAATCGATACGTCAGCTATTTTAGTCGATTTTGTTTAACGGATTGTCATATTATTAATTTCAAAATTTTAAGTGCTATAATAATATATAAGAGAAGAGAAAGTAAAATCTTAATTGTAAAAAAATGTTACACTGATTTAAAGATTAGAAACTTCAAATTAACTAGTTTTTTTGACTCTCATTAATAATTCGGATAATATTTAATAAAAAATAGGACAGCACTACTCACAAACTAATACACCATAGATAATTTATCTATACCGTAGACAGAGATGGTGTAGTGTCGTCTGAGTGTCGTGTAGTGTAGACCGAGTATAGCAAAAATTATAAATTATTGTAAAGTAGCCTGCGTCTGTCTGTCCTGTACATTGGGAGATATTAACGTAAAAAAAATACTCGGGTCATACAAGGTATAATTAACGATTCTGAAAACAAAAATAATTTTTCGGAATCCTTGTCTGTTTGTGCGCGATAGATATAAAAACTACTGAACATATTTCGATACGGTTTTTGTTCGAAAGGTCTTGGTCAGGAATAAATACAATATTACGCTTGATTGATCTCAATCGGTTGAGTAGAACTGGAGATAATAGTCAAACCGTGAAAACCGATGTCCACGCGGGCGGAGCCACGGGTATAGGTTAGTGGAATTATATGATTAAAAATTCGCAAGGTAAGTATGATCAACGAAAAGTATTAATCTCAAACTTAAAAATAATTAATTACTTTGTTTTTGTTTAGGTTGGCAAAAAAAAAGTTTTTTCGGCCATTTATTATTTATGCCCAAAATGCCAGGACATGTTGGCTGGAAGCTGCAAGCAGTGATAATATGAGCGTATAATAACTTTTAACAGTTTTAACTTTTAACATAATTTTATGTAACTTTTCTAAAAAAAATAGAACACGATTGTGCAAAAAAAATATTTTAAAAATATAAATAGGATGAAGTTAGTAATGGACCTGAGTAAAAATTATGAGTACAAATTTAAAATTGACAAAAATGTGCGATGGCCGGGAATCGAACCCGGATCAACTGCTTGGAAGGCAACTATGCTGACCATTACACCACCATCGCAACTGTTGGTACTTTTGAAATTATAGTACATGTTGTACATACCTGGTCTATCTTGTATTTCCATAGCAGCAGCAAGCAATGTGCAAGCACTTTCCACACTCAATGTGGATGTTACATGATCTTCGCACGCAGCTCTTAGGTCTTCTACTCCCAAATCCGCGGCTAATGTCATCATTTCAAACACTCCAGAATCTTGTAATAATAGCTAAAAGAATAATGTTTAGTGTATTTAAATGTGAGTAATTTTGTAATAATGACTTCCATCTTCCATAGGTCTTTTTAATGTTGTAAATATTGTATTACTTATAATAGCGCCATCTAGTGTTTATCATCGGCGGCAGTTTTGATAACCTGACTTTCACTATAGAAAAAGAATAACGAAATTAATACATTTAAAAGCGGTACATAATAATATAATATGTAAAACAAAATAGATATTATTATATTACCTTGCCAGTATAAACGTATTGAATAAACAGGCGAAATGTTTCTACTTGGACGTGAGGCATTCGGATTGGTATAGGCTGGCCGCCAATAGATGGCGTTACCGTACACCCTGGAATCCTACATATTTCACCGCGCTTTGTGTTTTGAAAACTCTTACATCTGCAATAAAGAATAAACAAATTTTAATTTGAGCAGACTTATGTAAACAGAATATTTAAGCTACTATAAATGTCAGCAATATTACCATTACATCACTTTGCCATGTCGCAACATTCGACTTGGGATCATAAGAGATACAGGAGCAAAATAAATGATTTTAGAGGTACCAATTAATAATGTCATTTAACTACAATTAGGTGGTTAAATATTGTCATAATAGGTACCAATTTACCTAACTATTAGACAACGTAACAATAAAGGGAAAGTTAGGTACCTACTGCCAAAAATTAGATCGTATAGCAACCCACTCGGCTAGCCGTCCGGTTCGCGCCACACGCGTAACGATACCGAAGCGCTATGCGTCTCCCTCTAACATATAAGTTCGTCGCGCGACTCGTGTGCTGTTCGTTTCTCTCACAAGCAGTGATGCCAACCCTACAGTTTTAACTGTAGATCTACAGTTTTTACGAGATTCTCTCAGTTTTTAGTTTAAGCCTCGAAATCTACAGTTTTCTACAGTTTTTATACAAGATGCTAGCGTCATCTATTTTATTTGTCTGTACACTAAGTCAGCTTCAGTAAAACCTGCTACTATCGCACCGAAAGTAATGGTCAGATGATATTTTAATAGATACTCAAGAATTGGACGACGATAAATTGTCAAATTTTTACGGGAAATTTAAAGAATTTTACATTGAGGCATTAGTCCAAATCAAACAAAGGTTTCCTTTCGATGATAAAGAACGTCTGGCACTGAAGTGTTTACAGATGTTAAACCCACAAGCGATTTTAGGTCATGATTTGACCCAAAAACGTATAACTTCAATTTCTGAGATGTTGTATCATTTCCCAGGTATTTGTCCAGAAAATATAACAGAATTAGATAGAGAATGGAGAAGTCTGCGTAATACCAATTTAAATTTTGTTATGACTGATACGCCTAATGTAGAGGAATTTTGGTGGAATGTTTCCAAATTAAAAAAAGGCGACGGTTCTGCAATGTTTCCACTATTATCGACTTTAACCAGAAAGCTTCTATGTTTGCCGCACAGTACCGCTACGGTAGAACGTTTGTTTTCGAACATTAATGTTATGAAAACCAAACTAAGAAATAAACTTTCTACGACCACAATCAAAGGTACCTTGCATTGCACACAAAGTCAGAAATTAATAATTGTTACGAGTTCAATGTGACAAATGACCATTTTAAAAAATTCAATAAAAATATGTACGAATTCAATAAAAATAAAAATGAAACGGAAAATCAGGAAGACTTAGAAATTGAAAATAACATAGTAGCTAGGTAGTGATACTTGAAATGTTACAACATTTAATTTGATTAAAATTTTGATAATTATACGAGTTTTCTTATTTTTAATACCCTCCATATAATGTATTCCATTCATACAATTATACAAAATATAATATAAGATAAAACTGTAGATTTACTGTTTTTAAATTTTATATTTACAGTTTTCTACAGTTTTTTTCAAGCAAATCTACAGTTTTACTCTATGCTGGGGTTGGCAACACTGCTCACAAGCCACGCGCTGCGCGCCTCACTCGGGCTCAAACCACATGTAAGCGCACACGCTCCTTGCCCGCTCCAAGTACCTACTTGTCGCCGGAGTCCTAACACTGTGTTCGAAGTAGTTTTATAACTTTCAGGCATTGTACCTACGTAACTAAATCCAGTGTAACTGTGCAATATATACTTTTACTCACACCACGTGTAGTAATTCATTCCCTGGGATAACACCTCCCTATATATGGCGACCAACGTGCTCTTCGAATACCAGTGACTTTAGTAGTTCAGTGATCATGCCAGTGACCAGGAGCAGAGCGGTAAGTCCAAATCGCCGTGGAGAAGGCGACGATGGCGATGTTGACAACATACCTACGACGCCCTCACGATCGCGACAAGACGCTCCGCCGCCCGCTGAATATGCGTTGCAAGATGGCGCCGACGCGCCCATTTCGCCGTGTGCTGACGCTACGTTGTTCTCGTCACAACATGTAGCGTCCATAATAGCTGCCCTTCAACAATCGCAAACTGAAGCGCTCAGGGAGCTACTATCTTCAGCATCACGTGCGCACGCATCAACTCCGGAGTCATTTTCTCTTACAGGGCAAAGTACCCTAGTTCACTGCAAAGCTACCTTCTCCGGCACATCAAGAGAGTCAGTAGAAGCTTTCATTGACGGCATTGAAGCATACAGTGACTGTGCGCAGGTTTCAGATAATAATATTATACGCGGACTTGCCTACTTGTTCAAGGACGAAGCTGCCACGTGGTGGCAAGGTATCAAACACACCGTTTCAACATGGCGGCAAGCCAAAGAAAACCTAATAAGCGCGTACGGTGACCGCCGTCCACCACATCGTATCTACCGAGAGATATTTTCAACCGTTCAAAAAGAGGAGAACACAGACGCATTTGTGGCTCGCATTCGCGCCCTTTTCTCACGTTTACCTACTGGTGACGTCACCGAATCGGCACAAATAGATATGACGTACGGTCTTCTAAGCCCCAGGATAAGGAAAAGGCTTCGAAGAGAAGACTGCACAGATTTCAGTCAGTTACTTCGTCTTTCACGGAACATAGAAGATTCATTTGATGATAAACACACAATACCTACTACAAGTGAGCGCCACATACAAATGAAAACGCGCCCCTTGTCAACATCTACGCAACACATTCAACACGTCGCTAGCGCGCCCGCGACGCACGGCGCTCCGACGCCGGCTCGCAGCGCTCCGCTACCGTCTCGAGACGCTCGCGTTCCCAATTCCGAGACACAGCAACAGCGACCGCCCGCCCCCCCGCCGCCGAAACGAGACTCCGCCAGTGCTACGAGACACCAACGGCCCGTATGTGTGTACTGTAAAAAATTCGGACATACAAGAGACCAGTGTCGTAAGTTACAATTACATTCAGGTGAGTCTTCTCAATCTAATAACTCTTCGGAAGTGCGTGATAACGTTGTGAAAATAGATGTCAGTGATAACAAACAAAATAATGCATTTTATTGTGTGCATTCTCGTGTTATACCTAGAGACTCTAAGAATAATTCTAGTAGTTCAAAATCATACAGATCTCGTACGTATAATTCTAATAATTATAAACGTGTATGTAAACCTATGTATAATTCTAATAAGTCTAAATGTGTACGTACGTATAACCCTAATGATTCTAATGTATCTAAAGGTGTATGTATACCTAAACGTGTTCGATATAAACACTCTAACTTTACCTTTTGTGATAAATGTAAATGCAACAAGCCAATTCATTCTTGTAATAATAATAAGGTTTTGAACCAAAAGGTCAATAAGTCACGTGCTGATAAAAACGTACGCATGGTGGAAAAGTATTGTAATCCACAAATTTCAGAAAATAAGAATGCTACTGATAAAAACGTATGCATAGTGGAAAAGTGTTGTAACCCACAAATTTTAGAAAATAAGAATATTTGTTATAATAGTTCTATATGTAGTGGAGATGCATCATCGTACGGTAATCGTTCTGAGGGACCTATAGGTCGCGATTTACGCCCGATTTTCAATATTCAAATTTTGGGATTTAACGGAACCGCGTTGATAGATACGGCCGCTAAACACTGCATTGCAGGTCATTCGCTGTATACTCTCCTTCTACGTCAAGGACATCCTCTCATACCTTCCACGCGGGAAATAAAGCTCGCCGATGGTATAGTACGTTTGATGGATGTACTTACGACTACTTTAGAGGTTACTTTAGAAACTTCTCTGATCACTATTCCATTCTTAATTTTTCCTGATTCTACTAATAATGAAACATTATTAGGCATAGATTTTATAACCGCCGCAAAGGTAGTTATTAATTTTCATAAAGAAATTTGGTACTTTAGCAACAATGATCAAATAAAATTTAAGTTGTGTTTTGAACCTATGTCTCGTAGCGTGTCCTACGCCTCGGCCTCGACCGATGTACTTCAGGATGATGAAGGTACTCACCTTAGGTCAGCTGAGCGACAAGCACTCGCTGACGTCATCAACAGGCACGCTCACGTCTTCACTGCAGGGGGAGGACCAACGCTGGATGCGGAGCACCACATCGATACAGGTGACCATCCGCCAATAGTGGTACCTCTTTACTGTCTTAACCCTTCGAAAAATCGGCTGATGAAAGCTGAAATAGCGAAGATGCTGCAAGACGTCTCTCCAACAGCCTATCACTCAGGTATTGATAAAACTTACTATAAGGTAGCTCAGTTGTATTATTTCACAGGGATGCGTCGAATAATCACTGATTATGTCGAACCATACATCCACTGCCAACGTTACAAGGCAAGTAACACCAAACCACCTGGTTTACTCCAGACACCAGTTATGAACCAACGTAACGAGGTGCTGGCCATAGATCTATTTGACCCACTACCGGAAGGAGACCAGGGGGAGCGAGGGATCTTGCTCGTTGAGGATACAGCTACTCGTTGGATAGAGCTATTTACTCTTAAAGAAGCCACAGCAGAAGCCTGTGCTCATATCCTTATTAAAGAATATTTCATGCGATATCGTTTGCCTCGCAGAATTATTTCCTATAACGGCGTCCAGTTCATTTCGGCATTAATGCAACAATGTATGTCAGTACTGGATATCAAACAAAACTTCGGCAGAGAAATGCGTTCACCCACCGAGGTCATACATGATCCTCGTGCAATATTGGGTAAGGATAATTTTGTTCCTCAAATCACTCCCTATCTTAGTAACCTCCTGGAGTCACTATCAGCTGTTCGAGAACGTGTGGTAATCCAACAAGATAAGACAAAGCAGTACGCCGATGCATCGCGTCAACCATCAGCAACCTTTGAGGTAAATGACCTGGTAATGCTTAAGTCTCACCTGTTGAGTAGGGGATCTAAGAATCTCACTTCAAAATTCTACCCACGTCACGATGGCCCTAACAGGATTGTAGAGAAGCTTAGTCCTACGACCTACACCATCGCAAATACAGAACAGCCTAGTCAAATCATAGGTAAGTATCACACCCAGGATCTCACCCATTATCAAGGTAGAGGGAACACCTTACCAAAACCCGTAATTCCAAAGAGGAATCGCGGACGTCCAGCTAAAAGGGATTATTTACCAGTCCAGGAGCGAGGGCGTTCTCCAGAACTGGAGGGGGAGTATATAGCAACCCACTCGGCTAGCCGTCCGGTTCGCGCCACACGCGTAACGATACCGAAGCGCTATGCGTCTCCCTCTAACATATAAGTTCGTCGCGCGACTCGTGTGCTGTTCGTTTCTCTCACAAGCCACGCGCTGCGCGCCTCACTCGGGCTCAAACCACATGTAAGCGCACACGCTCCTTGCCCGCTCCAAGTACCTACTTGTCGCCGGAGTCCTAACACTGTGTTCGAAGTAGTTTTATAACTTTCAGGCATTGTACCTACGTAACTAAATCCAGTGTAACTGTGCAATATATACTTTTACTCACACCACGTGTAGTAATTCATTCCCTGGGATAACACCTCCCTATAATCGGCATTTTTTTATACCACTTGGATGGCAGACAAGCACAAATTCGTTAAAAGTAGTCTTAGGTATATAGGTAAATAAGAAAACGGTCTGCTAACCTTTACGAACTAACGAACCCAACTGGCTAGTAGCGTGGCGACAGTATGCTCATAATCTCGTCATTAGAAGCTAGAGTCTAGCAGTGGATCCCATCCCAATATTGATTGAAAATGTTATAAGTATTTTGAAAAATACCAACGCAATAAAGCTCGTAAGACGTAAATCCACTCAAACTACCGTATAGACACCAAAGCATTGATCGTTACCTACTTCAAACTTAGCAACAAGAAGTTTAATATTTTCTCGAGTGGCAGCTAGGCTAGGGGCGTGCCCAGTGCAGCAGCTGTAATTAAAAACCGATAATATCGCCTGAAGAAATTACGAGCGCACTCGGTGCAGCTCTCAGGAAAAACTTAAACTTGTCAAGTGTTCATCTTGTAAGTTATGCGGCGCTCGGCAGTGGCGCCCTCTGTCGGCGAGTGTGCTCGAAAGCAAAATATCGATACTTGAGACGAGGTGTTTAATTAATTACTGAGTGTACAGCTATAAGTTGGAGGCTGAGAACTTTTTGATTGGGAATAGTTTATCTGTTCTTGTTTATGGGCAAGAATTTGAACAAGAAGTGCCTACGCTACTAAATATACTTACTTATCCATGATTAGATTGAATATGAAAAAAAACTTAGTGTAAAAAAATATTTTTTGGAATTGTTTTCTGTCTATTTGTTCGCGAATCTCGACGGTCTCAAAAACTACTGAACGGATTTTTATTGGATAGGTCTTTGAGATACGACTAAAAAACGAAAACGAAACTTGTAAGCTAGCAAACGAGCACACGGTTAACCTAATGATACGCAGTTATTGTGATCTATGAACGAAGAGAGACATAGGAAGAACAGGAAGAGAATAGTAAGAAACGGGTAGGTAGTGTATTTTATCCAATAATAGCAACTTTACATCAATATAACCTATTGGTCCATGATCATTACTAATACTAACCATCAGGCGAGATAGTATTCATATCATAAATTTTAACTTAAACATTAAAAAATCTGAAAAGCAAAAAAAAAATTATATTTCCCGAACTTTTGAACTCAATCTAATAAACTTTGATTCGGTGCCAAACAAATAAGCAAGCAAATAAATCGTGTAAAAGGGTGAAAGATAGAGCGTCGCCAGGAAATATGAACACCGAATTATCCTATCAAAAGTTATTGTTACACATAAAAACTTCATGTAACTATGTAATACCGTACAAGTCAGAACCCTTTACTCTTAAGATGGGTGCTGACCGGCGGAGGGCGGCGCGTGGTGTCATGATTCCGGGTTCGTATTATAAAAGTAACCTAAGCAAGCATGTTTTAAAGCTGTATTCTAAAGTCTGTGCCTGTGCATACATTTGGCTGACACGGAGAGGGACTCGTAGTCAAATGATCATAGAGTTTGTACAATGATAGAACTCGACTTATTTGCAACGAGTATTGCCAGAATGAAAAGAGATCTTAGCTCTTGTTTCTTTGACATTACCGTGGCATTACCGTAATAATTTGTAAATTTCATCTTGTTTTCTTGTTTCTTCTATTTTTGTCTTACATACACAAAATTGTTTACCTGAAAATTTGTCTACAACATACCTACTCTCAACATACTGACAGTCAGTGAAAACTTTTAATTGGCTGTCTCCTATTACAACTATTATTGTAACACTGACGATTAGCTGTGAGTTTTCCTAAAACACTTTGAGATGCCTTCGTGCCTCGGAGAGCACGTTAAGTCGTCGTCTTGGTCTTACAGTGTCTGACAACCTAGTCTCAGAACTTCCATATAGTTAGTGACTTGTTCATTGTGGAGGTCAGATGGTAGTCTCTTCGAGGCAAATAGGTATCTAAAGTCCGCCGATTCGTTGTTAGACTGAAAGTCAACTTTAACTGAGTTGGGAAAACACTCGGAGGATAATGAGATGCGGCTGGTTGCTCGCTTGTTTCCTCGTACTGATAGTACGAATGCTCGCCTTGTAACATGTTACATTACGCCCCAAAACGCTGGTTAATAGGTACCCAGCTTTATTTATCTCCGGCTAAAAGAAAGAATAGTTAATACAGTAATATTATGTAGTTTGCAATAGTAAGTCTTATAACTATATTTTACATGGTAAAACTTTCTATCTAACAAATTAATTTCTTAATTGTTCATTGTAAACTTCGATACCTATATAATTTGTACCTATATCTCTGGAGTCGTAATATTTGCAATAGGTAGGTACATGTTCCAAGCTAAATAAACCATAAATACGAGTATTCCGGTATGCGGTCTGTATTTATCAGTGCAGTGGCTCTATAAACTATTAATACAACGAACAGAGAAGCATAATGGTTGATTAAACTATGCATGTTGGGTTTATATGAGATGGCGCCCACCCCGCCTTCTGCGTGTAGCGCGGTTGATTGGGCCTGGATTCACCAAATTCAATTAACTATTTAGTGCTGTTATTTATTACGATGTTTACTATCTGTATGATAATTTAAACTGTTGTTGGATGTAAACATAATATTATAATGCCAGTTGAAGCCCGCGGCTCCGGCCGCGTGTAAGCCGTTTATCGATTTTGGTCATATTTTTTTTTACATAGGACACGTCAAAATAACTTTACCTCGTCTGATGGTAAGCTAAAGGCAAAGTCTCAGGACTAGGGTCACCACCACATACTTAGGTACTCCTTTTTTACTCATTCAATGCAATCAACCAAGACATTTCTTATAAAACAAACTGCATCAAAATTCGTTCTGTAGTTTTAGCGTCCATCGCGAATACATAAGCCTTTTTTCTATTGGGGTAGGCAGAGACAACATCTTGCCATGCGCGAATAAACAGATATGAATACCAAGAAATATGTTTTTGCGTTCAGAATTGTTGTTGTTTTCTATTTTAATTTTGACTGTGTGAAGTATTGTTACGTATTACAGTATTGATACCACGGGAACATCAATTATTAACTAGATTAATATTAGATAGACACATTTAGCTAGGTCGAAGTGCAGCGGCAGTCAGTGGTTACACACTTAACTACACGGCCCATGGGGCTGCGGGCGCAGGTCTTGTGAGACTACTGAATTATTTAGCGCATTTCGCTCACCAGTACCTACACCGATATTACAGAAGAAACAATAATTAAAGCTGTCAAGTAAAGTCAGCGTCAAAGGTCTATGATCATTTTCAGATCTTGAACAGTAGTTTTGAGCAAAGTAACTTATAGTTCTTAATGAAAATGATGTTTAATTACTTAGTTGGCTCTATTAAACTACCTTTAAACTTTGATTACAATAATATAACGAACCATTTTCATTCGAATTTTTAATCAGAAATTTGCTGACTGTACAACATGTTAGTATTTTATCTGAAATCCTAGTACTTAAATACCTACTTAGATGCATTAATTTAAATTAATTAGATTTTTCTTTTCTTATACCGTAGGTAGGTAAACAGTTGCTAATAAAAACCCCAGGGTGTCAGTTTATGCCTGCACAGGTGCTGGTCTTCCTTCGCATTCGAAAAAATGAAGGAACGAACTACACCGCCCCATTCTTTAAAATGCTAAATAACGAGCGAGACTTTGGCGTGGTAGGCTATCTACAGGGTTGGCAGATCTACTTAACGATAGTCATTCTAGAAACCGACATAAGTACCTATCAAAAACAATAGGTATGCAAACCTCACTCTTACCTCGGGATTTAAATTGAATACTGGGAACACAACTCTGAAATCGCTATAATGATTTGATGAGAATTTGATAACTCATACAGATACAGGCACGTTACTTGGCCAGGTTTGGGGTAAGTTCGCGCATCGAGCTCTTTGAGCCAATCAAATGATTCAAAGTACGAACGAACGGAACGTTGATTCGCTACAAGACATCTCTCGGAGACATTTGATTGGTCCGTCAAGTGACGTCAAGTGACGGACCAATCATATTATGTCCGCGACGGCGCAACAGCGTCTCCCGCGACCTAAAAATCGACCTTTGCGCATATGACGCGTCGGGCCAATTTACGTGCCGGTATCTGTACGAGCCTTTAGATCATTCTAAAAGCGAAGTCGGTGTCAACTCAGTGACTTATCCAATTGGCGCTACTTTTGATACAGATCAAGCATAGATAGATACTTCCAGCTCTATGTTTAAGGATGCCAAAATAAAATGTATTAACTAAATAACTCTTTAGCACGCTCATCCAAATGGCAGTCGATTAATTGCGTGTTCAGTGTAGCGTTCATTAGCTGATTTATTTGCGGGTTCTGCGTCAAGAATACCCCTGCACCTACTGTACACCCGTCCACGGGATTACTGCCACTATCTATTTTACGGCTTTCGGTACTATCGGCTTGGGTATCAGTATTGTGGAATTGGAATTTATCCACAACATCTATAAAATTAGGTTTTCTTGAATAGTTAGCAATTCAAATTCTATTCAGTAGGTACTTCGTCCATATATTATACTAGCTGTTGCCCGCGGCTCCGCCCGCGTGGATGTCGAAATCCGTTTCAAAAACTATCCTATCTCTCAAGTTGGATCGAACTGCACATGGTGTGCAAATTTTATTATAATCGGTTAAGTGGTTTAAAGGAGTCCATTGAGGACAAACATTGTGACACGAGATTTATATATATTAAGATATTGTAATCTTTATCAGCTTTTGTGAGATTTCAGAATTTAGATCGTCATGATTATCATTTTAGGGTTATCGATTTCATCCCGATTTACTCGTTCTCCTACTTTAAGTTTGGGTTGTATGGGAGCGACTGCCCTCTAACCTCCCAAGCTAGAAGGATGTTCTGCACTAGAATCTAGTCGGTCAAACAGCAGATATTGGCTCCGTAAGTCTGTTGGGGTCTCATATAGCTATCAGCTTATACATCATTCCGAGTCCAAAGCCCTTTCGGGTCCAAAGCGACTATAAAATCACGTTGTCTATTACATCACGGAATAAAACTAATCTAACAAAAGACCTTAGAGGAGGGTCTGACATGTCAATTAATGCTATCCACGGGTGTCAACGGATGGACAGTGGGCAGTCCATGTCCATGCAAACTGGTTAATCACAGTGCTGCCAACGCAATGTTTAGCAAAAAGACGTAGAGCCATATGAGAGATAAAATTCTCCAATTAATTTATTCATCAGTTATCTTATCAAGTAGCATATTAATTTATATAGTATTAGGTAAATTCAAGTCGAGCTATGCTTTACGAATGGTAGGTAAACACTCATGTATTTTTTTTTTGGGACATATTCTTGAATGAAGACATACTTCAGGTGGGCAAGAGTAGGTACTGGAAGACAACTATGCCATTTGATTACTTGTTTATATATTATTTGATGACATGTTTTAGATTCAATCAAGAATAAATATATTTATAATAAAAACCGCTGACGAGGTTCTGCAGCACTTGTGAAAAATCTTATAAGAGCCGAAAGAAGTTTGCACGTGTTAAATGGAAATCAGCAAAAAGGTGTAAGTGAAAGCTCGCTGCACGCTCCATTAGTCAACATCTGACGCAGACGGCTAAGACCGCGGCCTTCAGCAAGTATTCTGCAGATGCGACACCTTATTGGTAATTTGCGGCTATGAAATTTAATGAAAATCTTTATTCCTGACAGAATATGCCAACTCCATCGTGCTAAGAGCTTCTGTATGTCTTCTTTTCTTCTCAAAGAGGGAATGAGAGTTACTGCCTCATAGATTTTGGAACAACAAGAGTTGTTAATCTTAGAAAAGTTGGCATGTCAGGCATTTGTGTATGAAATATTAATAAAAGTAGGCATCGAAGGACAGTTTTTCGTACAGGCTGTTCTCAGAGATCTAAGCGAACCGTTTCGACCCACTTTGACCCCTCTGTAGCTCAATGCCTATTGCAAGTACAGAGATGAAATTGTACCTAGCACGTAATCATATAGGTACTAGTACTAAAGCAGTATGCCAAATTTCATAGATATAGCTTAAGTAGATTCTGAAATATGATCCTGTTATAGACATAACACGGAACATAGTCTCCTCTGCCCTTAAATACCTACTCTATGCACATCTGGTTCACCGACCAAGATTAATGATATCTGCAGAGATTCCTGGACCAATCGCGGCTCTGCCACTGAATTAATTACAAAGACGAGTCTCAAACTGTGATTAATTGCGAACAAATCGCCTCACAACATCAACTTTTTGATATTTTAAGTTGGGCAAATCGATTTAATTGCCAAAAACTTCGCTCAGACGAGTTTCGTGTTACTTTTAAAATTGAGAACAAAGCCGGTGTCACTTCTGAACATAATTTTTGTGATTAATTAGCTGAATTCGGGAGATTCGGAGACCATTTACTCTTTCTCCTAGTTTTACAGGAGCCTTTACAGCTTTTATAAGCGACTGTCGTCTAAACTCCCAACCCCGACACGAAAGCCTGCGCCAAAGTCTTGCCCGTTAACCAGCAGCTTTACCGGCTAGCAGGTGAAGTTGACTGGATCTTCGTTGGGAAAGATAGTGGCCAAATTTTCGTGAGAAAAATATTCATAGAAGCCAAGATAAACGAAATCAATTGATTACCTATTGCAAGGAGGAAAAAGATTAAGCGGACCCTGATCTCCGAGATGCAAGCCTCAAAATGTCAGAAGCAACAGGGAACAACGTTGGGCATTTTCGAAAAACAAACCGAGTCCCATTAAACGCAAAAGTAGGCGCAATGAACATTACACTTAAGTAAATTACAAGCCCGATCCCTTGATCAGATAGCACTTAATAAAATTAATATTGCAATTTGTTGTGTTAAAAAACAAGGGACCATAGACTTAATCTGTAACAGTACAGCCGCCATGATTGATGACGTCACCACGCGACACGCCGCCGCGACGCGACAACGTTGACGTGCAATTTGCGTCAGATAAGACAGTGACCATGTCTTGTTTGGTTATTCTAATAACTGTATTTTCAGCTGACAATAAAAGCATCTTTGCGTTAAAAAGCATACATTGCTGATTGCCATTTAATAATGACAGCCTTCAGTCCTTAAGCTTTCAGCTTCTTTCTATCTAGCTATGTGAAATGATTTTGTAGAGTCCCATAATAATACCTTGAACAGGATTATAGAAAAAGAAGGGGCTTAAGAATAATAAACTTTGCAGAAGTTTTTTTAGTCTACAGACTACGGATGTATCTGGAGCACGATCGAAACTATCAGGGCCATGTCAAGTCAACACTAACTTCAAGACTGATTGACGGACGAGGTTCTGGGTAAGTTTTGCCCCCTGGGATGGGAAGTCAGACGGCAGTCGCACCCATTGAGGCTTTAAGGCATCGAGCACACGGAGGCGCGGGCAGGGCTGGTCAATTTCACCGCGAACGATAGCGCAAAAGGAATCCTATACTACCATCGCACACGAAGGGCAAAAGACCGCGTCGCGGGCATCGACTGGCAGCCGCGGTCATTATTACTTCGCGGTCAACATTTTCGTCGGATACATTTTGAGCCATGTGAGACCGCCCCGCCGTCTGCTTAACGCCTAGCTTGACTTATACGGTAGTACAAATCAAATCATAAAGATAAGGAGTAAGCGGACTCTGGGCTCCAATTAAAAACCTCGTAAGCAACCCCGAACAATGCTATGATGATGGTTTAGTGTACAGAATCATCGACTATAATGTGCTATGTACTAGACTGTCCTGCATCCTCAGACGACATAGTGGTCCTAGTGATGACGATTAATAGTTCGGCTCGCCACAGCCGTCGTCCGCCGCGCGTCGCTCGACTCAGGAGCGACACTGATGCGACGTCCATTAATCAAACGTCGCCTTTTTGTGTGTTTACTCTAAACTAAATTACTTAGATTGATCTATTTAAATTGGGAAATTTAAACTGTTTACACAATATTTTGGCTTTTGTTTAGCGGCCATTATAAGCACTTATAAGTACTACATCCGTGGGGATTACCGCACGAAAAATAACAAAAAAGGATATTCTATCTAGGAATATTGTCTGTGCTCTAGTTGTTCTATGGTCTGTGCCCATATGCAAACTAATAGTGGAGTTATGGACTAATTCAAGAACATTAGAAATTTCCTTGTACTTAGCTGGACGTTTCATTTCGAACGAGCGGTTGTCTCCAGGATTTTTGAATCTCGGCCGGCGGTCATCTCTCTCGCACACTGCCTAAAATTGCCATGATACGTTAAAATTTCCCAATCCAAACCTGTCAAAGTCAAATTTACGCAAAGGCTGAGTTCTTCGGAGCTTCATTTTGATTCTAGTTGAGCTTTATGAAAATTCACAGAACACCGTACATATCAATTATTATTAATTGAGTAATATTTATAGAAATTAATAAAAAAATTGACACATATTCGCTTCTTAGATTGTGGGTGACAGCCATTTTAATAAAGAAGCAACACTGTTTACCAAAAATTCGTAAGGTGACCAACCATCCGTATTTTGCGGGATAGTCTCCTACTAGAAGCTCCTGCATTGCAATAAATACATAGCATAGTCCCACAAAACGTCAAATGCTTTCCGCACGTTTACAATATCCATCATAATATATTACAATATTAACTGTAGAGAGGTCAATTCTATACATCCATACTAAATTATTATAAATGCGAAAGTAACTCGGTCTGTCTGTCTGTTACGCTTTCACGCCTGAACCGCTAAACTGATTTTGATGAAACTTGGTATAGGAGTAGATTAGACCTAGATAATGAACATAGGCTATGTTTGGTTGCGATAACCGACATCCACGTGGGCGGAGCCGCGGGCAGCAGCTAGTTGAATATATTTAAAAAATAACTACATATTGGGAAATAATTAGTGATCGATACTAATGCAAAAAATGCAATCAGTATTTTTTTGTCTTTCTGTCTGTCTATCTGTATGTGCACGCATGGATGAAAAACTACTGGAGGGATTTTGATCAAACTTGATACGATTATAGTTCATACTTCTGGGCAACATATAGGCTACTTTTTATACAAGCTGATATACCCATGGCTTCACCCGCGCTTCGTTTTTAGGTCGTTTTTGGTCATATCTCCGGTTGTACTTAACCAATTGCAAGCAAACATACGATAAATTTTGAGTCTAAGTAAGACCTTTCTAATAAAAATTCGTTCAGTACTTTTTACGTCCATTGCTAGGAAGCTGGTCATATTAAGTATATAATTTCAACTTTGACGCTTATTATTTATTGCTTTCTAGACATAACCTATACCTACTCAAGTAGGTATTAAGTTATCGTTTCTAAAAACCACTACACTTTTTTATTTGTTCACGACTGTACATACTTAGACCACGGTAGTATAAACTTACTGTATACAGGTTGACTCAAAATATTATTATATATTTATTATTCTTCACATACAGACAGATAGAAAGACAAAAAATTTACTGTTTGCATTTTTTGCATTAGTATCGATCACCAATCATCCCCCAATAGCTATTTTGTAAATTTATATATGCAAAGAACAGAATTGACCTCTCTACAGTTTTATTATAAGTATAGATCATGTATTTGTCTTATTTTGTTCCTTAAATTTACGAAAGAAAGTATAATAATGGGACAGGGATTCACCTGACGATTTTTAAAATTCACATTATCTTTCAAGTCCGTATCGATTCATTCGTTTTAATCGACCTTTTTTAACAGGTCACCTCATTATGAATATAAAACTGACAAACGTCAAATGTTACCTATTAATGTGACGCTACTATAGGAAACACCCTTTTGTTGCTACTCTGTCGCATTGGGTTTGCCTGTAATGACACTGTATGTATAAAATAAATAAATACATAATCCTTCATTTAATGTCAATAATTTATTTTGTTATTACATGCTTACATAAGTAAGTCTCAATTAATAAATAAATAAGTTACAAAATTACTGTTACAAAATACCATTTATTTTCATGAGCATAGACGTAAACTACATCATATATCCCAACCTTGCAATTAAACATGGTCACCGCAAAGAAAGGTACGCAACCCAACCAACTAGATGGAGACACTGCAATGTATGGCCTTGCAGTATCCATTACTTTTAATATTCTTGGACTAATTATATGCTAGTTACATTAATCAAGCAGGATTTTCTACCCATAATTTAGAGCAACTTAATATGGGCACATATTATGTAAGTACTAATTATTGAGTAGGTTGGGAATATGTTACATTGACACTGCTCAAAAATCATTGAAACATGAAATACGAGATATAATATTTTGTTGAATTCTACACGAATCTAAAACAATGGTGTTGTTGAAAACAACGACATCTATTGGAGAGGTGAACAAACTGACGAATCGTTTGTAATTATGTACCTACTGCTCGCGTTTCCACGCGAACCGGTCGTTTTCAGGTGACCAGCAGTTATAGAAAATTTTCAAGAATATTTTTTATGATAATATTTATTTTCAGAAAATTTTACGTCGAAGGGGAATAATTTATAAAACAACTATTTAGTGTTAGAAAGAAATTTATACAAACGTCGATATTAAATGCCTGCAGACTGTAGGTGCATTTAATCAATCAGCAAGTAATCAGATCCTTTAAAATAAGTAATAATTCACAGTCATCATTTTCTTCCATGGACCTAGTGAGATGAGACGAGAAAGATTAAGGTATATTTCACCTGCCACGTAAATAGAAACTCCATGGAACTATATACTTAGAAACTGTTAGAAGTGCATAATTCAAGTACTTTAAAGACAGAACGTCCATAATTTACAGACTTTTATAGTCACTGTGGAGGCAAACAAAATGCGAGATTCAAATCAGTTCCACAATGCTAGAGCAACAATACGCCACGTAGCGACAAAACGTACAATACAACATCAATTATTTAACCGGTAACACTGTAGTCAACGCAAAAAATATAATTTAGAACACGATTTATGTGACGTCACGATACATTTTTTTTTTTTATACCACTTAGGTGGCAGACAAGCACACGGCCCACCTGATGGGAAGCGGTTACTGTGGCCTAGGGACGCGTGCAACACCAGGGGCATCACACTCGCGCTGCCGACCCCGCAAAAACCTTCTAATGCCCTTCTTGAAGAACCCCATATTGTAGTCGCTAGGGAAAACCACGGCAGGGAGATCATTCCACAGCCTAAGCGTGCGCGGAATAAAATTTCTTTCAAACCTTACAGTGCGCACTGCAAGCGGATGCAATGTATGAGGATGAATTCCCTGCCTGTGGCGAGCGGTGCGATGATAAAAAGTGGCCGTGGGCATCATGTCGAATAATTCATCTGAACACATACCATTATATAGGCGGTAGAAGACGCAAAGTGAGGCGAAATCTCTCCTCAGGCTAAGCGACTCCACACCGCCCAAAAGTATGGGATCGTCGACTATCCGCAGCGCACGTCTTTGTACCGACTCGAAGGGGTCAAGCTTTTTGCAATGTTGTTAGAGTTACTTACTTTGATACATTAAATTAGAGTTGCATGTAGATTTATTTGTGCAGGTATTTAGTTCACTAGCCTCACTAGCCGTCTCGTAATTTGAGTTCAATAATTCTATTTAAGAACTACTACCTATTATCATTAGGTATAGTTAAACGTGTAAGTGGAAGTGACCAAGTGACATTATTAGTGCGCAACCCTTTTTCGAAGGTGAGCGTGTGCTCGTTTGCTACCTTAGTATAGCCAAATAAAGGAGAAAAAAAAACAGAATTTGAAAAAGTATAAAAATGATTAAGTTTTTACAAATTAAATCATTAAGAACTCGTCCTTTGCTTCTTCTCACTTCTTTTACCTCTTACTTTCCGTTTGCAGAAGGTAACACCTGAGAGACTCCACGGATGTGGTAAGCATCTGTCAGTCAAACTAACCGTTTATTTACTACCAGGCAAGCCGTGTGCTTATTCACTCAGTATCGTGAAAATAAACTTGTCTTCCTTTTAAGTACTCAAATAAAATTGCCCAACAAAAATTCCTGCACTTAATGCTGGGAAAGCGCGGGAAATGCAAGCTGCCACTATAATATTAGCATAAACGTTTCTTGATAGCCAACTTGCCGATGCTAATTGTATTCAGAATAATGATCAACTGAACAACTGTTCAAGCTAATAAAAGTTGCTAAGAGAAAAGTAGCAGCCAATTAAGACATTTTATTTCCAGAAGCAAATCAAGGCAATTGTTTAATAATTCCTTTCTGTCATGATAATACAATTTATCATAAGTAACGTATTGGTTACATGTTATTATAATTTCGCTAAGCCATCGAAATAAATGGTTACTAAAACGATATACCTATTCAGACTTCAGGCTTTGGGCAAAAATTCTTTGTCGCTACATTTTTCTCAGGAACGCGTAGAGCTTTTAAGCACTAAATTAATATCAAGTACTCAGGGTCTGCAACCTCTTGCTTGAGGCATTGAAAAAATTAAACTTTTAAGTCAACGCAATCTAAAGATATTTTAGATAAGCATCTTTGCATGCCGCAAGGGGATCAAAACTAATCTTTAGTTTTTGGAAATCTATCAACAAAGAAAGTCCTATAAAATGTATTAAATAAAATACAAAGTGTAGCACTTACATGACATAAAAGATAAAAGCGGTTCTAGTTTACCGCATTATCAATTTTATGGGTCAAAGTTTACGACTATAAAATTTATGGCTCAGCGTACTTAGTAGCAGCGTAGTCCGGTCCGAGTCTCGTTATCACACACGTACGGCGGTCACCAGCAGCTTCAATAAATGGTCCGATGGATCGTAAATGGGGTCGAGTCAAACGTATTAAAGCTTTGTTTATGACCCCGTTGTGGTACTGACAAGCATGTATCCTGCAAGCTTTGCGAATCATTTGATAGCGGTAAAATACATTCTCAATATATATTTATGATCTTTTATGACATTTTCAATAGTAAACCCAAAGATATGATTTTATTACGATGCACAAAGTTGCAGCACATTATTGCAGATTGCGTTTAGCGTGCTTTCTTAACTACTACCCGTTCGTGCTAAGCTTGCCGCTGTCAAATGACGTCGGTATAGCAATAACTCACTGGAACTAGAACTGAGTGAGTGAGACAACGCTAAACGCGTGACTGTTGGCAGCGGCAAACTTAGCGTGAACGAGTAGTAGGTAGGTACAAGTTTTAGTTTCCCGTCCTGGATTCTCTTTTTTCGATCTAAATCAATTGGAAAAGTTAGCATACTAATAACTTCAAAGTTTCTTTAATTCACTACATTAATTAGTTTCAAAGCAAATTAATAAAACATAATCTCCCAACTTGCTAAGTACCTACACAATAGCAGTCAGCGACTTATAACAACACAACGTTATTGGCGCCGCCGCGCGTTTCGCTGACAGCCAAGCCAAGCGACAGAAGCCGCTATTTGTGAGCGTAACCGCAAATTGGAGGCGAGCGGCTGCAGCGCTGCGCGGCGACCGCCCGCCTGTTGCTGACGCGTTGTCACCCTGCACTCATTACCGCTATATTATTACGTGTAAAATGGAGCAATAAGCGTCTTGATCACCCGTCTTTAGTTACCAAGCTCGTTAGCTGCTTAATCACTTTTCAGTTTGTATGCGAAATCCTACTATTATTATATTTTTTTTTATTCAGGATAGGCTTACGTTTGACCACTATCTCACCTGATGGTAAGCGACGATGTGGTCTACGATGAATCACGCTTGCCTAGAAGGATCCTATTCACTCGTGACTTGAATATTCCCAGGTTATAGCTTTCCGGAAACACAGACTCGGGCAGGGAATTCCACTCCTTACTGAACGCATGATGAATGTATCCGCAAAGCGTTTCATGCATATGAGTGGAATATCGACCATAAAGCGGTGTCGCGTCGCTGTTCGTCTGGTCGTTCGTTGATGGAAAGGGCTTGGGGGTATCAGGTTGTGCAATTCCAGAGCGCACTCTCCGAAATGTATCCTTGTACGAAATGAAAGTTTGTGAACATTATTTGGAGGTTTATTACTCAATCACGCTCTAACGGTGGAACAGATATCTGGTTTTTTATTCCTAGTATAGGTGCACATGGGAATCGGGAACGGGAACTGAATTCCACGTGGGCGAAGCCGCGTGAAACAGTTAGTTTAATATAAAACACAACCACACTCGTTAAGGGATGGTACTTCAAAAATCTCAACTGTCAAGTAATAATATTTATTGGAGAATTTCATAAAAAAGCTGCTCCAGCTGTTAAGAGTTATAAAAGGAAGTAAATTGCTATAGGTACATGTTGCATCAGTAGGTAATTATTACTACACTTGGTTTTCATTGCTAAAAGCTTTAAGTAAAAAGTTTTATTAAAAACGTTCCATATTATCATTTACGAGTATACCCATTGGATGAAACGACCATTGAAGTGCCATTTTTCGTTCGCTTTTCATTTAAGGCTGTGGAGCAAACATTCCGCTGGCGTGTAGTGTAATTTACAAGATTGAATTATACCAATCAGGAATAACGAGTCGATTTGTAAGCGCTGGCCGGCGATCCGGTAAAAAAATAACAAAAATATACATTACCAATGCGTTCATTAGCTTTGAGTCTAGCTTCGTATTTGAACACGCCTAGATCGCGTGCTATGAATACAGCTAAAATTAGAATGTTGGTAGGACTGCGTGCAGAATATACTATTTACTATGCAGTTGCCAGCACTGCCGGCAGCTACGCAACAACTTAATTAACTGACTAGATAAGGCTGCTTCAGGGTTTAACTACCTATTTTTCGTTTTGAGAACTAGTTAAAAAAAACCGAAAGAGAGAGAACTTGTTAAAAAGAACCTTCTTGCTTCAACCTATACGATCATCCTCTGACCATCAATCTCGAAATCGCTTCACCTACTCCTCTTTTAAATTTGGGTTACAGGCGACTGCCGTGCTATCTAAAGCCTACCCGGCGAGGAAAGCCGTATCCGTCAATAAGTTGTACCGGCTTGCTGGTAAGGTTGGCTTGGGTCTCAAACATATTGTCATCATCCTCACTGTACCTGGGTTGATTATTTTGCCTTAATAAGTAGGTATCTGCAAGTGCTAAGCCATTATATACAGTGCATGCAAGTTCGAGAGAATGCAGTAAGGGTATAGGGGCTATAATGTTGGCAAGCCCGAGTGCTCGCGATAAATTCAGTGCGGGCACGCGGCTTCATTGAATCATCAATCAACCCCCCACCCCCTCGAGCCGCACACCCGGTACCAGTGTAATTAAGTCCCAAATTATCCCTGTACGGGGTGACTGCGTGGCTGGTAACGGTCGGACGTGAACCCGTAATAAAATTGTAATTTGTAACATTTTGTTTCTTTGCGTCAGAAGACTCTTTTTGATTTTTATTCCTACTTTTACAATCATTCTCGTTCTTAAGTGGCAGAAAATCAAGAAACACTTGAAAATCTAAAACTTTGTTTTTCACGCCTCACTCAAAGGTTTAGAAGAATAGAAAAAGAATTCCAAGTCTTGATGGTGCGAAAAAGGAAACAGGTGCCGAACCGCTTCATCCTGGAAGGAAGTAGTCGAATCGTATGAGGATGACACCTTAGCCTTGCACGTTCATTCTTGATTTCCTATCAAGAATGAACGTGCAAGGATGAGAGTGTGTTGTACTAATTCGAAGAGCTCATCGGAACACTGACCATAGTTAAGGCAGAAAAACACTGGCAAAGATGCAAATCTCTATATAACTGTAAAGTCTCAAGTTACAAACTTGCACATTCGTAACAATGGCAGAATCATTGTTAAAATGAAATATCCGTAATTCTCATAATTTGATGTGGTCACTATAGTTAACCCTGTACTATGATGTTCGATAGGTACGCCAATTATCAAAATTCGTCAACATTCCTATATCCACTATCTCTCTCCGATAAATGAGAGCCGAACTAGAGAGACAAAAAGGCAAGAATCTGCTAGCAACTAAGCGACACTGATGAATAAGTGTAGTGTGATAAAGAGAGACAAATTGCTCCAGATAACGAGTTAAAAGGAGTGTTTTGATAGCAAGTTTGTATTGTTGAGGTGTTCTTGCAAATTTTATGGAACGAAGATTTGGGTGTATTTTTTTATACTACGTAGGTGGCAGACAAGCACACGGCCCACCTGATGGGAAGCGGTCACCGTGGCCTATGGACATGTGCAACATTAAGGGTGTCACACACGCGCTGCCTACCCTGAAGGGAAGGGAGGAGGGCTTGGAAGGGGTGGGGAGGCTAGGAAGGGGTGGGGGAGGAGGGGTACAGTGAGCTCTGGCTACCCTACTTACCGGCGGGAACACGACACAATGGCTAATTATGGCCGCGGTGTTCTGTAGGGTGGAGGTACCTCCCCAGTCGGAGAGCTCATTTCGGATGGAAGATACCGTCGTGTCCTACCTCCTAAAATTATTTTAGCCACAGCCCCAGCAATATCCTCGGGGTCCCAGTCAACCTTACCTATCGGTGAACGGACGAGCCTCTGGTGCAGCTTTTCCTCTCGCGGTTGGGGAGTCAGAATATTCCTGCCTAGGTCTTACGTCTTGCGGATTTTTTGTATTTGCACTCACGCAGTAATAAATAATAATTAGTATTTCTTTCGTTTATGTTTATGTAGTTTATGGACAAACAAGAAAGCAGAAATTGGCATTGGAGAGGATAGGCGTCATGACTTCAGTTAATATGCCTTCACAGTACACGAATCGGACATACCTTTAAGGAACATTATTATTCTGTGTTTAAGGCATGTCAATTTTTCATTTTAAATCAAAAGAACAGTTTATCGGGGATGTAGGTACACCATACTATTCATGTTTTCCTTAACTTTTTCCGTCACCTAAATAATCTATTCACTAAGTACCTACCAAATAAGTCCTAAAACTTAAATTTTAGGTGAAAACTTGGAGATTAACACCAGCTACGGGCAGCTTGATTAAAAACAAGCGGGGGACCAACAAAAAGTGCCATGAACATAAACATAATTACGCCCGAGGCGGTAAACTTGCAAAGTTTATAATAATGGCTGCCCAAAAACAAAACTGTACATTATTATAACTTTTAGTGTCCATGGTTAATTGTTATTGAAGGATATCTCAGCATTTTTTAGGTTTTCTAGCACTGGTTAGGTAATAGTTGTGTCGCAAAGAACTGGTTATTTCAGCCAGCTAATTGGGATAGTTGCAGGGTCAATTTTTCCAGGAAAATAGTCAATTGAAAGAAACACTGAATTTTAACGACTTGGCACAGCTTGCTGCTATACTTGGACAGTGTGGACTGTGGATGTATGGTGTCCCATCAAGATTTTTTGGAACTTAAGCCAACATCACCTGCTAACTGGTATACCAGTTGACTGACGGACGAGGATCTCGCGTACTTTCCTCTCGGGGTTGGGTCGGGAGGTTAGACTGCAGTCACTTTGATAACGGTCAAGATACCTACCGAATTAACGGGAGGGGAAAAAGTATGATCTCGAGTTTTGATATTGTCGATGGACACTAATTTACTGTGCTATGGCTTTTAAATCAAAATATAACCTTCTGTGCCAACCACAGAACAAAGAAAAATCCTTAGGACTAGAAATCGTATGGGGGCGTGTTTGTGTCGCCAAAAACCTAAGTGTAATTGCATTTACCTCACACATATACACTTGTGTATGTGCACAACGCAGGCTAAAATAATCAAAAAACAAGTTTATGCGATTGATTTTAAGGTTTATTTTCCTATAAGTTTTCACGAAATATTTACTTCAATATTCTAGAAGTTTCTATACCTGTCCAATTCAGGATGCTAAATGATAATTTTGACAGTTCACGTCTATGAAGTATCGTATTTTTATATACAAAATAATTTTGTAATATAGCTAATAATAATACCTATAATATAATAATAAAAGTGGCTAAGTATAATAGTATAATAGTGGCTAAGTATATAGTGTCTTCTTATATTTTAAGGTAAAATGTATGCAACCAATAAGACGTCCTATAAGTCTGTGTGAGTGTATTTTTTGGCGACAGCTATTCCTTTGTATTTTTACTTAATTACTACTTCTATGGTTTTTTAATGTTCTGTGGTGCCAACCTATATCCTACTTATGGTATTAGTTATTAAACTCGAAATGACCTAAATACCTATATGCGTTATTGGATCACGATGAGAGCGAATGAGCGCGGGTGATTGATGACAATGAAATGCAGTAACCGGCGTGGTGTTGCCAACTTTGTGAATCAATCATCCCAAGTACTGTGCCAGATGGGCCGTCGAGTCATGAGCTCGGTGTAATATGTAGCAAGACTAACAAGGGAAATTAAAGCATAACAACATGCAATCATGACCTACTTATGTTATTATTTCGTTGTATTTCGTGGCGCCATCTGAAAAGCAGTGTACAGACAGCAAAAAAAGATCGCGTAGGTATCTACGACGACGAAAAAATAGACACAATGACCCATCCCAAGTCAAGTGCACAACATAATAATAAACAGCGAGAGTCGTAGCTATATCAATTCGAAAAAGAAACTTCTCGAACCGAACCCTCACAAAAATAGTGGTTTATTTTTCCAATTTGTTCTTAACAAACACATTCGTAGGACTTGTGAACTTTACGCATAACTTGACGGAGTTTCGCTTGCCGTTTTTCTGCCCTTTCAACTGTGCCGGACGGACCACATGTTGGCAACTTGAGTCAATGCTATTTACATGCAAATTGCTAGCCCACGACAGATTTCTTTTCGATATCTCCCATCTTTGGTTCGAATAACTTTTTGTTACTATACATAATTCATTCGGAACGGACTGTAAAGATCGTTTTATTAGTTTCTTATTCAGATTTTACTTTGGACCGACTACAAGTCGTTGAAAACTGAGACGCATGAATTGAAATTTGATTTCAGCGCCATCTGTTAGTGAAAATTAGTTTCGAAGTCTGTGTGAAAGATGGCGCGGAGTGTCGTAATCTCAAAACTAAGTTGGACTGCAATTCAGTTTGTGATGAGATGAATAATAATTTCTGCACTTCAGCTGCAGTCTTTATTTCCTTTTAGCATACTATGAAACTGTGGGTCTCATCTAGTAAATTACGTCTTCACATCTCGGAGCTCAAAATAAATTTGCATTTCAAATACCTAGTGAATGGAATGAATGCTGCAGTTGCGAAAGGTCTGTAATTTGTTGTGCGAGTCAAAATAGATCAAATTAGTAACAATTTAGGTAAACTGTGACGAATTAGGAATTTACATGGTTTGTTTATTTCTGCATTTAATCATTTCTGCTGCCAACGTACCTACCTGCTAATATTATTATGCAGAAAATAATGATAAACCTACCTATTCAATCCACCTCTGCTCCAGGGACAGTTTAATGAGAGTTAACTCGTTCATTAATTCTTACAAAAATAAAAGGCACTTTATCTAGATCAAATTATCAAATGGTAACACAGAAAGTACCAGCTTGAAAATAAAAATAATCATTGAAATCGGTTAGTCGATAGTTTTGAGGTAACACAAGAATAATACAGAAAACCTCTTTTTTTAAGTCGGTTAAAAAATAATATTTATTGTTGTATCACACTAAAAATTACAAACTACTATTTCAACAATACTCCTAACTCCCGTATGGTCTAGTGGCTAGGATACCTGGCTTTCACCCAGGAGGCTCGGGTTCGATTCCCGGTACGGGAAAACTCTTTTTGTACTTACCTCGCAATCAGGATGATTTTGTGCGCGTAAACTTTTTCCTCACCGCTACCAAGTATAAAAACAATGTCTGCAGAATCTTGATCTTCTGAAAGCCGTTGTAAATCGCGGAGCAGGCCTGGCAAGCCGGCCCGCTCAACAGAAGCCGTACAACATCGGTTAGCCATTGCCACCGACAATTTCTTTTTGGTTGGATAAATTTTGACGTTAGTTATATTCACTCTATGAAATCCAAGCGAATATTGCGAATATCACTGTAATAGTAGGAACTTATTCACTTATTTATAACCTCATAAAACAAGAGACAACAAATTATAACTTGAAGTAAATGACAGAATATTATGATTATTAAATGTTTATATCGGTTCACATACACTGCACTAAAAATAATGTACAAAACGTTATTATTACCAAATAGAAATTAGTACCAAAACAAACTAAATACAAGCTGGCTTGTCAACATAACCTCAATCAAACTTAAACTTAACTTCAACTACGAGAATAACTTGAATTGATCTCACAAGTTGTTTTCCAACTAAAACCAGTTTAGTCACAGATTTGTTTTGATTAAAAAGCACAGAGTCCATTGTGTGTAAGGTTGAAATCGGTCGTGCAGGTATAAAACTGGTTTTCATTTAAATCGGGTAAACTGCTTCTATTATTTCTATCTTTGTCATTTATTGTCGTGATAGGATCGGATTAACTATTTCAACAAACATTTCACGGCCTCCGTGGCGCAATTGGCTAGCGCGTTCGGCTGTTAACCGAAAGGTTGGTGGTTCGAGCCCACCCGGGGGCGGCCTCTTTTTGCATTAGTTTGCAATTTTTTATTTTTTTAAATAATTCCTTATTTTTATTTTGAAGAAGTTTTCTATTTATTTGCAATACTTAATTTTATTAAAAATTCTGATGCGATTTATTTTAACCAGTTACAACCAACCAACCTACAACTATGAAGTATTTTCGTACTGAGTTCAATGATCTTTCGTTAATTTGTGCTTACACAGCACCCAAATGAATTCATTGTGAGTGAAATGCGATGCGTTGCGAAACATTGCAATCCATTCTAAAACGTAATTAGGTATGCACTATGAAGTGACGCTGACGTCTGACGCCCTGACAGTTCGGAAATTGGCAGTCCGATTTCGAAATTCGAATTTCGAAAGGGATGTGGTATGTGGTCACATGAATAGCTATGGTATGTGGTGGCGCGTTTTCCAAGCATCTTTCGGCAATGATTAGGAATTGTCGGTTACGTTCGATAACTTTGAACGATTTATAAATTTTGATAAGTATAAAATTTCTTAATTTATTTTATAACTTGAATATCAAATATAAAGGATTGTCTCAATACGATGTTCAAAATTGTACTTTAGAAACAAATTACCTACCTACCGACCGGTTGTTGTTTTAGCAAAACTTTATGAATGGTGCCTAATTTAAGATCAATTTATTTCAGAATTTACCTAAGTTTAACACTTGAATAAATGGAATAGAATTCATTACAAATAATGGATGCTATGTTAGGAAAAACCAAACCAGGTAGCTATCTTAATCCTTATGATTTCAAGAAAGGTTTGTATTCGTCTCGCCCTGTCACCCTGCATTTCTCATCATTATAATCTTAGCGTGGTTCCCTATACATTCAAGGCTTTCATCTCAGATGCAAGCAATTCTGCTTGTCCTTTAGATTTGACTTACACGACTTTTATGGGAGCGACTGCCGTCCGCCAACTCTGAGAAGTCTCCGTCAGAAATTCGTTTGTCAATCAGCAGATGTACCGTATGTACAGGTTTGGCCCGAGGGTCTTGACGGAACCCTATACACCCCTATAAAAACTACAAAATGTAGATATTATATTATAATATGGTTCCTGAAAAGTGAGGTTGAATAAATGAAGGACTGGAACATTGTCCTTTCAGCCATGACTGATTGCTTATGATACTTTAACAGCATCAGCTCGCCCAGTGTACGCAAACGTTGCACCCACGTATTAGTTTAGTGTATTCAGTATTACTATTGAACGCGCCACGGTCATGCCCGTACAAAACTAATGGACGGAATGCGTTGAATAGTACAATTTTGATGGCACTTGAATCGGCCTACTTAGATATTATGTTGCATATACGTACAAGCAACTATTAGGTAAATACCTATTCGGTGGCACAAGTCGGCAAGCACACACTCACACTAGTCACCCACTACGCCAGCAAATGTCATTCGATTTAGTCAGTTTAAAGTAGGTAGCTAAAAACATTACCCTCCTTTCTTCGGCAGTCGGGTAAAAAAAGAAATACCTACACTAGAAATGCAGCAAGTCTTGTGTAGTAGAATGGTATAAAATATCCAGGAATCGCATTTCAATCAAAGGGTAACACATTGCAACCCAAAATTCACCCACAGATGGTCAGCTACCGCCATTTTTGTGACAGAGTCTCATCATTAATGCGTTCTGTCCGTTTATACGTTCATGGCCACGGCTGCAGACGGACTCAATGCTGCCATGGTTTGTTAGGAATGTGTACACAAGTCAGCCAGCAGCCGGCCATGATCCGGATGGCTGCATTATTCAACGGCTACATACTACGTGCTCCTAGTTAGTTTGCATTATATTTTAGCTCCATAGCCCATAGCACAGCAATGAACAAACAGATATTACGACAAAAATCCTATTTGCACTATTTGCACTCTATGTCGAAAATAAATTTTAAAATGCCAACGAATTATGACTCTTTTGTTGCTGCGCTGTTTGTGTTATTTTTTTGAATTTCATTTGAATGTTTGCTATTGAATGATATTGGAATTTGCATCAAATATAATTCAATTTTTACCAATTTCAAAACAGGAAGAGGTCCGTTGAAATATTTTTCATACATACATACATACTGCCGCGCTAACGTTAAGAGCAGTAAGCCGTATTTTTTCAAAAATGAGTTAAGTACCATTCCTGAATCGCCATGTAATGCTCTATAATCTGATTTTACTCCCGTTTCTCTAGCTTCAATAGAACCTGAAATATTATTAAGCATAACAGCAACAAGTCCATGAAATTATTATTTTTTCTTAGCACAAAAGGAGGAAGTATACTTACACCGTGGTAATTAGTATACCTCTGACATCTTTATTCTATTTTGCTAATAATAAAAACCGTACGTATACATACTGCTGTGTAAATGAGCTTAATCAAAAACTTTTGACAATTGGATACTTACAATGTCAGCAGTAATCACACTTTCTGCTTTTTTGTCAATCATATTTTGCAAGCTTATCTACCTTATCGCTAAGTATATAAGCAACAGTCCGACGTACTCCTTTTACCATAAGCATATTCATACTAGTTTTTCACGATCTCACTAATAATATGAGCAGCAAGTATCTAGTGTAACTACGGTTACAAGCAAAGATAGTTAATTATTTCATTAATTGACATTACCATAATACTAAGACTGATTCTGCTGCGCTCATATCAATAAATATCTACAGTAAGTTAAGCTCAATATTCATTTTTACAAAGAAAATAGACGTTCGGGGTGGTCTGGGATAGAGGTGCTCGCGCACGTATCGCTTTAAAGCTAGTCAGTGCGGTGAAACCTAGTGAGGGTGAGTTTGATCTTTGTAATTATATTTTCTTTTATTTATTACTCTTCGCTATTATTTCAAAACAAGTAGTACCTTATAAACATACCACTAACTAACTCAGACAGTTTCACGTCATTTCAAACAGAAATAATAAATAAATAGAATCAGGTATAAAATATAGTGAGTTAAATACAAAACACCAAAATAAAAATACATACATACATACATTATACACATACAAATCACGCCTTTTTCCTATTGGGGTAGGCAGAGACAACAGCTTTCCACTTGCTACGATCTTGGCATACTCCTTTCGCTTCTTCAACTTTCATAGCTGTTTTGCCAGTTGCGAGTAACCTGACCTTTCTCCAAAACGTTCTGGATCTGATTAATATGTACACCTAGGTCGGCCTCTACCGGGTTGCCCATTCACCCTCGCCTTATATATCTGTTTCGTCAATCTTCTCTCATCCATCCTCTCTACATGTCCGAACCATCTTAGCATCCCTTTCTCTTAGTCACTACATCTTGAACCATACTGCAATGTTCCCTTATCACACTGTTCCTCACTCGGTTCATCAACTTTACTCTAGCTATGCTTCTCTCTAGCTATGCTTCACTTCTCATTTCTACAGCATTAAATCTATTTTCATACTTTTTCTGCCACATCCAACATTCACTACGCTACATAAGTGTGGGAACGAGAACTCCTCCATGTACAGCCAGACGTGCCTCTTTAGACACGTTTTGACTGCTCATAAAATTATGCAGCGCCCCATTCACTTGATTACCTGCCAAAACTCTTCGCTCAAAATCGCAGTTATGTTTTCCATCTCTCGTAAACTTTAGTCAGTATACAAGTATACAAACTTGTTCCAATTTTTCTCCCTCAATCAAAATTGTGCAATTGGTCATGCTTTCTTCTCTTTCGAAAACCATTACTTCCGTCTTGGTTACATTCACTTTCATTCCTTTGCTTTTAAGGGCACCATGCATTATGTTAACCATCGCCTGCAGCTCCTGCTCCGACGATGCCAATATTACTAAACTTGATCATCGGCGTACAGGAGGCATTTGACGGTTAAGTCATTCATTCTTAATCCATGCGCACTCTCTTGCAGTTCTTTCAAGCAATCATCTATGAATAAGTTGAACAGCCTTGGCGAAGCTACAAATCTCTGTCGAACACCTTTTTCGATGTTCAACCAGTCTGTGCAGGCTCCGTTTAACCTCACACATGCACTGGAACCCTCATAGAGAGATTTCAGTGCTCGTATCAAGCTGCTGCTCACCCCCTTCATAGTGAATGTTGACCATAATTCATTCCTTACCACTCTGTCATAGGCCTTTTCCAAGTCTACGAATATGCAGTAGACCTTTTGCCTCTAAGCCAAGAATTTTTGGCTATGCTTCGTAAGGAAAAGACCTGATCCATACATCCTCTTCCTTTCCTAAATCCTGCTTACACATCCCACAACTTTTCTTCAGTTTTATTCATCACTCTTAAATAAAAATGCCTGAGAAATATACGATATTCATTTTAATTACTTATATTTTCAGAGTCTTGTAGAAAAAAACCTATACGTAATTTACTATATTTTAAGGTATGTATAGATTCCTAACTATACGATCTTCCAAATGATATATTATTTTTAATACTATTCCACTAACATCTCAGTTTTTTTTAACCATTAAGTGACACATCATTTCATACAAATTACTAGTATCGTATGTATGGAATGATTAGCATTAAAGCAGTGACTAAGGTACTTAATACCGTTATTCTAAGCAATCAGTACATATAGCTTAAACTCATACTAAACATAATAGGAGTTTTCGTTAATTAAATATAGTAAAACAAATAAATAGCAATTAATAAGTATATATCATGAAAGAACTCCACTTAACCTACATATTGAAAAAATCAAACCTACCAAAAGTTATAACCTAAGGGAGTAGTAAGCAAAAGTTCAATCGGCAACTTTAACCGCGATTATCTCAAAAACGTATTTTTCGACTTACTGCTCTTTAAATTAGCGCGGCAGCATACAAATCACGCCTCTTTCCCATTGGGGTATGTAGAGACAACAACTTTCCACTTGCTACAATCTTGGGCATACTCCCTACAAGCTCCCTTCGCTCCTTCAACTCTCTACTCGCACGCCGGTTGCGGGTACTCTTTGGCCTTTCTCCAAAACGAAATGTTTTTCTACTTTCTACTAAACGGTTTTCTACTAAAAACTAACTATTTTTTTACGTTTAAGTTTTCTACTAAACTAATGGGAGTCACCATTGCATCGGTGTTTGCAATGGTGACTCCCATTCCAGAGATTTTGCCTTTAGCTTACCATCAGGCGAGGTGAAGTCATGTTGACGTGTCCGACATAAAAACAAAAAATGAACTCGTAATGTTATTTTAGAAGGTTTTAGGTCATCTAATCTTTTAGGTAGAAATGTAGAGAAGATGGACAAGGAGCAATTGCCATTCAAATATCAAATTTTAGTGATTTTGGGTGTTTACATGTTATTCTTAACAGCGTCCCACGATCACTACATGAGGTGCTGTGCTGATAAGCAAAAAAAAGGAGTGTAAACCCATAAAATCACTTTAGTTTAAACAAACTACTCCAAAAGATTTCAACCTGTGTCTACAGAGGAACAAAATATCCATTTACAACTATTTTCTCCTGTTAGGGAAACCGGGTCGATCTTTATATTTCCCAGAATATAGGTTTATCTAAAGGCGTGATGTAGCATTTATATCCATACTAATATTATAAAGCTAAGGAGTTTGTTCGTTTGTTTGGACACTCTAAATTACCGGAACTTCTGGTTCAAGTTGCAAAATTATTTTTGTGTTGAATAGCCAATAAGCAAGACAGAAAAACAATCGTATCCTATACCTAACCTTCCTCGATATAATACCTATACGTATCGAGGAAGGTTATACCTCACACTACAAGAAAATATGAATCTTATTCTTCTAGGCTGAGGGTTATACAGCATCACGCTACTACCTTGGAGAGCGGAGCAGTAATCATATCATCATCTACCTGCCCTTGTCTCAGTGCCCAGTCCCGGAGCAGTAATCATAAATGTTAACAAATTAGTCAAACCTTACATGATTGTAGAACAAATAAATTAGGGACATGGGAGTTGATGCTACAGGGCGAAGTATGCAACGTACAAAACCGCAGGGCACAGCGAGTACATAATATATTTCCAAAGTACATTATAGCCAAAATGTTCTATTTAGCTGGAGTAATAACAAACAACATAATTGAGCAATAAACAGATTTGTGTTTAGATTCGGATCATAACTTCCAATGGTTTATTTACTCAGGTGCCTAACGCGCTTCGAACAGCCTCCTCGACAGACATGATGCTCTTAACAGTCTGGTTTCTGTGTAAGTCACCACACATTACTACAATTTACTGAATAATGTTATATTAGAAGCCCAAACGTCGATAATAATTCTCTCAGTTTGTTTTCATTGCGCAGGAGTGCGATGCTTTTCAACTGAGCCGATGATATGTTTATGGGTTCTCCTGTTGATCGGTATTTTTATTTGCTCTTTATTTATGGTTGTCAAGGTTAATGTTTTGAGTAACGCTGGCCCGCTTGAAGTATGGCTTGGGTAAACAGTTATGTGGAAACAATGTACGACTCGATTGGTGTTTTTCAGTTGCTGTTTTTCTAGGTTATTAATACGTAAGTATTCAAGGAGGTAGGACACGACGGTATCTCCCGTCCGAAATGAGCTGTCCGACTGGGGTACCTAGTAGGTACCTCCACCCTACAGAACACCGCGGCAAAAATAACCATCGTGTTGTGTTCCCGCCGGTAAGTAGGGTAGCCAGAGCTCACTGTACCCCTCCTCCCCCATCCCTTCCTAGCCTCTCCCCCCCTTCCCTTCAGGGTAGGCAGCGCGTGTGTGACACCCTTAGTGTTGCACACGTTCTTAGGCCACGGTGACCGCTTCCCATCAGGTGGGCCGTGTGCTTGTCTGCCATCAACGTAGTATAAAAAAAGTCAATGTCTTCTTTTCGTACGTAGCGGTTATGTTTAACGTAACCCAACCCTGCGTGAATGCATCAGAAACTCCTGTACCTATGTATCTAATAACAATCTCCCAAGAGGTGTGGCGAACTCATAGCCCTCAATAATTTCTCTGATTTTCTTAATTAAAAAAATAAAATTGTGATGTCTGTTTGGAATATAATGATAAAAGGTTTTAAATCGATGCATATATGAGTGTACGTACGATAGGTACATTATAACAAATAAGCAAAAGCTTAAATATTTGTTTGTCTGTCCGTCTGTCAGTCTCTATATTTCTGTCAGTTTGAAAGAGGTCTCGTTTGAATTTAGAGTAATCTCTGGATCATCTGAATTTGACTTACATTCTTCTTCTTCTTCTTCAACCTAGCGTTAATCCCAGTCGCATCCAAAGTTCTCACCTCGGAGTCTGGAGTCCGCTTTACCAGTCTTAACTGCGGATTTGGCTGGACCTCGATATTTTCCGTGAAGCGACTGCCATCGGACTTACCATCACTATATTATACACATTTGACAATAAAAAAAATTGGATGGGACTTTCTCTTGTAGATAAGTAATTTTATAAGGTGTAACATTAAGCTACTTTAATTTTGGAAACAGAAAATTAGGGTTGCGCGTACAAAATTGAATACTTTGAAAACCTAAATCCATGTTAGGTACTTAGTATTCTTCTACTTCTAGCACCATAGTTCTATTGAGCAGTGTAGCTGGAGAAAAGGGGTTCAACATAGATATTTTATTTCTACCGAACTTCATTCTGTCCACGGAATTTCATGCCACATAAAAAGCGAAATAACCCTGTCTTTTATACGACATCCGAAGTGTTGAACTTCATAAAAAGTTGAACGGAAATAACAACTTCTATAAACTTCGTAGGAATTCAACAAAAATATAAAATCAAACATTGATTTATCATGTACTTGGTATTAGTCTATGCCCGCGGCTCCGCCCGCGTGGACGTCGGTTTGACTATATCTCTGGTTCTACTCAACATATTGTAATCTAACATACCTACGTAGGATTTTAAGTCTGACCAAGACCTATCAAACTAAAAAACCGCATCAAAATCCGTTCAGTTGTTTTTGCAGCCATCGCGCACAGACAAGGATTAAAAAAAAAATGTGTTCAGAATCGTTCATGTAACACTTTTTTATATAGGACACGTCAAAATGACTTGACCTCGCCTGATGGTAAGTTAAAGGTAAAGTCTTAGGAACTACATACACCGCACCGGTAGTGCTACAGTAGCGGCCCTCAGCTTGACGGTATACATAACTTAACTTAACCCAAGTATTTTTTTAATATCTCCACTTTGCCATTAGCTTACCATCAGGCGAGGTGAAGTCATATTGACGTGTCCGACATAAAAAAAAATCTCCAATATACAGACATAGCTACTTTACAATTTTCATAATAGTATAGATTTCGGAGTTGGAGAGACCAAACAAACAGAGAAGGTATGTACCTACTGTAGATACATACGAGTGTATCAATCACTGTCGTTCGGTGATAAGGTGATAACGATTTATTATTTGCTCACGATAAAGCCGTGAATAAGTGGATTATGGTCATTTTGGTGAGCGACTGTTTACCTACACGTGTACAGGCGCGATGGCTCCTTCAATGGTGACATGTGTGCATAGGATTATCATGAGCGCTCATGATTTATTATCTAACGGTTAGTAGGTATTACATTTTATTATTATTATGTTTGTTTGATTTATGGCGTGCGTGCGGTCACTATCGTGTTGTAAGTATTTACAGCTAGAAGCATCTACCTACCTATCTATCTATCTATCCGGGGCATGACGGGGACACCGTGGTTCCCAAACCCAAGGGTTCTATCTCGAATCAAGAGATGGCCCGGGCCAAGTCGGGGTGCGAGGGAAATGTCCTATGGGCCACCTTACACCCCGGTGTCAGAAGACCCTACACGGTGTGCGGTTTTAGTCGGTGAGAGTCCAACATAACCTGCCCCGCTTGCCGCAGGGGGAGGAGGGGAAGGAGTATGATACTTGAGTATACGCTGCGTCCGTTAGAAAATTATAGCGTATATACTTGCCTATGAAGTACCTACTCATTTAAAAATCTAAATTCGTATAGGTAATATTTAAATTGAAAATCTAAATTTAATCATCATCATCATCGTCGTCATAACGATAGCTTCGTTGCATCTAAAGTTTGCACTTCGAACTCGGGGGTCTACTTATTGTTTTTGAATGGTATGCCGGCTTTTCTGGGAATGACTGTCATCTGACGCCTCATTCCGAGACTGCGCCAAGGCCTCATCCATCAAACAATGTTAGGTGTACCTACCTAACCTACTTGCAGGTGAGGTTGGCTTCAACTCAAGATTTTAATGGGACTTCCAAGTTTCCCGGGAGGGCTTAGATGGCAGTTTTTTTTATAGAAGCCAAGAAAAGGGATAAAGGAAAGCACTGATAGCAGTTAGCTTGGAGTTTGGATGCAAATCGATACTCGGATAGTGAACAATGTGATAGCAGTGTCGCGAAATATGCGCAGCAAACCTTATTTCTCCTTCAATTTTTATAAAACATCTAGCGAAATACGAGTTATAATTACCCACTTAATTATGAGGTTAAAACCAAAGCAATTAATGAACTCATTCTCATCTAAAACAGATTCGCATCACAATACAAACAGACAACAAGTATGATGAGGGACGTCATTGTCCCGAAATAAGAAAACCAATTAAAGCCGGCGTACTAAACGTCACCTAACCGTTGAATATGGATGGCGGGCCGGGGCCCACTCGGCCCGATGCGATCTGCCCGCAATTATACTACAAAAGAATCAATTACAGCGTGCGCTCGCAAAGCGGAAAGAAAACAATATTGCACTCACAACGCTTAGGCTCTTCACCGTTTCTGTGCCTTACCTTGTGATCCGACAGGGTTAGGCAGGTCTAGAACTGCGCTTTGGAAAAAAAATCTAGCTACAGTTTTAGAGGAGTAGATAAACCTGCAACCTTCTTGAAAATTTGGTACTATAGGGTCGGACGATAAAACTAAAACATCATCAAAAAAATTTAATGAAGAAGGAAGATAAGAAGTAAAAACTATCCATACAGGTCAACCTGTAATTTTGAATGGAAGTTAGGAAACTACATATATTAATATCAAATGGGTTGTGTGTTCTTGTTGAAAGAATGTTTTTCATGTAATATTTTCACTCAGCTGTTTTTACACCTCTTGCATATTTAACATCTCGTCAAACACTCCACACGAGGCGACGCGACGTAGTGAAATCACAGTTTAAATTCCCGCTTACTCATGCATTTCATAACGATATGTTCGCGAAAATCGTTCACACATCAGCGCCTCTGTCGGGTCTAAATCTTTATGATAACCGCGGAAGTCTCGCGAGTTTGGCCCTCGTCTCTTTGAAGCGCAGATCAAAGCATACGCGCTTCTATTAGCCCTGATTACAGCGGCGCACTCGACGACGGAGCCCCGCTCGCGCGGGGCCCTCGCGCCCTCATTGTCTCACGCGACCGCCGCGCGCCGCCGACGGGTTAAGGTAAGATGCGTTGTAGCATCATTGTAAGTTTAATTAGCTTTGATAGCGAACGTTTGACGTCTCTAGGACGCGCTAAGTAGCCGCTACGTACTACCTACTGTTGCGTTTGTTTGATATCTACGCTTTTGTTACAATAGCTTTATCATTAGCAACTTTTTCTTTAATCTCGTAGTTATGAACCGTTCCATCCTCCTACAGTCCCGAGTCCTTTAAGCGGGGCGTGAAAAAGCATTTGATGAGGCCGTCAAGCTGAGGGTCACCACTGTAGCACTATCGGTGTATGTAGTGGTGACCCCCATTCCTTTCACTCCGCCTTTAGCTTTCCATCAGGCGAGGTGAAGTCACGTTGACGTGTCCAATATAAAAAAAGTTACAATTAGATATTATCGTGTTGTCTAAGGCGCGATTCCCCGGTTGGAAAAATGTGACAACTTCGAATATCTATGTTCAATTTTTTTTATACAGGAGACAAACTGTATATTATACCTACTGCTTAAGTGTGTATACTTTCTTTAAACGTATTTATTTGATGCCGAATCTCATTAAAACAAAACAACAATCTTGTTTTCTTTTTGTATAATGGCTTCGCGTCTTTATTCGTCGTCTCATAGAAGTTTAACTGCCTCTGGGACTCGCCAAGTGAGTCAAGAGACTGAACTCGACATTTTCATAGATTACCTACTAATGTTCGAGATATAATATAAGAGTATTATGTAACATACACAACAGTGGATGTGTGAGAACTTTGGGGTTTTATAAAAAACTCAATACTTACTTTTTATTTTTTAAACATTTACATCCAAAGGTTTAGGACAATAAGATACAGTCTATGGCATAGACCAATTATGCATTTCTATAAAAATAAATTGGTGATGTGTCTAAAAGACTCACAGAAAGGTATTTTATATATATATATATTTTTTTTTTATACCACTTAGGTGGCAGACAAGCACACGGCCCACCTGATGGGAAGCGGTCACCGTGGCCTAGGGACGCGTGCAACACCAGGGGCATCACACTCGCGCTGCCGTATTATAGCTTACTGTAAATATAATAATAATATATCTGCTATGTACCGGACTGATTGCTACAAACATTTCATGGCGTCGGTGGTGTAATGGTCAGCATAGTTGCCTTCCAAGCAGTTGATCCGGGTTCGATTCCCGGCCGACGCACACTTTTTGAGATTTTTATTTTGAAGTTGTTTTATGGCTTAATTTGTTACAACAATTTAGATAGTTTATTTTTGACAAACATTGTTTTTAAATACATGGTGTCCTGCATTTTTGAAGTTTAAAAATTTGTACTTATTAATTGTGCAAATATTATTACTTCATAATTATTTAAACACTTGCTTATTATTATTTACTATTTAAATTACCACAGTTCTATTGAGAAGAAAATATTTTATTTTAGTACCTCTATATTAGTTACTTATATTTTCAAAAGATGGCGCCACTTGTGTCATAATCTCAAAGTACAATCACTGTTTTTTAAATTACACTATTCTTTAGGCGTATAAATGACTTATTAATATATAGTTTTACAGTTAATTCGACAGTAAATTTTATATTTTAGTCGAGTTACTTCAGTAATTTATAATAAATAAGCCCATAAGACTCGCCATCTCTCAGTACAGACGAACACGTCTGCAATTAGAAGCAAATTGTGCGCATCGTGTTTGTTCCTAATGCCGGAAATTGTCTTCTGTCAATATGGGGCTGACTGTACAAGCACTTGCGGGAATACCAAACACTCGATCATTTCAAAAAACTCTTATTTCTTAGAGCTAAGGTTGATTTTCATAGAAAAAAATGTACATAATATTTTTGTTCAAGTTTTCGTGAGTAATTGTGTATGATTGTCTTGCTAGGGTGAGGGGTTGCAACTTGGAACTAAATAATATTGGTATCTACGTTTAATATGTGGAAACTAATAAAGGGCCCGGGCGTTGCTCCTGTCGATATAAGGGTGTTTTTCGTGATTATACAGCAATTTGTTGTTTATCTTATCATATATTAATATCAATAATGTGAGTCACGTTTCTATACGTTAGATTAAACTGTAATTGCTGTGTATAATGGCTGATAATTGTTGTTGTTTTTACACTGCCAAGGTATCAAATAAGGACATGGTTAACTTCATTAACTAGATGGTGTTTCAGTTAACCGAACCCTGGGGTTTAGAGTATAAGTTTGGAATGCATTCGGCACTATCGCTGTGGTAGTAAATGATGAGTGTATCCCATCTGCCCCGGTGACTTGGCCCGGTGCCGGGCCACATGGGAAAAAAAAGTTTTAACTGGTACGTTGATATGTTTACCGGGCCAGACACAAATCAAGTGCCATCGTCCCTGGTAAGGGGAAAATAGAGGATACGCCTCGTAATTTGTGAAATACTAACAACATGCATCTATGAAAGGGACTGAACTTATAAAATAACTTATTATAAATCAAACTGCTTAGTAGGTATACAATAATTTGGGTCGGTAAGTTATCAACCATTTTTAAAGTCGGTATCAAGTGAGAGGATGACGCTTTCGGAGTCAAGTTCAGACACTTGACTTACAGACCATAGATTAGAATACATGAACTAATAACTATCGTATAAGTACTTAATTTCATAATCCCCAGAGAACAAAGTTAAGATATTTCACGTTTTATTCATTATTTTATAATAGGTTTAGTAGCTAAGGTGATTAATAAATTAGAATTTGTTAAGCTATTTTTGTCGTTCACTGTACTTTAACTAAAAAGTATTATTTAACTTGACCTGTTTGTTTGCCTCAAATCTATTAAATAATTGAAATTTGACCCCTTCCAGTTGTCTGATTCGTCTGATACTTGGCAGAAGTCTTTAGTTCTGATGACAATACGATTTAAAACCGTTTAACTTAAAAAATATTTTGACGTGACAACGTCATATAAATTGGTTTGCCGGGTGACACTTCAAGAAACTGCGTTACGCTCCGCTCACGTTATGCGCTCACAATGAGAGCGAGTGAGAGGCACACGTCCCTTCCACTCGGGCATGGTTAGCCCGCCTAAGAGCGAGAGAGACAGACATAAAAATTATTTTACCACTCAAAGTCGTTGTCACGTAAAACTTTCGCCCGTATACCGACTTTACAGGCAACCAATTTTTTTCACAATTTATTTTATTTTTTTGCTGAAGACCGGCGAAAAATGTCTGTAAAGACTTGAAGACTAAGAACTTTCATAAAGTAGGTAGTTAATTCTAAAAGCTCTGCTGGCGCAAATAGTAGTTAAACTGAGTTTCACTAGTTGAGTCACAACTTTGTACCAGGCAAGCATAACCTTTAACAGCTATCCTTAAAGACGTTCATTTGCTGGCGTCTCGAGACGATTGCGATGTCAAACAAAGATAGCACAAATGCGGTGAAAGGATGTGGGTCGCGCCCGCGGCGAGCACCCGCTGCCGGATTCTGATATCTTAGTAGCTATTTAGATATGAGATGGGATTTGCTATGCTATGTGTGGATTGCTATTTTTATATTGGACACATAAAGCAGTATTTTCTTTTTTGTTATGAATGTTATGATGTGAAAATATGTGGCTATTCGTTTGAGTAGTCGGAATTGGAGTGTGGATTGAATATGAAACGTTTCTTCATACTTATACAATCCTCTCCTCTCCTCCAACCCCGCCCAAACTCCTTAACCCCCCTCGCCCTCTAAGGTCGGTAGTTTGTATCCTTTAAGTGGCAGACAAGCACATGGTTCATTTAATGGAAAGCAGTTACCGGGGCTTAAGGACATGTATCACACTTGGGGGGTCACATTCGCGCTGCAAATCCTGGTTACCATTTTTAAGCGACACCTTCTAATACCCTTCTTGAAGAACCTCATATTGAAGACGCTAGGGAAAACCAAAGCAGGGAGATCATTCCACAGCCTATTTAATTGTATTTAACTTATAATGTAAAGTAATAGCTAAGTTAATATCATGTAGTGTCAGAAAGTCATATGGCTGTCCAGAATAGTCCTCAAGACAGCACACGCAGAGAGGCTCGCGCCGCTAATCTCTAGACGTAAACACGGCCTCTGTCGGACCTCACTGTTTATTCACCTCCGCCGCAACTGCACGGAGGAACTGAATCACTCTTATATTCCTTTCTGGCTCCTTCACTTGCTGTTCTTGGATGTGCATATCCAAGTAGTATTGTAAGGAATAAGTACTATTGAGGTTTTTATGTCTCGGTAAATGTATGCAAAAATATACATTGTAGGTACTTAGTTTTAAAATTGTTACGTATCTATTTTTATATAGAGAGAACTTTTGGAGAATACTGAAGTCAATGTCAAAGTCAAAAATCATTTAAACGGCACTTACAAACCGTCAAAATTAATATGTGATTTACCGACCAGGGTGCTGGACTTGCAATGGTACGGATTTAATTCTACCCTTTTTCATCTTGTTGAAATCCCCATGGATACCATCCCCGTCAGCCATCGGGGGTGGTTATGTCGGAATCGAACCGACTAAAACCGCACGTCGTCTCGGATCTTAATTGCCGGAGTGTAAGGTAATCTTATCCCTCGCACCCCAGCTGACCCTGGGCCATCTACGGTTTTAAGAAGGCCAGGATAAAATATTTATCATTCATCAATAAAACTTTATCTCACATGATGGTAAGCTAAAGCGGAGTTCCAAATACTCATAGGTACTCCTGAAACAAGTGACGATGGTAGAGTAGGAGAAATGATCGGATTGTAGTTCGAATCTCTTTCAGTATTAACTAGAGTTTACTAGAGTATTGCTAATAATTGCTATGTTTATCAGCATTCTAGAACCCATAACTTAAGCTAGTTAAACTAAGCTTACTTTGGGTCTAGGGAGCGATGTGTAGAATGTCGTAGAATATTTATTTATTTATTTATTTATTTATTTAATAATATTATTAGCGATAGGCAGAGGTACTCTTAGAGCCTCATTTTACCCGTTATATTTTTTGTTTCCATGTAATGGCGTGCAAACCGATAGCAGTCAACTGCGAATGTTTCTATACTCTGTGTTGTTACTAAGAATTTCTTTAAAAAACACAAAAACATGCACGAACCGGTTATCGAACCCAAACGAACGATCGCACGCAAACATATTTAAGTGAAAACTTATGGAAATAACCAGGCACATGTTGTAACTTAAGTTAACTAATAGATGTGGCAAAGTTAGTGAACAGTACGGATACAATAATAGCTTTTAAAGAAGTTTGTCTTGCGAAACTTCAACCCTTTCAGCAAAGATATTTACATTGTTTATATTATAATTGAGTTAATATTGATCCTATTGAAAGAGGCTCTATTAGCCATTCAATTATCTTCCTTAGAAGTTCTATGAAATGTTTCAATTTTTTTTTATACATCTGTCACGTCAATATGGCTTCACCTCGCCTGATGGTATGCTAAAGGTAAAGTCTCAGGAAGGGGTCCAAGATTTTTTCTGGTATATTTCTCGGTCCGTATTTGCTTATTTTGAATGATGGCCTATCCCGGCAATAGCGAAGACAGAATTTTTTTTATAAGAGAAGTCATCAAAATCCAGATGATGAAACCTTGTTTAGGTACTTAGCTATAGGAACCCTGCAGTCATTGACCTATATTCAAAAAGTAAGTCGGTGAGTACCGTATTCCACGCATACATTCTTCACCACTTGGGTATCCATCAAGTCATTTTAAGAGATATTATCAACATCATCTCAGTGTTGTGAAACCTATAACTCCGGAGTCGGGAATCTCTTTCTCGCTTTTCCTTCTCCACTTCACACGGTCTAGACATCTATCGTAGTGCAATCATAATTTTAGCCGACTTACTTTGGGCGCAAATAGTTCTAAGCAACTAAAACCAAAGCTTGCTAGGTTTGGTTACAACCTTTTGTTAATTTATGTCGTCAATCGTGTCTATAGGAACCAAATCTAAAAATCTGCGGGTATTTATGCGTTACGCTGATCCTGGGGACTTCGCGAGACGCCGTGCGCTGCGCTGACACTCATTAAACAACGCGCAATAACAAAAAACGAACTGACGCTACGACAGAAAACAGAGGTTTCAAATTGTGTGAAAATAGGTTAGCCGGTTTTTCGCTCTGGTACTGATTTTTGTGTAGACACGTTTTCATTCAATATACCTTCGTAATAATAAATAATAAATAAATAAATAAATATTCTACGACATTCTACACAGCGCTCCCTAGACCCAAAGTAAGCTTAGTTAAACTAGCTTGTGTTATGGGTTCTAGAATGCGGATAAACATACTTATATACTTTTTTTGTAAATACATACTTATTATACATAGAAACACCCAGACCAATGCAAATAGACATACTCATGCATACAAATATTTGCACTGAGCGGGAATCGAAACCGCGCCCCCTGCGTAGCAATATAACGTAATGTTATCAATATTTGAAAATATCTGTTCTATGACTTTTAAAATTTTATCTTGTCCCGTAATATCACGTTAGTTGAAGATTTCACGTTATTCTAGATGCTAAAAATGCTAAAAGCTAACCTTTCTACCTAAAAGCAAGTGAAGCGTCTAGATCTGTAGTTTATAATTAAAATTCTATTTTATTTCAATCATGCAAGCATCAGGACTATTGAGCAAATAGGTAATGTATATTTTGATAGGTATGGCATCTTATAATTCTGGTGTGTTAACAATAAATTGATAAAAAGTGTAAAACACTTGTGCTAAAGTAACATCTGACTCCCGTCGCAGTAAGTCCACCAATTCGCCCTAACTACTTGAAGTCGTCCCCCTGTTCACCCCACTAAAAAGTCATTACCGCGCCTTTGAGCTCGCCGCGCTCCTTTGATTGCGCCGCTTCGACCAGCCACTTATAACTATTGCCTGCACAGACAGGCCCAGCTCAATGAAAACTGTTCGCGGATACGCGATCTATTGATGTTTGGATTTGTTACATTTTTTATATGTAGTCCTGAAAGGGTTGCAAGGCTCTTTATACTACGGAGGCAAACTAGCGCATGGCTCACCTTATTGTAAGTGCTTGGAGCTCCAAGGGTGTCATTTGCGAGGTCTTTGAAGGAAAATGGTGACAAAGGGATAGGCAAGAATTAATAAGTTCAACCCTTATAATGGTAGCTATATGGGACATCATAAGTCATTACACTACTTACTTCTCCTTTCGAAACAGGCAATTCGTGCGAAGTAAAGACTAGTTTCCACTATCTACGATCATGCAACAGAAGTTATTTAACGTAATTGAAGGGTTAAACTTATTAAGGTTTGGAATAGGCTAGTGGGCTGGATTCACTCTTTATTGGCAACAGCCTTTCTACTTCAATGAAATGATAACTATGCCCAATGATTTTCTGATCAGAAAAAGTGATCATCCAGTATAATGTTTAAAAACAATTGCAATACTGTTCATTCTTTTTGTACTTCGTTCGAAAATTTCGAGCATCTAGAATGGGTCCAGATAGCTCGACTGGTCAGAGCATTCCTGTTAGGGACTGGTCACGGGTCCCGTCCTGGTTGATCACTTCTTCCGATCAGAAAAAACCTTTCTCTTTCCTTTTTATACCACTTAAGTGGCAGACAAGCGTTCTTCTCAAAAATATGATTTAAAATTTGGTGTATTCCAGTTTTATGTATTCTGGACACTTTCTTTCTGACTGTATCATTTCTTAGTTATTACTTCACTTTATTTGACCCGTCGTCATACCCACAACCAATACATAACAGTCCCTCTCACTACCCTTCGAGTATATTCATTATGTGAGCTCACAACAAAAGGCCTGGATCCTTTACAGCGTAGAGATCACAAGCTTTTACCATATAAAAGGATTAAACCTTATTTCCTGTCACAGACAAGCGCAGGAAAAAGAACCCATTCTTCCAACACTCCGTATTCGCGCTGAGTGGTGCACGGCGATAATTAGCCTCGAGGCTTTGATATGACGTCATGTAGCACATCATACGTGCAGCCATCCTGTCGTGGAATTAGCTCTCGCGCATGAAACCTACTCGGCTTGCAGCGTATTGATGAACTTGCCTAGTTACTGAAAATGGAAGAGATTTACCTTTTAAAGCCGGAGGGATGTTTTGAATGCATTTTATAGAAATTGCTTTTGTAATTATTCTGTTTTTTTTTTCTATATAGGACACGTCAAAGTGACTTTACCTCGCCCGATGGTAAGCTAAAGGTAAAGTCTCCGGATATATAAGTTATATTATATTTAATATAAGTTTAACTATTATGTGATTATTATATTACTTTATACCCGATAACTCCCCCGCAGCCAGCGGGGGAGGTATCGGGTAAAGGTGTTATCATGGTAGTTATCATGGTCTTTGGTGGCACCCATTAAATCTCTTTCGGTTTATGATTTCCGAATGGGTACCGCCTGCTATCACACTTGTTTCAGGCTTTTCAACAGCAGTCGGGTTTTTTATTTTTTATTAATAATTTTTATTTGTTAAAATCTAGTTGATGTTGTTCTATCTAAGCAAACCGTAAAGGATATTAAAGAATCTTGACACGTAGAAGACATAGTTCATAATAGATAAGTAGGTTGAATTGTTTTGAATTGATATTCGCGTTATTACCTTAACTAAATGGTTTTTGATCAGAGTACCTAATTTTCCCTCGGTGGTATAGACCTCCCTAATATCCCATATCTAAACACATCCTATACCACCACCGGTGGTTAATACATTTTTACATACACTCACGTATGTTTATGTAAAAAAATGTAGGCATATAAAAATGTACATAACAAATCCACAAACGAAAACATACCAACTTGGTTGAAGATTTAAAACATCAAATGCCTTTGCCCGTCCTCTGATCTCAAACTTTCTTGCTCGATGGTTCGGAAACATGCACAGTGACGTGTACACTCGGCATGACGTCATTTCGCCGTATTCGTACTGTAAATATTGCTTCTCTTTATACATTATTCAGTGGGGAACAGTATTTATTGAGATAGTTAATGTACTCCGTTATTTAGTGGTTAGGTTAAACGATAGAGTTATAAACTTGGTGAATTGTTTACTTAATCAGGGTTATACGAGTTATTCGTCTGTTTTCGTAGATATTAACAGAAAAAAATAAGTATACGGTAAGGGCAAGAGAGATTTGGATACTAATAAATCTTCATAAAATTATTGAAGGTCAGTAAGGAAAGGTAAGAGGGACATTTTGCCAATTTTTTCGTTTTTATTTTTAAGCGGCACCCAAAATAATTACAGCATGTGGGATATGATGTGGGTGTGCACAAATGTGAGAATTTCACCAAGAAATCAAGCTTGCACTTTGGAGTCCGGTTCGTTCTCTTAAATTTTATTTAAATAACTTGGTCTTTACTGGAACGACTGCCGGTTAAACTTCCAATCCTGAGAGGAAAGCATTCACTACAGCCTCGTCTGGCAATCAGCAGATGAACCAAGTTACAACTGGTACCTAAATGGATTAAAAAAAAGTTGGTTATTATGACGTAAAATTAGCTGTTGCCCGCGTCTCCACTCGCGTGAAATTTTATTCCCACTATTCGAGCCTCACGGGAACCTGTTACTATGATAAAAATTTTCCTATATGTTATTCCAGACTATAAATAATCTATCTCTGTACCAACAGCTAGATGCATTCAGACGTTTTTGAGTGAAAGATTAACAAACATACCTACATCCAGATATCTAGACATCCAGACATACATTCTTACAAATTAGGATTCCCGCTTCCCGTAAATATGTCTAAATACCTTTCAAAAGTATAGACCCTTCTCATTCATAGTTATAGACACTTACAACGGTACCAGGAGAACATGATACGAAGATGGTAGCACACTACACTAGTGAGTGAGTGTGCCGATCCAACGCGCGCTCATCACGGATTCCCTTTACGGGAGCTACCCCCCGCTCCCCCCGGCCCGCGCCCTCACCTGCGTCTCTCAAAAGGAATCTTTTGCGATTCGAAACTAAAAAGTACTTACTTGGAGTATGTTGAGAGGAGTTTCGTATGATATGTGTTCCGATTGCTCGATACGATCTTTCAATTAGCGAATGTTTATTAAGCTTGTTTGTTTGTTTCAGTTTTACGATTAAGCATTTTTTTTCGTTAAAATGTATGCGAATTCTAAAATTCGTTTGAAAAACTAATTTTCTTACGAATTTATTTTTTAAGTATTTATACTTTTGTTTATACAACTTAGCAGACAAGCACACGGCCCACCTGATGAGAAGCAGTCACCGTGGCCTATGGACGTGTGCAATACTAGGGGCGTCACACTCGCGCTGCCAACCCTTTCTATCAGATTAAAGTACAAACAATATCATCGTATAGAAACCAAAGTATTAAACATGAACAGATTTACAAGGCAATAACGTTAAACCTGCGAGAAAACAGTCCACCAATAAAAATTAACGACTACTCTTTTAAGAATTAGTATCATAAATTACAAATATATGGATACCATCGATATTTCTGCCAAATATATATATAATATATAATAATATAAAAATATAAAATATATATTATTAATATATAATATATAATAATATAATATATGATAATATAAAAATACAAAATATCAATTTTTTCATGAATTTTATTATATTTGTAATTATCGGCAATTGAACTCACTACATCAATTATGTCCTCTAATGCAAAATAAAAAAGTTAACTGCTAGATGACCAGATGAAAAATAACTTATAAGTATACAACTATAAAATAAAAAAATATCACCTCAGTCAATTTTCAATATAGTCTCTTAAAGTTATAGCATAACATCTTCAAGATCGATTCTTTACAGTGAACCTGACGTTCCTTTTGGCCTCACATGCACCCCAATATTGCCTTCCCTTGAGATTTTACCTCTCTCTCACACCCACACATATAGCTATCCTCATCCCTTTCGGTGCAAACGTCATTGCGTGGCGCATTGTCTGCAAATAAATTGTAAACTCAATTGTAACTTAAACACAGTGGTGCTAAGGTTCAAATTGGATTGAGTTTGAGTGGCAAAAAGGAAATTGGCATTTACAACGACAGTGGAAAAGCCACTTTTCCGCGGCAAATTTTGAAAATGGAATTCGAATGTGTAGACCGACCAAGTTAGGTTTGCCGGCGGTTATGAAGTTTTTGTTCTTGTGCTGTTCGGTATTTGAAATTTGAGAAGAGCAAAATAAGTTGGTCGCTTTGTGCGTTCGAAACACGCCGGCCGGCCGCATTCGTTGACATGTACCGGCACGCGAACGTTTTTGTTCCTTTTTCAGTGTTTTAAAATTTGATTTTAGTTTGGAATGTGACGTTCGAATTTTGAATTGTGACGTAAAGTGTGCCAGTGTCATAGAGTATGTAGCGTAGGTTTGTAGGTAAACATATCGTGGTTGTGACGAGTCGGTGGCCTCTGTTTGTATACGAATAAAGTTAAGTTAAGATAATTAATATTATCTAAGTATTTAAGTATAAATCTAGTGTTTAAATAATATTTAAATTTATCTAAACGTCTAACTGTGTGCTTCCTATTTATAACTTTCGGACTAAGCAAGGTAAGAAATTTATTTTAATAAAATTATGAACTATCTGTAATATTACCTGTTCTAATAAACCGTAGACTAGAAAAGTAATCAAGTTACTTAACGAGAAAGTCTGCAAGTGGTGCAACGGTTGCGTGGGTCGTTGACCTGGGTTGCCATGACTACGGTTGCCACCATGTGCGCAGAGACTACGAGCGCTACGTAGCTACGGTTGATTGCTACGATTGTCTACGGAATGCTCACACAACATTGTTTTTCATAGTAGGTACCTAGGTTTTAAAAATGTTTATGTATATTTTAACAGAATAACGTGGATTTAGATACCTATTCTACCTATATTTTTGGTATATGGACCGCGATGCACGGTATGTCATAGGACATTTCCTGTGACGAAAAAAAAAAATCTCTCGAGGTTGGCAGGTCAGATGGCAGTCGCTCCTGCAAAAGCCTAGTAAGTCTAATCAAGAGAAAGAGTAGGAACTCGGATTTCGGTGCCAAAATTTTCATTTTGTTGTTAATAAAACTTGCTGAACAGTAATAAAATTACATTTTTACTGTTCAGCAACTTCTGAACGCACGTGTATATACAATGATGTTATTATACATTTATTTATAATATCAAAACAACAGTATTAATCAAAGATAATAATTATCGCACGATATCAAACAAAGTAAACAATAAAGCAATTTGCTTGTTTACACTCGACGCGCGTGTGCGCTAGGCCTTAAGACCATAAACTCTCAAGTACGTAGATTTACGGCCACCAAACGTTTTGGAAGCCGTAAAACAATAATCCGTGTATAATTCGATAGTTGATAACTTATATAGGCGGGCGTCCAGGGAGAAGCGATAAGATGAAAAATATAGCTTAGCATGAAATTGTATCTGAGGTTTTTTATCATTACAGTGTTACTCTTCGTAACATCTGAACAGCCTAGGGTTACGCTCCTAATTTGGTCTATCGCGACTTTTACGAGAGCGACTACCATATTCTAGTCAGCCCACCTGCTTATCGTTATGCTGTTAAATAACGGACTAGGCGCTGACGTAAGTTTACTTCTCGGGTTTGGAGATCAGATGGCAGTTGCTTCCGGAAAAGCCGATGAGAATGTTGAGGATGTCGTCTTCACTGAACAAGTTACGAATGAAAAATAAGGACGTCTTTAATATTTGCATATTGATCGCATGTAATAAAAGTCCTATAGTTCTGGGACTGTAAGCGGGGCGTGAAAAATCATTTGATGAGGCCGTCCACCACTATAGCACTATCGGTGTATGTAGTGGTGACCCTGATCCTGAGACTTTGCCTTTAGCTTTCCATCAGGTAAAGTCATGTTAAAGTGTCCAGTAAAAAAAAGATGGTGTATTGCCATCAACCAGACACTTTTTTTTTAGCGTTTTCGCTAGCATTTTCGATGCAGTGTCTGTGTTTCTTAACATAAACATTTTTCATGGTAATCTGAGTTGCTTCAAATTTGGCAACTAGGGAACGATAACTCTTGAATGTGATTAACGACGAGTCTCAAGTGAACCCGCCGGGCGATATGTAGCTGTGGCATGGCGTCTCATGGGAATGCGACCGTAATGTTATGTAAGTTAAGTGTAAATTAAGTATTACAAGATTACCCGCCAAAATGTGAGTTTCATGGGACTGCAATAAGTTATGCCTTTCTAGTAAGGTGGAGTTTTGTTTATACTGCTCCGTTTTATACAGTTACTGTTATCGTAGAATAATGCACTAAAGCTAGGTATATGTTTTTTGATGTGGAACCTGTTTCGACGCGTGTTATAGTGCGGTGACTGTTAGCATTATAATAATAATTATCTTTAGTTATGATAATAACGCTGAACTACTTGAAGAGATATTTCACGAGTTATAGCTGAACAATATCTTGTAGTGTGACGGTGTCCTAACAGGGCGTCTAGGGGTGAATGGTGAGCTCTAACCCTTTTACCGCTACATTGTTTGGAGTGCGACTATTTAACTCTGATTTAGTTCATGTTGATTCCGCCAGGGTAAGAGTGAAACTACGCGTAAAATACGACGCTGTAAAAAGATGCTATAAAACTTTATATTCCAAGTTACCATGGTTCGTCACCACTTCGGAAATTTTAACATAGTCTTGAAAGAGAAAAAAGGCGGGTAAATTACGGACTACATTTTACAAACATTGATTTATCTTGTGTAAGTGAGGTCTAATATTGCAACTGAATTTTAGAGTTGTTACCCTAAGTAAGTGACGTGAAAAAAAACCGTAAGTTTGGATACCAATGCATTATTACGGTACTATGGATTGGTGGTTGATACCAAGTACGAGTATTAGGTACTAAGTTGCTAAATTAGTAAAATAAGACCAAGGTTACTAAGAGTAAAATAAGGCATCCTAGATTTGTTTACACATTATAACTGGCTATGCTTAAAAAGTCGGCAAGCGGACCCTTCCAACTCGGATGCAACCAGGACAATTTGTTGCAATTGCAAACAGTTAGGATGATGATATAGCTAACTATGGGTGAAGTAAATAAAATCTTGTTAAAATAATCATCAGATATTTACTTTCGACCAACTTATAATAAAAAGACGGCTACGCTACATACAAATTTGTAACCACGTAAACCGCACGAACGACAAAAAACAACACCTTTTATTTAGTTTCCACTTCAGTAAGCAGCAGTAAAGCTATCCGTATACCCGTGCGGCCGGTAGGTGTGAACTGAACAGTCAGACGCCTCCGCCTAGCACCTGTGTAGGGATTCCCGCGAGGATCGATTCGCCGCCGCCGGCCGCCACTAGTGCTGCACTGAGGTACCTATTCTGTTAGGTTACTAGACTAGATTTTATTTTTATTTAACTTTAGTAATATCTACTTACGGACTTTCAAATTAAGGTAATATGTAAAAGTGACATTTATATTCTCAATTTCGTGATATTTAGTTGTTTTGAATTAGTGTGTAGGGAAAGTTAACAAGCTAACTAATTTATTTTAACTAAAGGTTTTACAGATTATGCATTTAAAAAATTCCAGTTTGTTCGGATATCTGGAAGTTGATCAGGACTAAACTGAAGGATTCTTTGAACGCGTTGGCCATTTTTTTAAGTGAGAGAATGATACTTCCTGAACACTTCTGAACCTGATATGATCTTTAAGTAATCAGAAGACTGTAAATATTTAGATTACTAGAGAAACACTAAAACAGCAATAAAATTGGAATAAGTAAAACATAAGAATCGGTTCCAATGCAATTCAACGCGTTGCGGGATGTTTCCAGTTTCGTATTGTCGGGTATTTCCCACGTGTGGGTATAGGAAATGTTTCGCATATTTTATATTTCTCTTAGGTCGCTATTTTACGAGTTTGGGACGAGTGTGGGTGAGCGTTTTGTGTGTGTTAGCTTTTTAGAACTGCGGTAAAATCTGCACCATTTTCAAGTTATTAAATTATTTTATAGTAGGTATGCGATATTGATCCAGAAATATAATTTTGATATTTACTTTATAGTTAGTATTAGAGTTATATTCACCCACTATTTGAGGCTACCAAGTGATTACTTAAGATAGAGTTACTTATACACAAAACGTACGCTACATTTTTATAATAATAAAACCGTAAAAATCGTCATTTTTCGTAAAAAAATTGTGAGTGACATCACTACGCGCGCCCCTCGCTAATGCCGCGCTCACCCTTTTACTTATTATAATTTTATATTAAACGCCGAGCGCCCAGCTTTGGGGATGCGTTTTTTTTTAGATTTTCTTGAAAGGGGCAGTCTAAGCTCCTCTCTAAATATGCATTAGGGCTCCGGATACGACGGACAATTGTTTTGGGAGCATCTGTAGTACATATCTTTTCTATTTTACACCACGCTTGCAATGGCCTCTCACGACGAAAAGGATATATAAGGATATTTTGTGTATGTTTCCAAAAATGGCTCTTTGAGTTGGTCTTGTATAAAGAAGTAGGTACATTGTTAGGGTACTTTGAAAATCTTTACTTATTTTTGGGTACTCATATTGTGTGCAATTATCTCAAATACCAATTTTTTTTAAAGAAAAGGAGTGTCTGGTCCTCTTCATCATGATTGCAAGTAATATAAGCGTTTTATATCCTTAAATAAGCCAGGAATACAAGTAGGTTAGCTAGGACACGACGGTATCTCCTGAACTGAGCAGTCTGACTGGGATAGCACCTCCGCACTACAGAATACCTAATACTACCATAATAACCATCGTGATGTGTTCTCGGCGGTGAATAGGTTAGCCAGAGCTTACAAATCCACACCCCATTCGCACCTCCAACCCCCCCTCCGCTCCAGGGTCAGCAGCCCGAGTGTGACATTCCTGGTGTTGCACACGTCCATAGGCCACGGCGACAGCTTTTCATCAGGAGGGCCGCGTGCTTGTCTGCCACCTGAGTAGTTTAAAAGGGACATCTTTCCAAAATATTTCCTACTGCTCTTGCAGCTCTCTTCAATTAGGCTTCTAATAATGATGTATTATTTTGTATGCTTATAATAAAATATATCTAAATATCTCTCGAAAAGCTGATGAAACTGGAACAGGCTGAATATTTCAATTACTCCATCATTCTTGTACCTTTATTGAATAAAAGGAAAGTGATATCAACAAAAACACTCCATCAGCTTCTGTATTACCAATTACTTTATAATTCCGTATACGGAACGTGAACACTCGATACCGAGCATAGGTAGCTATATTAAATGGTATTATGGGCACATAGGGTTGTCAATAACTACATTATGCGAAAACATTTTGGCGAAAAAATTTGCAGGGATGTACAAAGGGGTATACAAGGCTAACATTATCTGTTAGTTGGTGCACCTAGCAATAGGCGAGGCTTTGATGCAGATGTAGCCTTTCCGGGTTGGCAGGTCAGACGATCGCCTCTTCTCGGAAAATCTATATGAGCCAAATCAAAAAAACGAGAAGGAGTGGCGGATCTCAGGTCCCGAGTTTAAAACTTCGGATGAAACCGGGAATAACGCTGATTATAAGATTAGGTGATAAAGTCTGCGTCAGAGTTTGACCGTCAATTGAGCACACCAAGCATACGGACCAAGCGAACACACCACCTCACGGAAAGCGGTCACCGTGACCTATGGACGTGTGAACATCAGGGGCATCACTCTCGCGCCGGCCCTAACAAAGAAAAAATCTCAGCATTTCTTTGTTCTTTTATTATGTCTAATTTTTTTCAAATAACCGTCGTATAGTCTTGTAGCAACCCTAGGCGTGAGTGACGTTACACTGACATTCAATACGCGTGTTGGGGAGTGAAGGGTTAAGTGTCAGTTATTGTCTTCACACCTCGCTGTCGGTGTCCGGTGTCGTGTCGCACACGCAACACGGCTGATATCGTAAGTAGCATTATCGCAACGTAGAAGACGTTGTTCGAAGTAAAATTATGTTCGATGTTGTAGCTGAAAAAATTGTATTGAACTGTATTTTTTAATATAGGTAGGTTCTCGCCTATGTATAGGTATTCTCGTAAATCTGATTAAGGTGTAGGGTTTGTGGAAAACTTACTGGAATTCAAGCCGATTGATGAGATTCAGAGTGTTAGGTTATGGCGTGTAGAGTAAGAAACTTGACTACTTATAACTGTGCAAGTAAAGAACTCGTCGTGAATTTGAATTTGAATTTATTTAACACTAGTTTTAGTCCGTGTGAAATTTTGATCTCCATTGAAGCCTTGGGAATCTATTCCCGGTATAAAAAAGAAGGCTATTTCTAGACCATAATCTATCTCTTTGCCAGTTTTTATCCAGATTCGTTACGCCGTTTTTGTGTGAAAATATAACAAATTCACGTTTATTATATTAGCAGAATGAAAATGTTTTTGGTGGGATTACTTTTCTCGTCGAAAAATAAAGGTTTTCTTTAAACAACAACCTTATTTTTGCACGTTTCCGCCTTCGCGCCACTTTGCCGGACCGGTGATATAAAGCTGGCTGTTCACTAGATAGTGTTTTATATCACCGGCGCGGCGCACTCACCGCAGTGCAGTCTCCACTAGCGTACACGCGAACTTCACATAAACAAACACAGATATTGCATCGTAAACAAAACTGAGCTGTATTTAATATAAAGAGATTTTTCTTACTCGCTGAGTTTCTAGGGATTAGTCCACTCTACTTTTACGAACTTACTTTAATATCATCACGCCATCTAACTTGGCAAGGTTTTGGAGTAGTGGAACCCACACTACCCCAAAATCTTGTCAAGTTAGATGCCGTGCACTATATACCAATTACAATTTTAACGTGTTTCTTTGTTGCCTCCAAGCTTTCACATCAGAGCTTTCTCATCCTCAAGTTTAGCTTATGCGGCTTTTATGGGAGTAAAGCTTGCGTCAGAGCCTCATCTGTCAACCAGCAGGTGTGATGACTTGCAGGTTATCTTCGGCTCCAAAGACCCAACCCTTTTTCCTTTCTCTCCTTGGATAACCCTCCAGCCCAGTTTTGAAATGACTCCTTCGGTCCCAGAAATAACCATAAAGTGATATGTTCCGCTATCGTAGCCTTCTGCTGAAGTAAGTTTTTTGGCCCCTAGGTAATAATAATTACCTATACCTCAATAGCCTGTTTAAATGATGGTTTATTGACTAGTTAAGTTAACCCGATTATTTGGATGTATCCATCAGGAACCTAAACTGGCGTAATTCGTCAATATTCTGTTTGTAAATTATCCACAATATAATCATGTTACACGGATGACCCGCGCCGATCATCGGTATAACTCGATTGTGGATATTAACATCGATTTGATTCTCAATATCGCATCGATTAGCGAATGAAACTCGTTGGTTTTGTGGTTTGATGCTGTAATTGGTACCTAACTGAATTAGGCAGTGAATACGAATATTTTCACGTCTCTAGTGGTTCATTCAATTGTTTATGGTGGACTGGACCGTCTGATAGATTTAGTCCATCAGACACCAGAACTAGTATTTTAATATGCTGGTCTGAATCTGTCATTTAAAGTTACTACTTCTACGAAATACTTCAGAAGGAAAAGACGAACTTACATAGAATCACTTCTTTGTCTGTCTCTCTCTCTCGAGGTATTTTTTGTAAGTTACGCGTGGAGTTTATCAAGTTGAAATTTATATCAAATACTCATGTGATTAAATAGGATACCTCTAAACTTTCCTCCTGGGAGTAGGGAATCAGATGGCAGTTGCTCGCATAAAAAAAAAAACCAAATTAGTAAAAGGAGGAGTATGCGACATGCGCTGAGCTCCTAAGTTTGATTGCAACTGAGATTGGCGCTCGAAGAAAGCAGGGACGAAATCAAAATAACCCAACTTCCTGCCTATAAATATTATAATTTGAAAGTTTGTAAGGAATGTGAAATGCTACGTTTCCGGCTATCCTTGGAATAGTGTACCTACTATGGAAAGCGGTAACAGAATTTCACGCGGGCGACGCCGCTGGTAACAGCTAGTCAAGTATATAATAATGCTTAACATTCGTCAACAGCCTCTTAATAAAATCATAACAGTTAATCTTACCATCAGCCGGCAACGTCGCATACCCGCTGTTTACTTAACAAAGCACCGATCATTAGTCATTCCGCGCGCAATTTGTTCGCTCAATACACTCGTAATAATTAAATTTACCTGCAGGCCCGTGTGAGCTCGCAAGATGAATGGCGCCGCCGTAACTTGACACCATAATGGCTGTGGATGCTCTCAGGAGTATGCTGGAGACGAAGCGCGCTTCATTACAGCGCAGTACGTTGTATTAATACTTGTAATATATGGGAGTAATGTTTACCTATGCGATTGTAGGTATTTCTTTTACATATAAACAGTGAAAGGCCAGGTCGAGCGAGCTAATGATACCAATGGCAATGGTCTCACTACAAAGGATGCCCAAGATGATGCATGAAATTTGGTACACTCTGGAGTTTGGCAGAGTCTGGAATAACATAATATAGGCTACTTTTTATCCCAGGAATAGGTTACCGATCGGAGCCGCAGGCAACATCTAGAAAAGAAAAATAGTTAAAGAATGATTTTTAAGCGTTACATACGTGTATTCATAAAATAAAATACATACTAAAAATTTAAATCGCATATCTAAAAGTAGCTTTAAATTTTATTTAGTAAACATGTCGCACGTTAATTCCTTGTAAGCCTAATTACACATGGGCTTATTTGCGCCTCGCGTACTCCGCCTCGCCTCGTTCGCCTTGCGCCGAGGTGTGAAGTGAGACGACAAAAAAACTGCTTTACCGTTTTTCAAGATTTAAACTTTAAAGTGAACGTACACTCAGGGTTGAAACTTGAGGGGTGTTTTTATTAATAAATTAGTAAATTAATTTGGTTTGTAGTTGGTTGGTGTGCGGTAATAATTACACGAGGTTTTAATTAGTATTAGGAAGTGATATTTTTTATTAACATTTAACAATTATTCAGTTATTATCTCGCTAAACCGAGACTTCCACCTTGTAGTCTAGGGTTCTTTTCCTGGTAAAATATCTTAGGCATGTTACTCTTTTGAAATTATTTTTCATAGATTTGATTTTAGATAACGTCGTGAAGAATTTTCTAGAATTTTTTTCTTACACTTTTGGTTTTACTTAGTTTTAATCGTTTACAAAGATACATATTAGCCTACGTATTACATTACTATGTTTTCAACCTCACAAAAAGGAAGGTAAGCCAGTATTGTCAATAGTGATTATTTTTTTCAGACTCTGTTTAGTTACTGAAAATTTCCAAATTTATCGCTTATATTTGGTACACATGGTGCGTGTCAAATAAGGCGAGCCGGAGGCGGCGCGAGACGCGAGCTCGTGAAGCGGTTGCGTATCAAAGCGACGTCGGATCGCAATTAAGACTCACAACGACATTAATTAAAGGCTTCTTTCGAAATTCCGCGCCTCGCGTCGATCTAAACTAGCCTTTAGTGAAAAAAGTGGTTTTAATTAAGAAATTTGTTGGTACGTTTCGTTACAAGCGTTTGATGGTAGCAGAGTAAACCTTTGTAAATGTGAGTTTGACGAGTGTTGGGTAAGGTCGCTTTATGACTTGCGGTGGGCGTATTCGCTTTGCCGGTATTTGGGAGGATTATTTATATAGCTATGAATGGGTAGTCTTGAGACAGACTTACTCAGTTTCACTTGAAATAGGTGTCGTTAGTAAGTTCCAAATATGTATCTGTTAGTTAATTAACATTGGTGTTGATCTGAATCTCAACGTGCCAGATCGGTACGTGTGGCGGCGGCGGCACCCACAACTGCTAGCCGTCATGCAGCCAGGACCAACTTACTAGCCAAAGCACCCCTCACAAGAACTATCCGGGTCATAAATGAGACGCATCAGCGGATAGATATTTTCACATGCAGTCTGAGTGAATTCGCAAGAGTTGCCTTAAATGTAATTACGTATAGATTTTAAGTTTAGGTAAGTACTAGATATATGATTTATAGTGTTTGTTACAAATGTTGAGTTTTTATGTTAATTTTTTATTGTATTTTTTTTATGTTTTAGTTACATATTTATAAATATATATAATACCAAATATGTCCACACTATCGCATTAGGTAAGCTAACAACCTGTCATGATAGTTTTTAAGGTTAAGATGAATAAATAAATAAATAAATAAAAAAAAAATCTTACGGAAAATTATGTTAAAGTTTGGTACTTAATACTTTGGTACAATAAAATTTCGCATGGTTCATAAATACAGATTACCTAATGTAGTGCTTGAACTAGGGTGATATTTATTTATTCAGATAGATAGATAGATAGATAGATAACTCTTTATTTGTACACCAGAAGTTTACAGGGAAAACAAACAGGTATGTTCAGCTTATTTAATTAGTTGGCTGTTACCGGAAAATTATATCGACATTAAGTACTTAACTGAAATACGTTTGGTGAAAGTGCTGGTTTCCTATCCTCCCTTCCATTTTAACCCACTCACTCTTTTTGTCTCCTCTTTAGCCTTATCTTGAATTTTGTCATTACATTACGATTTTTTTTATATAACGTAGGTGGCAGACAAGCACACGGCCCACCTGATGGGAAGCAGTCACCGTGGCCTATGGATGTGTGCAACACTAAAGGTGTAACACCCGCGCTGCCTACCCTGCCTATTCATATTCACATTCAGGCACGTTAACGACTTGTCTTCGGGTAGTATGTACCATCAGATTAGATTTATTATCATTATTATTTTTATAGGAAATAGCACTTTTCTTTTAGTAAAATTAAATATTGGAATTCAAAATACCACACATGCACAAATACATATTATCAAGTAACACTTTTGAACCTCAAATATATAATCATTTGCATGAGGAAAGACAATCACCTCCTTGCTAAATCAGCTGCTTTAAGCGGGGCGTGAAAAAGCATTTAGTACGGGAGGTAGCGTTAATTTTTTTTGGCAAGCGATAGCGAGTTGATATTCTCCACGATAATAGATCTTTATTGATACATACCAGAATTGACCGTCAGAACCCGCACCCGCGGAGCAGTCGAAGGTGACACCATGGTAAAGTTGTCAAAAAAAATTACGCTCCGAGCAATCATTTGCCACGTGAAACTTTATATGGTGATTCCTGAGGTCATTTTCAACTGAGAAATAACCGTCAGATGTGGTGTAGAGTAGTGGTTATACGTCAGTCGCGTATATATTAGACCAGTGCCGATAGTCTTTGTGACAAAATAAATTTATAGTAGGATGAAACCTGTTGGAAAAGGATCAGAATATAACAAAAATGAAAGGAAAAATAAATTACGGGTGATCTGAGGTCGGGAAGTGGGGAGGGGGGTGAGTTTTAAGGGTAAAAATGGTTTATCTCGATTTCCGGCAAAACTACAAGTCCTATGGAAAAAAGTTAAATGACAAAGTTGTAGGTAATAAAGAGACCTACAACTTTTCATTTACACTTTTTTCACATAACCTCAAAATGTATGTGAAAAATTCAAATAATCAAGTTTTTGGTTTTTTATTTTTATCTTAAGCAAAACAAATTTGTTTTCCACGAAATTTGGTGAAAACTTAGCTTTTTATGTCCCAAAGACACTGTATTTTTTTTGATTTGAAATACTCTTTTTTTCAGCTTATTTTGACTAAATATCGAAAAACCACCCTAATTTTCCATCGAAAATTATCATGTCAAAATATCAGCTTTTTAAAAAAAGTCAGAGAGTTTTTTGTTCTCTGAAATCTCTTCTTTCTGATAATGTAAAAATACATATACATTGCTATGGTAAATTTTCTCAGAAAATGCAAAGAAGAAAAACTCGAATTCGAAATTAATATTTTTGTATTTAGTCATTTCCCCGCTGAGGTGGGATGAAAAGTTACATGTTGCACTATAACTTCATAGTTGCACTCGAGTGCAAAGATTTTCACCTTGTGCACTTTTGATACCCTCGCTAAAGCTCAGGGTTCTATTTTGTGAATCGCTTGCTGCGCTCGTGATTCAAATTAAGAACCCTTCGCTTGCTCGGTCATCAAAACTGAGCACGCGAAGAGTTCTAAAAATTGAACCCAGATCTTTAGCGAGGGAATCAAAAGTGCGCAAGGTGAAAAATCTTTGCACTCGAGTGTAACTATGAAGCTATAGTGGTGCAACACGTAACTTTTCATCCCACCTCAGCGAGGAAATGACTAAATACAATAATTACAAAATAGAACCCTGAGCTTTAGCGAGGGTATCAAAAGTGCACAAGGTGAAAAATCTTTGCACTCGAGTGCAACCATGAAGTTATAGTGCAACTTGTAACTTCTCATCCCACCTCAGCGAGGAAATGACTAAATACAAAAATATTAATTTCGAATTCGAGTTTTTCTTCTTTGCATTTTCTGAGAACATTTACCATAGCAATGTATATAATATTTTTACATCATCAGAAAGAAGAGATTTCAAAGAACAAAAAATTTTTTGACTTTTTTTAAAAAGCTGGTATTTTGACGTGAGAATTTTCGATTGAAAATTAGGGTGGTATTTCGATATTTAGTCAAAATAAGCTGAAAAAAAGAGTATTTCAAATCAAAAAAAATACAGTGTCTTTGGGACATATAAAGCTAAGTTTTCACCAAATTTCGTGGAAAACAAATTTGTTTTGCTTAAGATAAAAATAAAAACCAAAAACTTGATTATTTGAATTTTTCACATACATTTTGAGGTTATGTGAAAAAAGTGTAAATGAAAAGTTGTAGGTCTCTTTATTACCTACAACTTTGTCATTTAACTTTTTTCCATAGGACTTGTAGTTTTGCCGGAAATCGAGATATACCGTTTTTACCCTTAAAACTCACCCCCCTCCCCACTTCCCGACCTCAGATCACCCGTAATTTATTTTTCCTTTCATTTTTGTTATATTCTGATCCTTTTCCAACAGGTTTCATCCTACTATAAATTTATTTTGTCTCAAAGACTATCGGCACTGGTCTAATATATACGCGACTGACGTATAACCACTACTCTACACCACATCTGACGGTTATTTCTCAGTTGAAAATGACCTCAGGAATCACCATATAAAGTTTCACGTGTCAAATGATTGCTCGGAGCGTAATTTTTTTTGACAACTTTACCATGGTGTCACCTTCGACTCGACCGCTACCAGACCGGTTGACGGTCAACTCTGTTATGTATTAATAAAGCTCTATTATCGTGGAGAATATCAACTGGCTATCGATTGCTTGTTAGAATTAACGCTACCTCCCGTACTAATTTCATGAGGCCGTCAAGCTGAGGGCCGCCACTGTAGCACTACCGGTGTATGTGGTGGTGATCCCAGTCCTGAGACTTTGCCTTTAGCTTACCATCAGGCAAGGTAAAGTCATTTTGACGTGTCCTATATAAAAAAAGCTGCGTTACAAATTAAAACAATTATCTAGAATGTTCCTCTCAACTCATATTCTCGTATTATGCACCATACTGAATACAGAATACTGAGTGCTGAATAAAACAGAGTGAGTGACAAAATGTAGGTGACTACTCTAATTATATTAATAAGTAACGCGTTTGCCCCACTGTGATAACTGGCTCACTGGAGCTCCATATTGCAGAATGCTTCCGTACGATGTTAAATAATTAAATCGTACATGTTGAGCTCTCGTACGACTAGCGATGTAGTCAAATTTGCTTATCAAGTATGCATATAGTGCCTTTTTAACCGACTTCAAAAAAGGAGGTATTCCTCAATTTGACTGGATGTTTTTGTATCTTGTATTGGATGTTGTTTATCTTCTTTCTGTCTGTCATGTGATTTCCTTTTATTAGTAAAATCGTAAGTTGTTGGTTACGTTTATGACATAACTGAACTGTCGTAAATTCTGACTATTTTGTTTTAATTTCTTATTGCCTTTTATAGGCGAGTGTTTGATCACTATTTTATCTGTTCTCGTGATAATGTGGTCTAAAATGAAAAACCCTTGTTTACTAGCAACCTATTCACTCGTGGTACGAAGATTCCTAGCTTATAACTTTTACAGAATCAAACATTTCTCTTAGCGAAATGAAAAGCAAACGAAAAACAAAATATAATCAAACCAAGGCATACAACAAAAACACCCACTTAAGTGAGTGACAAAACTGCGAACCTTGGCCAAAAAAATTAAGTAAAACCTTTTGTCGACGCCGGTCTGGGTGGGCCTTAATTAAGCGTATAACAGGCATAATGACTGGGGACCACAATAAGCTGTTGTGCTGCTGACCCTGAGGCAAATACTCGTCTTTTTGGTGCTCAATGAGCTTATTTTTCAGCCACAATACTTTTTAAGGCTTAAGAAAAATACAGAAAGAAGTTATTTCGTTGTATTTATTCAGTTTCGCGCAGTATTTTGAGAGTAGCTGTCGTTTTAGTTTATGATTTATACATTTACTTAGGAGCGTATGTCTGTTTGAATAGCTATGTGTGTGTGTGTGTGTGTCTCTGTCGGGAAGTTGGTACACTTAATATTCCGTAAGTTCTGTGTCGAACTTTTGACAGTTTGTTATGTATCGATGTTACTTGCGTACCTTTGAACTGAGTCTTGGGGCCTTATTTATGAGCTCTTATAGCAATTCAAATGCGTTGCAGCAAAGTCAGGGAGAGAGATGGCGCTATATACTGTGCGTAGCGCCATCTCTCTCCCTAAGTTGAGCTGCAACGCATTTGAATTGCTATAGAAGCACATAGTATGGGGCCTGTTGGCCTACTATCATCTCATAAATAAATATTATTTTAATATTACTTAACGTTCATAGTGTGAATCGGATTCGGTCCATCGTCGTCCGTCATTATATTATTATTCTTTTTCATGTAAATCTGATAAATTAGAAGCAATAAATATATCCACCATAGAACATAAAAGTAAGAGATACTTGCCATACAAACATCTATGGCATATCTATCCGATAAATGTTAGCCCGTGTTACCATTACTTTTTATAATTTTATATGATCAAAACCTCAGTAATTAAGTTAATGTATACTGTTTATTTTACTGTACTGTGTCAATTTAATCATTGTCTTGCGAAGCTATTTAACATTTCGATGTTTGTGTACTGAGACATAATTGGATGTCAGATTTGAAAGTGTACCTACTCTGAAATTTTCTCTTGTCTGTCTCTGTACCTAATACCAAATTACAATTACAAATTACAATTGTACTATTATGTAGGCACAATTGCCTACTTCACTTTCGATCGCAAGCCTCACTGGAAATGGTAAAAGAATCAAGTTCAAAATTAAACGTACAGGACTCCTTTGATTTGATCTGAGGTAGATTTCACGAAACACTTGAAGGTACATTTAGCGACAAAAGTGGCTACGTATTCACAAATTTTCTTGTATGAGCACAACCGAGACTGATGGCTTAACGAGTTCGTCAACGCACGGTATTTATATTTATCTATTTTTTCATACCACTTAGGTGGCACACAAGCACACGACCCACCTGATAGGAAGCGGTCACCATGGCCTATGGACGTGCGCAACACCAGGGGCATCACACTCGCGCTGTCGTTCCTTGAAAGCACAGAGCTCCTCCAGTTAGCTTTGGCTACCCTACTTACCGCCGGGAACACCTTTATTCCTTAGTAGTATATCAACACTTTTTCCATTTATTATGCTTGCAGAAGATAATACAGCGGGTACAATCCTCAGTGTTTCGCACTATGAAAACGAACGGAAGCGCTCAGCTATTTTTCCACTAACAAATAACAAACTCGTTTAAAAGTTTGATTAGCCGACACACAATTTGGGCGATAAAGCGTGCCGGTATGGAGCCGTGGAGTGGCTGGTAAACAAACCGGGCGAATCGTTTTACAACCGCCACTGAGTTACCGCCACTTGAGCACTCAAAGTGTAAACAATCCTGGATTGTTATCCACTGGAATATACAACGATATGGAACTGGAATGTCCAATAGAAAGATTTTAGTCAAATGTAGTATTAATAAGAATGCGTGAGTAATACGCGAACTACAAATAAAGGTCACAATAGATCTTACCGAACAGATACCTATGTGCTAGGTAGAACCCACTGGTCTCCTGAATTTCACAACCTGTACCCACTCGTCCTCTCAAATGTTTGAGATTCCCACTTGTCCCTTGAATACATTGATGATCTTTCAAGATCTTCTTATAATTTTTTAATCTCATCTATAAACTTGATTTGTCGTTCGTATAGCCATTAAAAGTTGTAAGTAGATTGGTTTTAGGTTAACGCTCTGCCTAAAGGTAAAACCTACAGCCGTGCTACTCGAAAGTTGTCACATATCATAGAGAAGCGTCAGGGAATAAAATGAGGAAAGGTCAGAAGGAATCTGGCTTCCTGATTAACTGTGCTAAATGCAACATCCTACTTCTTATATTCAGTAACAACTGATAAAGTACCCGTTGGTCCTCTACTGCTGCAATCAGTTACGATTACTAAAGGATCATAATTTTTTACTTCTCTGTAAGCAGTATACCTAATATAACAAGTTTATAGCCATTCGATCGAATCTGGAATAAGCCAATAAAATAAGAAATGATGTTAACAAAATGTGCTGAGTCTGAAAAGACATTGTGTACTTTATGTCTTACAAAAAATGTATGTTCATCATACTAAATGTACAAAAGAACGAGTACTTCATAAAACCGTTCCGCCATTTTCGCTTCCGTGTCACTTGCTCGCGTTTCCAGTGAATTATCTTATTAAAACGACGCCGGGACGTCTCTCCTCTCTTATATTTTATACCCTACTATAGCTACATAGATGTTGATTCTGTTATTATACTAAATTCAAATATTAAGTATACTATTATTAATTATTACGTTGTTTTCGTTTTCAAAAACAAAATAGTAACTAGTTTGATTGCTAATTAAATTAGTGATTTTCTGGAAAAAATGGGGCGAAAGAAACAAACGGTTATTAGTGCAATCAGGCCACAAACTAAAGAATGATACTGATATTTAAGGCGAAACTTTTAGGGTGAATTAGGTACTATTATAACAGTTGATGGGCTTTTTACCACGTTTGTTTGTTTTATTGAGTATCCGATATATATTCGATCCGATCTATCTAAAATCCTATATTGTAGGGTGAATGCGGAAAAAGACGAAAATAGGGTAGTTAAGGCCTTTTTTACGTGCGGAAGCTAAACAGTGGGGTGGGTATGTTGAACTCTGTCAGGTGTACTAGTATTTTACAATATTTTTTTAGTGAATAGATAGTGACCGGTGTATGTGGTGGTGACCCCAGTCCTGAGACTTTGCCTTTAGCTTACCATCAGGCGAGCTAAAGTCATTTTGACGTGTCCTATATAAAAAAACCCCCATGTTTTAATTAAGTGTATTTCTCTACCAATTTAATGCACCGTATCTGAATCTCTACTGTAAATTGTACAGTGTATATTGGTAGGTACATAGTGTGATGGACTTGGCAGCGTGCCAGCTAATTTACCATTTCTATCTTTCATTTTGTGAGGGCTAGTGGTCAAACAATTTGATATGTCTTCCTTTTAGGTGACTCAACTTCTCCTGTATGGATATTTTAAACGGATTTCAAATAGGTTGAGTTTATTAAATGAAAAAAAAAATCTTGGAGAATATTAGTAACTGAAATAAGAAATATTCACTGTGCCTTAATAATGCTTATTTTTTATAGAACTTAGGTGGCAGAAAAGCACACGGCCCACCTGATGAGAAGCGGTCACCTTTGCCTATGGACGTGTGTAATACTAGGGGCGCTGCCGACCGACAGGGAAGGTAGGTGAGGGGGGAAGGGATAGGGTTGGGTTGGAGGGTAGTTGAGAGAGTTTCTGTGTTGATAACGCAGGAGACTTTGGTCTGAATGAGTTCATATCGGTGATGTAGTAGCCAGGATTTGAATCCGGTATGTCTCGATCCCAGGGTCAACTCCTCCGTTAAGCTACCAACGATTAGCAGGCGAGGATGACTTGTGCTCCGAAATATACATTATAATACACCCCCTGCTACTAATGAATAAATAAATTACCCTTATATTGCACACGTCCATAGGCCATGGTGACCGCTTCCCATCAGGTGGGCCGTGTGCTTGTCTGCCACTTACGTAGTATAAAAAAATAATTCTACGACTTCTACAAAGCGCTCTCTAGACCCAAAGTAAGCATTCAAATCGTTTGTGACTCAATCAAATCTAAATACAATAATAAAGCCATAACGAACACGTTGTCCTACCGACCCCAACTGCCCCAAGTGTGGTACCGTGATCACGGCGACTCATCGTCGGAGCGTGGCCGTCGCGTCCCGCTCACGCACTACACTGATATTACAAATTGCACTTTTGTTGCAGATTCTGTAAGCACGCTCTCCACTGACCCGTAAGCGAATTGTGAGCGAATCTACTGAGGGTAAGCGATATTTTTTAATCACATTTTTTGTTTCTTATGGTCATGAACAGACACGAAATAAAAGACGAAGTTAAGGGCACCGCTTTATGGTCGATATTCCACTCATACGCACGAAACGCTTTGCGGATACATTCATCATGCGTACAGCTAAGGAGTGGAATTCCCTGCCCGAGTCTGTTTCCGGAAAGCTATAACCTGGGAATATTCAAGTCACGAGTGAATAGGATCCTTCTAAGCAAGCGTGATTCATCGTAGACCACATCGTCACTTACAACTTTAAACTGTGGACCGCGCGCAATGTGACAGGTACAATGCTTGTGTTGATTTATTGAATTGTACATACGATAAGTAACCAATTTGTGATAAGTTAGCATCCTTTTACATTCTAGAGAAATCTATAAGTGTTAGATCCAATTGTAGGTATTATGGTATGCAAACATCTCCATAGGCCACGGTGACCGCTTCTCATTAGGTGGGCCGTGTGCTTGTCTGCCACCTACGTAGTATAAAAAATGAAGCCCACGAAAATCTTTGGGATGATTGACGGACAAAGTTCTGGCGTATATATTTATCAGGGTCGGACAGTCACACAGCAGTCGCTCCTGCAAAAGTCAAAATTAAACAAATTATAGAAAGAAGTACGGTAAAGCGATAAAATTTCAAAAAAGGAGTTCATCAATGTAAAATTTGTAACTTTCTTATAGCTTTATAGAGCATCTTCCGTCGCTGTTACTAGGCCCAAGGCTTATTTGTCTAGGGGTGTCACCCTACTTCATTACGCACCCCTCAAATCAGTAAGCACGTGCGTCGCGTGCACAAGACGGCGGACACCCCTGGCTCTGCGTAATCCACTAAAGGTTGACCTCCCCATGTGACGATCATTTTGTCACTATTTTGGATTTCTTTTACGCGATCATAGTACATTATTTTATGTGCTATTAATTTATGTAGGTTACAGTATGCTTTAGTTATAAATGTTCTACCTATAAGAGTTCGGTTAAAAAAATATTAACAAAGAAATCTAAATGAAAGCGTTTATTCTCTTGAAAAAGTATACCTAATTATTATCAACTTGACTGTATATTTGCCATTTTCGAACTCGAAATGCACTTTCCTTTATTTTTTTCGTGATCTTCCTAGGTGAAATCCCTAGGGATACCCTCTCGCCCGGCCAGTGGGGGTGGTTGTGTCAGTCTCGAATCGATTAAATCCAGCATTTTGGCTATGAAAAAACATATAAAATCATCTTCAAAGGACCTCGAAAATATGTTGGCTGACTGAAAAGAAAGTAATTAATTATTTCTTAATTTCTATTTAACTTCTTAATGAACTAAGAATGGAGTTGCATAATATAACTATTATTTTCTTTATAAAAAATAACCTCGTACGTGCCGATACCAAAGAAATCCTTTAAAATACATGTAATAGTCCCTATCGCGATCCCCTGTCATGTGACGTCAACGTTCGTCCGGAAATTATTAAAATTAAAACTAACTTGCAATTTGTGACGTGGCACGTGACGTGGGACACGTGATGACGTCACATACGTGCTAGAGCATGACGAATTGATATTGATGGGAGTTTAAATAACAATTAAGCCCTTTAATTTTTTATGTGAATAAAGTGATATTAGCATTTTTTTTGTTCATCAGGGCTCCTTTGATATGTAGCAGTCAGATTATGTGACGGAATTTTTGAAATCAGATCCCTAATTTTAGAGTTCATGAATTACAAACTATTATTTTCTTTTAATGTGAATAGATAACAGATAGAATAATATATAAAGTATAACATTATTTAATGTTTATCTTATCTGAATAAAATTCATGCAAGGGCAATTTTTTTTAAATCTTTTGGAGTTTGTATTAGGTACCTACAGTAAAATCCAATATTTTTAATCCATCTAAAATTATAGTAACCCTGTAAAGTAGGCACTAAATAAAATTTCTTTAGCATTAAACCGGCCACGTTCCGCCATTCTTGAAGTAACGGTCCATTATACCGGAGGATCGCTCGAAATAATATCGGAATGCTCTGAAAGTCTCTTACAACATTCGATTTACATAATTTGTTCGCTCCAAGTATTGTATCTGACAGTAATTTGAATGTTATCGTCTAGATTTACTTCTTGTAATATTATTAGCATAAAACACGGCGATAGTGGTCTGTTTCTTTGCTAAATATTTACTTTAATTAACTTTAAACTGTTCGTTAAGCCACGGGGCTTGAGCTTGCGTTCACGTTTGCGTGTAATAGGTTGTTGGTTCGTGTCAGACATAGTATAATTGCTCTACTTCTGCGAAATAATTTCTTAGTAGCAATATCTACGGAGTCTTTCAGTATTTCACTAAATACCAGTTATATACTAATTAATATTGTCCGTCAGTTTATATTAGATATTATTGTCACTTTGCTAGCTATTTTTTCAACTCATCATCTTTCTAGCGACCAAACGAACCTATTGCTATCAACGAACCACTATTTTATGTCACTGTTTACTATCAAACTGCCTTATTTCTTAATCGCAAATAACATTATAAATTCGAATCAATCAAAAGCGCATTTGTATACTTTAATAAATTTCTATATTTATTTATGAGGATCACGGTGACGAGGGGGTTACGGATCAATACAAAATCAAAACACCTTGATTAGTTTTCGACATCAATCCATGTAAACTTTAATTGCGGAACCCAATTTGGGGCGTCAGTCACGAGCCTCACGAGTGATCGTTCATGCGATGTGACAGCGCAGTTGATTTCCAGCGAGGGTCACCCCCAGGGAACATGCTCATCACACTCGAATCATTCGGGGACGCAGGAACGCACTGCGCTCTAATATCTGAAGGGGAAAGCACAACCATTTTTTTGGTGTATATTATGATTGCTGAAAGTTGGATCGACCGGCTGTGAGCATTGGGGAGGTTAAGTTTAATTTGTTCGTATGTATTTTTATATGCTCATTTGTGTTGGTGTTGGTGGTGTATATTTTGCTATAGTTTACAGGATCTATTTTTTTTCTTTAATATAGGAAAAAAATAGATCACACGTTAAAATGACTTTACCTCACCTGATGGTAAGGTAAAGGCAAAGTCTCAGGACTGGGGTCATCACCACATACACCGGTAGTGCTACAGTGGCGGCCTTCAGCTTGACGGCCTCATCAAATGCTTTTTCACGTCCTGCTTACCTAATTCTATTCGACTTAATCGAGTGTTTTTATTTTGATTTTATTAAGACCAGATTAGTTCAACAGGACTAAACAGGATTTTCACCTAAAATTCTAATGATGGGCTGAGTATAATAATCTTACTAATCATTGAATTCCGGAACATTTGCATCTTACTTTTTGTTTAATTTTTATAGGGAATAATTCATTTTATTTTTGTTAATAGAATTACATGAGCCAGACACCATATTTGGCAGACATAACATGTCCACACCGCGCTGTTCGGCGACCACGTCAAAAGGGCGCTGAAGTAATGACGACAAATTGCGTCCACCCCATGAAATATCGCGGCAGCCCCTACCCGCGGTCCATCCTCATTTGGCCGGGTAATATATAAAAATGTTTAGGATTACCCGTAATGAAGGATTTAGGGCTTTGGAATTGAGGTTGAGGATTTTATTTGTGAAATTTTGTGAAAAATGTCTCTTTGTTCGTTGGTTTATGAGTTAGATTTATTTTCATTTTAAAGGTCAACGGCCAAAATTTTTTGTAACGTGAGGTTACTAAATATTTATATTTCGTTTAAATTACTTAAGTCCAGACCGGGACTTGAACCTGCGACCAGTCAACTTCTAGGACGAATCCGCTTATCAGCTGACTACTTGGATATGTTCTAGAAACTTGAATTTTTCCCATTTCTTGTCATACGTCTGTACATAGATGTTATCTCATTATCTCTGCGCCAGATCGATGTTAAGAGTGAGTTTATATTGGTAGCCTAATGACCAGGATTCGAATCTAGGACCTCGGGATTATAAGGCCGTCATCTTAAGCAGTAAGCTATCTACACTATGACATATAAAATCTATATTGAATGTTATGTTTACTATAGAAAATCACTCCAAACTGCTTCATGACCCTTTACAATCCTAGTCACTTGTCAGTCGGTCGGATACAAATTGAGGTCAATCAATACTGTGGTATTTGGGTCTTTATTAACCACTTACAAACTAACGATACTATTTTGTTTGCCAAACTTTGTTCTCAAACAATAAATGATACAAATAACAGTTTAAGAAAATGATAGGTACTTATTGCAAGGATAAAGTAATCTTAGAATGCCCGTTTTCATAAAGGACTTTTGTGAGAAAGTCCGTATTGCAAAAAGGGCAGGTCAAAAGTACTAGAAACCGGCGGGCTTGCATGAAAAGCTTAATGACAGTAGAGGAAGCGCGTGAAGTATTTCAGGGCCCGTAGACAAGTGTCAAAATTCTAAATCGCTAACGATCGCTAAGGAAACGACGAGCTTGGATATGATTGGTCGACCAATCTATTCGTTTCCTTGGCGATCGTTAGCAATTTAGACTTTTGACACTTGTCTACGGGGGTAGGACAGAGGCGGATAGCGGTTTGTTGTGTCTGCCTACCTCAGAGGGAAAAAGGCGTGAGCATATGTGTTCAATGTTCAATGTGTTGTTCAATTTTTCACAAAGCAACCACAGATTTGTAGTAGGCTAGAATGATACCTAGGGACCAAACCTGGGATAAGTGTATCCCAGTGTCACCAACCTTCACTTTAGTTTCATTTTGTTTACATGAAGGAAATAGGTAACTACTCGAAACAAGCATTTCAATACCACATAAAGACTTGGAATTATTTTCCAGCTCACGTGTTCCCTGCCTCCTACAGTCCCGGATCCTCTAAACGGGGCTTGAAAAAGCATTTTGATGAGGCCGTCAAGTTGAGGGCTACCATTGTGGCACTGTCAGTGTATGTAATGGAGACCCATTGAGACTTTGCCTTTAGCTTACCATCAGGCGAGGTGAAGTCATATTGAAGTGACCGATTTATAAAAAATCTAATACAAAGACAATCCACTTCTTCGATGACAGAACTTTCCTCACTTTTCAAATATTTGGAACAAGAGCCAACTTCATGAATTTCGAACCCGATTTTCACACTCCTCTTTTTCAGCGAGGTAGCTTTTTTTTATACCACTTAGGTGGCAGACAAGCACACGGCTTCTCTCTAACCAAGCTAGCGTTGCAAACAAGCACAGTACAGCTGCACAAACCTTTCTATCTCCCCACTGTGCCACTCCACCTGTAATATCGAGGTATAGCCAACAGACAACACTGTGGCTGTAGATGAATTTTGGGCTGTCAAAATCAAGCACAAAACCACAATAATGGGCCATTGAATCAATGAAGAAGATTTCTGAGTAACCGTACAAATTTTACGCTTTTAACACAATATGGCAAATTTTCTTACGAAGTACGCCAAAACATTTTAATATTATCAGCGCTGTTGATAAATTCGAAGTTTGAATCGTTGCTGTACATCAGATATTAGATTAAACGTTTAGGAACTTGGCTATTGGGCTGTTCAAGTGTTCAGCCAATTGGCAAATTAATTCTGAATGTACTTTGTCTTAGATAATACCATCATGTCGAGATTGAGTTATCGATTTTACTCCGAATTAGGGACGAACTCCTTTACTATACAAAATTAAGACTGTCGACTTCTTATATTGTTCGGTATACATTGCTCGATAATATCATATACTTGACTTACTATCATAATTTAATGAGCAATGTAAATCAATGGTACAAAATACAGGTTCTGATACAGGGTTACAGTGATATTGTAAATTGAAAATTGGTTAGTAAGGCATTACCGATCGTGAATCTCGATCGATTAGCGAGATAAAGGCCCGTATTCTAGAACCATACTTAGGTTGTTCTCATAATATATTTTCAGTAGCAGTATGGAGTCTGGAATTATGCCAGAAATGTGGTTATAAGATATACAATGTTGTAGCGTACCACACATAATAGTGTACACGTGATGTACATTAATTTTTTACGCTGTACTTAGCAGTACCCATGTAGTCTCCTCATAGTCATAAAGCAACAAAGCAATAAAAGCACTAAGTTATTATGTAAATACGCGAGCAGCTCAACGAAGCATCCGCGTAGCGCACATTGGACGCGACTGTCCTTTTGGCAAAATTTCTGAAGTGCTTCTGGAATTAAATAGCGTACGAAGTGCTTATGGAGACAGATTGTAATAGCCGCCGTGATTAGGGTATAACTATTACTTAATATTATTACTTGCAGTTTTATTTGTCGGTTAATTTTATCATGCTATTTTCACCACATTAAGTATTTTATTACCTACATCATAACGCTTCTTTCCTAACGGGGTAGATAGAACCCACATATTTCCAATTGCTATGAACTTGGCATATACCTTTCGATTCTTCAATTTCTATACTATTATAAAATTGTAAATTAACTGTCTATATTTTGGAGTTATTAAAAAAATACTTGGCTCATGTTAAATGACTCTGGAGCACATTTTTTTTATAATCCCAGTTATCTGTTTTGTTCGTGATGGACTCAAAAACTACTGAATCGATTTCAGTACGCTTTTTTTCAGACTTATATTGTTTATCCCCTAATGGTTAAGAGATGTGACAAATAGTACAAAAATGTATATTTGTACGATGTTCTCCTACACCTTGCCTAACAGTTATTATTTGTATAATGTTATCACTAGGCAGCAACGAAAACTTTGATAAAGGAAGGCTTTCAAACATGTAATTAGTGAAGTATCGTTGTTGGTGAAATCTTTTTATGTCGTCTGCTCTGATCAATTTAATTGGGTGAGCTCCGCGAACTTCCCTCACTAATTAAAAATAAATCTGTGGTCCTCTTCAAGGGCTTTGATAACTTGTGATTGACTTGGCGTAATTATAATTACTGTTTTTGTACGCTCAACCCTTATATTGAGCTGGTCAAAAAGCTAGGGTGGCACCAAGGTATGTATAACGCCTTTAAGGCGCTGGTAAAGTTATCGACAAAAGAATAAAAATATGCGAATAGCCTATATAGAGAGAGCTTTAGACAAAGAGATTATGTATAGCAGAAATGCTTTAATGCATGTGAATATAATTTAACGTTATTATTTAAACAATTGTGGTGATCCGCGTGCGGTCAGTTTTCTCGCTCAAAGGTTTTCCATCGCCATTTAGCGCGGGAATGCTGCCTGCATCCTAGGCAACCTGCTGAGGGGACCCAGTTTTTTAATCTTAAATTAGTTTTAGTTTTATTTAATTTGATTATAAACAATTCTATTAACTAGAGACAATTTTTGAGTCAACAAATGCTCAAGTTATTTTGACCTTGTCGAATAGGCAGCACGCATTATTATGATTGCACATAGCGCAGTCAGCATCTCGTTTACACACAGATTATAGTTTGCACATAATTTGTGGCAAAATTAAATCCTATTTAGGTGGTCTGGGATATCAGTTTAGTAATGACATCAAATACCAGTCATCGACCGCTCTCGCCCGAGCGCACTATTTTCCAATATGGTGGTGATTTTAGTTCAACCACTAACTTCTGTATGAATCGACAAAATCTCGTTCACTGCTCTAAAATATAGGTTTTATACAATGTTTTATTTTTATATGAGAGTTAAATATATAAATTTTAAGACAACAAATTTTAAGTAGGTACCTGACTTAGGTGCATGAGGATAATAAAATTACCCCATTTTGTATTGTATTATCCCAGTCTCATTTACCTATACTCGTAGTCACTTGCACCAATAATTGTATGCATTAACAAAATTTCAAATATTTCAATATAATATAAGTTGAACAAAGTGCCAGTATAATAAAATCCAATCATTCGCCAAAATGTTATTATCACCATCTCATCCACAGGTCAAGAAACAGAAAACGTATTTAGACTAACGAACATCGCCTCGTTTATCACACATAATTTCAAAGAGCAAATACCTTAAGAAACATCGTGTCGACGAACCCAAGATCTCATTTTGAAGGAAAAAGGGCAATAACTCTGAAACGTTATGTACTCAAGTGGCAAATATCCAGTTAAAATTACGAAACAAAAAGTGCTGGCAATACGGTCGGGCAGCATCGCGCCCGCGGCGATGCTCCTTATGAATTCCATATAAAAATATGTACAGGGATGGATTTAGGAGACCCCGGGGCTGTTTGAGAAGGCACGTATTTGTGAGTGACCTATCGATGGAATATGAATTCGGTTGATACGAGAGAAGGGTACTATTACAAGAGATATGAGTATCGGGTAAATTATTCATGCGGAAAGGGTTCTAATATACTTTATCAAAGAATTATTTTATGCGTAAACAGTTATATCTTGCGAATTTCTGGCAGTTTGGAAGTATTCTAGTAATACTTATATGAATTCTTTGAGCGGTTCTCTCTTATCACAAAGAAGATAGCTTACATATGACAACTAAGATTACTTGTTATAGAACAGTAGTTTTGAATTGTCTGTCACTTCACAGATTACCATGTAAAACGCTTATAACTTCTAGTTTCTTGTTGCATAATAAGTACATCGATTTTATTGTGCTACAAAGTTACGCTAACTAACAGATCTGTCGAGATGTTACTATAATATCTACTACCAAATACAGCCATTTTACCGGCCATTCCATGAAAAATTTTCACTACCTTATTTCACTTTAACTCCAACCTTCTTAGGGAGCACCTGATCGGAAGCGCGAGTGTGACGTCCCTGATGTTGCACACGTCCATAGGCCACGGTGACAACTTCCCATCAGGTGGGCCGTGTGCTTGTCTGCCACCTAAGTAGTATAAAAAAAATCTGCGGAAACACAGGTAAACATGAAAAACATCGTGAGATTTTAGTCAGTTCACATTCCACCTTACTGTTAGCTCCGGTGTGTTATACTCCCCGGGGTAAAATTTAAAAAGGGGAATTAAACATCTCAGATCCAATTCCTAATCCGTGTCTGTTTTCACAACTTTGCTGGAGCGCGCGCAATTTACATAATTTTTGCATCTTTATGCTTTATTCCTTAAGGTTCTGTGACGAGTTCTATTTCTTTGTAACACTCGATGTCTCTTTACATTTTGCAGTTGCTTAATTTAATGTTCAAAAGCTTCTGAAAATCAAGTCTTTTCAGTTATTATGTTCAGAGATGAAAGAGTTACGTCTTAAGAGTCCCTAAAACTGTAGCACTGTACCTATTACTTTCAGATGATATTAAAATTATTTGAATAATATTAGTTCCTAATCCATCTTTACTAACTAATAGGTAAGAGACTTGTTTATTTAAACGTACTTAATATTTTCTGATCAATAAACATGGAGTTTTTGCAACAAAGAATGTTATCTGAATTTTAACAAAACAACCAAACAATATTAGATACAAGCGTCATGTTTTCTTAAATAGGTAACTTTTATTCAATTACTTCAGTTGAAGTAATTGAATAAAAGTTTCATTAACAAGTCAGAACATCATAATAATTTCTGGTTCTGGTATTCATGGATTTGGATAAGGTTGGGTAAGGTTTTCCCAAGTAGCTCAAACTATTTGGGAAAACATAACGCTACCGCCTATGATATCATATCCTCATTCCAACAGTTAATAAGTTATGGCTGCCCAGCAAGGTGTTTGCCCGAGGGATATTAGCATAAGTACTCGGTAGGCTGACACTCCGTGACGTCATTAGTTGACAGGCGATAGATCAATGATATATTAATAACTGAGTGACATGGACCCACAATAGATGGCGTTATATTATATTATAGTCCTACTCATATCGTAAACGCTACATCTATAGTCATATAATAAAATGGTAGGTAAGTTAAACTTTGAATATTTTTTTAAAAGAATACTTGGATTGTACAATCGATACCGAAACCAAAAATATAGGTTTTAGAATTTTTGTGTGTTTGTCTGTATGTCCGGCATAAACTCCAAAAGTACTGCATGGATTTACTTCAAATTTGGCACGAATATTATTAAGAAGTCGGGTCAACACATAGGCTACATATTATCACGCTATCACCTACGGGGAACGAGCAGTGAACCTTTATTTCCTCAACGCATTCTATAACAACATGTAATTTAACGACTCATTTATTTGAATGTTGTTAGGTATTATGTTAAAACCATGCAATAAGCTAGCTTCACACTATAAGTAAACTTGGTGGCGAGTGGCGATACCGACGTTGTTCCTTGTAATAATTGACATGAAATAATTAACAAGATTAATAAAACAAATTCTATTATCATTATTACTATCAATAAGTCTATAGCCGTAATTTCTTCTTGTTTGGCAATATGACGGTGACTTTTCTACAAGAAATTTTATTTTAGCGACGCCGACGGACGACGGCGGCGCGGCTGTCGACGCTACTTCTCTGAAGCGTCGATTAGCGCCAGTTCGTTTTGTCGTTTGTCCGAACTGTAGTTTTTTCAGACTTTATTACTGTTTTGCTTCGTATAATTGATGAATAAAATACGAACGGAATGACAAATTAAAAAGTCATAGGTATTACTTTAAAAAGCTTTGACGTAAAACGCATTTTAAAGATAAAATAAGATTGTGAATAATATATTATTGTGGATTCTGTCATAATAATATAGGTAATTAAAACTGTTTTACTATATTGTATTATTGAGTTTTGCTTGCTTTTGTAAAAAGTGCCCTGTTGACGGCTACAGGCTCGTTCCATTTATAATGCGTGGACAAAAATATAATTGGTGAAGTGTTAATATGAGTACATTTCTACCTACCCTTCTGGGTATTTTCCCACGTAAGTATAGTATGAAAGAGTATGTACGTATAATGATCGTTATGGGAACAGATATATACCTACCGCTAAATAAGTACTTACCACATGGTGCTAAAATGGTACTTCATTCTCAAAATATATATAGCAATGTTTATATGAGCGAGTGTACTAGCCCATGGGTGGAGCGAGCGCACAGGTACGCGCCAATATCTGTGATGGAATACGTGTTATACATACAGTCGCGAAGAAAATGCATTCGACAATGCGAAACAATAAACGTCTTTTCAAGATATTTTAACAAAACAAGTAAATGGAAAAGTATATTTATGTTCTCCCTTCGTATGGTTTGTGTTTGTATCATTTCTTTATGTTTTAAAATTTTGCTTTTGTCTCTTTTCTTTTCCCTTTTTCTTTCCCTTTTAGCCATGATGAAAACGTGAAACCTCAGTTTACTTCAACGGATTTTCAATAATTAATTCCAGTTGAATTAAAATATCTTCAATGTTTTTCTATTTTAGTTTAAAGTAACACATTTGACTTTTAGGCTCGTATACTAGAACACTTGAGACTAGTTTTCCACACTTAATTACCACATACGAACCTTAATCTCGAGTTAAACAAAGTATTGAATGAAATTTTTAAGCAATTGCATGCTAACTATTCCCAATGATTTTCTGATCGGAACAAAAAAACAAAGTATATTTTTATTAGTTTCCGGTAATAGTAGGTACCCGTCCAGAGACTTTACCTTTAACTTACCATCAGGCGAGGTGAAGTCATGTTTACGTGTTCAGTGTAGGTATAATAAAAAAAGTATCATCACGCGACTGTTCCCGACTGTACCTTAAATGTAGGCAAGCTCTTACTTTCAGCGAGGTGTCGGAGCATATGATACTCTGAGAGCTTCGGGATGGGCAAACACGGAGCTATTGTTGTGGAGATGGATGGGGAGCGTGCACTTAGCGGTTGCAACCCAACCCGCGGGACAGACCGCGTCAAGATTTGTGGCAATCGTTCTATTGTAACGCGCAATATAATGTAATGTAATGCGGTAATGTTACCTTGTCAAAACATGGGTGTGTATCATAAGAGTTGTGAGGAGAGAGATATGGCTGTCGACTCACTGTCTAAGTGGAGTGCGTAATATGTGGGTAATGTTGTACGCACATATTTTATGTTTTAACCTTCTCTTCGCTATTTCTTATGAGCTATTCGTTATGAGGGCTAAGATGAATGGTATTGCTAGAAGGGTTTCTCTAGATTATAAGTACTGGTAGCTCAACTAAAAATAAATATGAGCAGTAGCAGGGTTTAGATTGATATTTACATAGTGAACAGAAACATTCAAACAACAGAAAATTTCACCCCTAGTATTTTAAATCTGTAAAATAAAATACATAAATTACTATTAATTTAAAAGACTTATTTTGATGGAATAAACTCAGACTCGATTGTTTTAACTAGTTTAGTTCAGGTGATGCCATCATCAGTTTTGTACCATAATATTGCATTGTCACTATAGATACGCAAGTATTCCAATCTAACTTCAGAACAGTACTACACCGATAGTGGCAGCCCTCAATTTGACGGCCTCGTCAAATGCTTTTTCACGCCCAGCTTAAAGTACCCGGAACTGTAGGGGGAAGGAAACACATGTGCCGGTAAAGAGCTAGTAAAAATGAATCATTTAAAATCTTGAGTTTGAACTAACCTAGTATTATTATAAGTGTAATAATTGTCAAGCTGAGGGCTGCCACTGTAGCACTACTGGTGTATGTGGTGGTGACTCCAGTCCTGAGACTTTGCCTTTAGCTTACCATCAGGCGAGGTAAAGTCATTTTGACGTGTCCTATATAAAAAAAAATTTGGTAGTCTATTTACTAGGTTACAACTATAGCCTTGAATCCATTCCTAACACAAGCTAATAATAGCAACTTCAGTCGCTAGAATGCTAAAAAAAGTCATTGCAATCTAGTTCTCCCTAAAAAAAGATTACTTCCATCCCGTACATCTATGTAGGTAGTATTAAACGGAATAGTTGGTGCTTAGCAATGTAAGGCGTCCTTGTTTCTATTGACAATAATCTCAACGTCGGCCTTGAATCGCTCCTAAATGGCCCGAGGGATTGCTGTATGTGAACAGCGATTACCTAAGTAGGGTCTCACCACAAGATGATTATCGTTTGCGGAGCACCATTTAGCTAAAAGCCTCTCATTGTTAGCCGCTCGAAGCGCCCCAGTTTAAACTATTAAGTACATTATAATAGTCTTTATAACATTGCTTTTTAACTTATTAACTCGATATATATAGCGCCTTTGTTAAGTTTTGGATGGGTACTAAAAAGTTGATAGAAGACATATCTAAAGTTTTATCACGACAATAAACCTATTCCGACACGACGGTATCTCCCATCCGAAATGATAACCATCGTTTTGTGTTCCCGCCGGTAAGTAGGATAGCCAGAGCTCACTTTACCGCTCCTCCCCTAACCCTTCCCAGCTTCCCCACTTCTTCCTAGGCCTTTCTCCCTTCCCTTCAGGGTAGACAGCGCGTGTGTGACACCCTTAGTGTTACACACGTCCAATAGGCCACGGTGACCGCTTCCCATCAGGTAGGCCGTGTTCTTGTCTGCCACCTACATAGTATAAAAAAAAACAAACCACTGTTAGTCTAGACACTACACGTTATCCCACTCCACAAAGATTTGTCCACATACCCTCAATAATTACCTAACTCAAATTCAACATAACCAATTCTTACAAAACACAGTAGCACAGGCTTATCAAAATAAAATCTTTTGTGAGAACAAGTGTCTCCCGCGATACAAACGGCCTGTAGGGCCTCTTATTCTAATGTCTCCGTGAAGTTTGTCTAATGCCGGCTCATTGCGGCGCGTACGCTCACAAGTATGCTAAATGTTTCAACTCTTAACGTTCAATTAGGGAGATATGAATTTTAATAGGAATTATTCATGACAAATTTGTGTGTGAACGTGTATAATTAGATCAGAGAGCCATTACTTTATTACAATGTTGGCTTATTTATTTTCCTTTT